>JARHVA010008717.1:0-165000 GCA_037957365.1 Torreya grandis | reverse complement strand
ACTATCTCATAACAATATATATCTCAAATCTTAGGTAACAATAATCAAATCAAATTTACATCTATAAATATCCAAAAATAATCAAACATTTTTTTTAGCGAGAAATTAGGATGTAACACCTTTGTCATACTTCTCCTTAGGATGATTATTGAGTATGCAACCATGGTAAATGAAATTATAAAAATTAACACATGGAAACCTTGAAACCATATCATTATGATTAAGATACTCCAAGTAGTGATATTTTATATGGACTAATCACACATGCCATAACTTATTTCCATTTGAATGAGTGAGTAGTGTAGTAGAGGTTTGATCAGGAAAAAAATGTGAGAAATTATACAATCATGATTGATGATCTAATTTCTAAAATACAATTAAGGAGTCATTATTTACTTCTATAATAACCATAGAATTAGGTTTCAACTCAACTCTCTTGCCTAAACTAATGTGATTAATCTTATAAATTGATAAGAGATCGATGGATAATGAGAGAACACATAGAACATCATAAAATGTCCCATCATTCACTTCAGCATATCCTCTCCCACTAAATTCTATAGAAGTATCATCACCCAAAAATGTGGGAGGCATTTAAAAAGTCTATAAGGATGAGAAAAGGTCATGGGATGAAGCCATGTGGTGCAAGGCATTAGAATCAATTACACATGTGAAAGGCTAGGATGAAACTACAACAAGTACTTTGCCCTTATATTTTCCCTTTCTACTATATTTGGCCTTAGAAGACTCATGTGTTGATGAGATCTAATTGGTTAAATAAATAAAAAATGATATTGTGCTTCTCAAGCATCTTAGTTAGTTGGTTTTGAATCTGCTTCTTCATGCACTTGGGTTCATCATGCCTATATTTCTTATAGTAGGCAAATGTGAGTCACTTTTTCTTAGGTTTAACATTTGAAGAATACGACTCTTTTGATGACTTGGGCTTAGCATTAAATTTATGACCATTTATTTGATTTGGGTCCTTATTCTATTTCTTCTCTTTGCTACCAGAAGAATTTTTTTCATGAATCATAATTAAAGCAAGTGATTTATGTGGCTTTAGTGTACCCATTTAAATAAGCTTGTATTGATCTTGAGTCAAGTTAGTATAAAAATCATCCAAGATTAACATGCTCCATGTAGCTCCAAGGACACACTTGGTGGCATGAAAGGTAGAAATGAAGATAGAATAGTTGGATCTTAATTTGAAAATAATGGAAAGAATCAATTGATCATCCATTTTCAATGCTGCATAGTTTCATCTTAATCTGAGTGATTTAAACTTTGTGAAAATGTATTGTATAATATAAAAAATTTATAGGATCAAATGGATGAGCCCATTCTCTAAATCATGACCCCTTATTATGTCTTTCTTCTCAATGAGTGTTTCTAATGTGGTCCACACTTGAATAAAAGTAGTTGTAGATTCAATATGAAAGATTAAGTTGGGAGACATAGTTAGGCATAGAATATTATAAGTTTCATCACTTATATTATACCACTTCACCTTATCTACATCCAAAGTTAGATATTTTTATGTATCCATAATGATTTGATGTAATCCTTTACTCTTGAAGAGTATTACTATTTTGACTTTTCATTTGTGATAGTTGAATGGTGTAAATATTAGAACATGACTATGATCCATGGCCATAAATAGGTATGTAATGAGCTTAGTATGCTATAAATACAAGGATATTCAACCCCTAAATTTTTACAGGTTTAATTTTACAAGACATGAGAATAACACCAATGCATATAGCTCAAAAACTCAAACACTTTCAAAAAAAATGTACTTGAACAGGGGTTATCAACTAAAAGTTATAGAAGTTTGATGATCTTAATTATAGAAGAAATACACAACTTTGCATAAATTTGGGTGTGTAAAGAGTTTGATTCAACTTTTCATTGAAAATTGAACCCCCCCCCATGGGTTGGTTGTAACCAACGGATAAAATCCTACATGACCAAGGGGATAGGGGTTAGGATTAGTACTCCCCCTCATTGATGATGTCATATTTGGGGATTTTTATGATATCACTTTGATGGAACCAAAAACCCAATGACTAGTGACACAAGTGATGAGCTTAAATTTGGCATTCTCATAGTTGTCATCATAATTAAGGAATTGGAGTGCACTTAGGTAGAAATAATTTGGTCACTTATAATCATTAGGATTTTCCATCAGAGTTGAAGTCTGAAATTACAACCATCAAAGTTTTCACCTACTCAATTTTTTTTTAAATGTTTGGTGTTTGAGTTGTGGGTTGTAGGTTTAGTTAAGATATCTACCATTAGAGTTGAGGGATACAGGTGTAGTCAAGATGTTTATCATGAGAGTTAAGGGTTTTCAATATAGTCTAATGCTTTTTAGAGTTTTTGACTATTGGTGTAGTATAAACCTCTAGTGTTAGGGTTTATCATCCCTTCCAACAACAAGTTTTATGATATTTGATGGATTTTGAAGTTTTAAAATCAGGTTTTGTGATTGTCAATGCAATGTGAAGTTTCAACATTAGATTTTATGACTATAGGATCATTCCAAAGTTTCATTAGGTACTAGGGGTGAAAGAAACTATGACACATTAGGATTGGAGTCATCAGAGGCATAACGATCATCTGAAACCATCAGATATGGAGACTACTAAATCATTCAATAATTATGGTAGGTTTAAGTAGGTATGAAATTTTCATTGAGTGAGAAATACCTAGATCTAGTATTGCTAAGGAAAATCTACCAAAATCCCACCAAAGATATCTAATAACCTAATAAAATCTAGAAACTAATTTTCTCTTAGATACCTCAGATGGTATGGATTTATTTAAAATCCATGAAAATTATTTGATACCCTCCAAAATGGCTGAAATTTATTATCACAAAACTTGGTCATGTTTACATCCAATCCTATAGTTTTGGCACCTTCTGAATCTAATGTCACTAGTCATTTTTCATGAAAACCTACTATATGATAGATTAACAGTAAGAGACACCTTTAACTTGTTATTTTTATAAATTTGTATCAATATAGGACCCCAAAAGAAGAAAAAAATTTAAGAAATGGTGAATATTAAATATCCTAGTTCAATGAATGGAAAATCTAGGACATGTAAGCTGAAACTCAAGATTTCATAATAGAAAGAATGGAATTCAACTCATAGAAATGATATCATGTCATAGTGGACCACAATCAAGGATAAAGCCTTGATAGGATTGAATACATGAATAAATTACCTATAATAGAAATAAAATCAAACATGAGCCAAAATAGGAAAGTGCATCACAATAGTAAAACATTTATTAGCCAAAAAATATTTAGGAAAGGTACATATATAGGTGGAAGATAAACATGATCACACATCCTCATGAATGTGGGATTATCTTCCCTAATGACCTAATTAACACCTGATCAAGCTAAACAACATTTCTAGGGAAAACCATTAAATATAATAAAATCCTACACCAATAAATTCTTAGCTACTAGTATCATATAATATTTAATCATGTGTCCTAGTTTTTTACAGTAGTGATAAGCAATATTTTTATTTTTATCACCTTATGAATTTAGATTCAAATTTACCATTTAATTTTAATATTTTTGAACTCCCTTGATTCTAATTTATATTTACCTCTTTTTTTATTTTAAACCCTTGCCTTGGTTTTAAGTGCATGTTCTAGACCATGTTACATATCTCTGCATATAGTCTCATCTTATCTCCATGAAACAAAAGAGAACCCACTAACTCATCAATACTTATAGTTTTCATGTATTTAAACTCTTCAAGAGAGATCAAAATATTAAACCATATTTGGATTAAATATCTAAAAACATTTATTACTAAAAAACTATCTTGTATGGTTTCTACATAAACCCTCATTTTATGAACTAAATCATTTATCCTTGTGCAATAATCTCTTATGCCTTCAAAATCTAACATTATCAACTTCTCACAATTAATTTTAATGGTTTAGATTTTTTATTCTCTTACCTTAATGGATATTTGATATAAATTATCCAATATATTTCATGCCTCGTGGTCACTCTTATATCCTAAAATTCTTGGACAAATGCTTAGGTCTATGGCACTTTTAATATAGAATAAAGCTTGTGCACCTCCCTTTTCATCATCATTTTTTTTTCTTTTTTGATGTTGTGTCAAGGTATTATAATATTTAGGTGGTTTTTATCTATAGATAACATTATCATAAACTCATTTACACATAATAATTATTTTCAACTTATCTATCCAATACTTAAAGTTGTCACCTTTAAAAAGAGGAATATTCATGAATGCATAATTCACTAAACCCATTGTTTCTTTTGATAATGGCCTAAAAAACCTTATGAACATGATTTTAACATGGATATAATACCAAATTAATGTTTTATATTATATGAATAAGTGAAAATTAGTTTTGTGTTCTCTAAAATTTAAGCTATGTATCAATAAAACTATCTCATAGTTACTAGTTGTCAAAGTAAGTGAAATTGTTGACTAAAACTAGTACTGAATATATTTGAAATAAAAAATATATTCTTTATAATATTCATTTGTGATTTCCTACCATAAAAATAAGAGATAATAATTTTAAACATGATTTTCCAAAATAAATTATTGTGTTACACTTGTGCACAATTCTTTATTAATAAACAAGGCTTAAAACAAGCCTATCAAAAGATAACATACATGCAAGGTTATTTTTTAAAAATAATAAATTAAAATATATATATATATATATATATATATATATATATATATATATATATACTTGAGAACTAAGTAATATATAATTATACTTTAAGACAACTTAAATAGTACTAAAGCAAACAAGGTTGACTTATGTTCAAGGTAACATCAACATGCAAGAAGCCTTACTTAATCAACCACCAAATAATAAAATATACCAAAATATGGCATAAAAAATTACCTAAAAAAAAATAAATTTATTAAAATAAACTTTAATTTCATTTAACTAACACTAAAAGTGTGCCCCACCTCTTGGGAACTCATTCAAGTACTTCGACAATGAACTAGAGTTAACTTGCAGTTATTTTTATTTTTTTGGAAATCATTAGAAGGTGTCAAAACTGGAAAAATAAAATAATTAAACTAAATAACCTTACTAAAAACCTAAAACCCCAAAATAAATTAAGTCTAAAAATATAACTCAAGTGCCCATATTGACATCATACTCAACACTATGAATGTGCTTCTCGTTGAGGAAACTAAGTAAAGTTAATTTTCAAAATATATGATGAATGCTTATAAATTTAAAATAAATTAGAATAATGTATTATAGTTATCTATTTAAAGCCTATAAATATGTGATAAACTATGTTCTAACTCTATGTAGTAAGCCTTATAACTTTTTAAAACTATAATGTATCATCATGTAACTAAAAATAGAATGAGTGAATCATATACTTACCTTTTGATGCATCGATTGAACTTATGACTAAAATATCTCAAAATAAATATATTATATGTACCAAGTGTAAAATAAGAACCATAAAATCTTTAACGTATAATTTTAAGATGGCATCATCATTATATTGCATTTATAACACATTTTGTTATAATCATATAATGATATCATTATTAATTTTTTTTTTACAAATTTTAGTATGATCATTAAATTATATCATCATCAAAGAAATTTATAAAATATTTTTGGTATAATCATATAGATATATCATCATTAAATCACATGTATAATAAGGTACCTTTACCTAATTATATGTAGATCTAAGTCATATATGTAAGATATGTTAATGTATATTATGATAAACACTATTATATTTTCTAAGATGCACTTATAATTATGTTTTTATGGATAATGCACACCTTATGTGCATATAAGTTTCCATAATTTATTTATAATATCTTATTTATAAGTCACTTATAAATGATAATATCTCTAGTGGTTATGCTCAAACTATGGTTTGTCTATTTTGAGATAATATCCCTAAGGATAAGATTCCTTCCTTATAAACCTTGTTATTTATCCATTTAAAACATTGAAGATCAATGATGAAGGTATATTTTTTATATTTTATTCTTCATGTTTTGGCCCTCCTGGACATCTGAGATTAATAAATTGGTCATCATTCTATCTTGAATAAACATGCATCTATATTGATTTAATATTTCACATGTATGCACAAGAAATCATGGGTGAAAGTATTCAGGTTTAGTATTCACAACCTATAATAAATCCTCTTATCATGGTCCTTTTCATTAATATAACATGATATTAGATATTTCATAAGATTTATTTTATTTTATGGATTATTTTGTCTCTCAAAATAATCACCTCTTTAGTTTTGTGGGTTTTATATCAAAGTTATATCAAATGGAACTCTCTAGTTTCTCCATTTTCATAGATCCTTAGAGAGATTTTAGGCATTCAATCACATCTTAAAAAATCAATTTTTATTTTTGATTCATCATAAATGCAACTTGTTTACAAATTAATTTATATAAAGATAAAAAGATGAATTTTAAAATAGTGAAAGGGACAAATAATCCCTCTACTATTATATGGGGAGATTCATTTTATTTAAATTAGGAAAAATATTGAAAAGGAATATAAACACTATGCACATAAAAATTGCATTTAGGGACTTTCACATTTAAAACTAATATAAATGTGGGAAGAATAATATTATGAAATAATTAAAGAGATGGTAGCATGCATAAATAAGTAAACTCAAATATTATTTTTCATGCATGAAAAGAAATTATAGGAATGTTTAAAATTCAACATTGTATTTCATAGTGTTAACAAAGATAATAAAATATACACATTACACATAAGGATAACACATATTCACACAAAGAAATAATTGGGCACTAATTCTAATAAATATCTTTGTATTTGTTAACAAAAATACGCAATATTATTTCTATATTTATTTCTAACAAAAATTTCTTAAAGTGTCAAAATTTCTTTTTACAATGAATGACACTCTATTTATAATGAATATGAGGACAAAATTGATTCATAACTAACTTCTTAGGATAAACCTCCTAATTTTATATTGAATTTTCACCTTTTTCACATTATAAGGTAACTTGAGTAATACGTTTTCAATAAAACAATTTTATAAATGGTGTAATGAATAAATAGAATAAAATAGGCAAATATATGAATTTAAACCTAAAAGAGATCATTTAATCAATATGTCCTCATGAATTGCTTGAGAAACAATGCTTTGATCTCCATTTTATAATTTATTCAATTTAACAACCCTAAATTTAGTCACAGTAGGGACTATACCTTCACTTTTTAGAATGATGGTGTTTGAAAGGTTTACCATCCATATTTACATGAAATCAAACATCTCATTAACCCCTCTAAATGAATTTATAAGATTTTTTAAAATCATAGAAAGAAATTATGAATGTCACTCAACCTATTCATTGCTTCAACTTTGAAGTTGTTTGTACCAAAAAACTCTTCTTTCACCAATTTTTAACATTTTTCCTTTAGCTTAGTAGCTATGTAAGGATTTGAATCTTATTATTTCAAAATCTAATGATGTATTGAAAAAATGTTGGCATGAATCTCTAATTTCATGTCATCACATTTCTTTGTCTGACCATGGAGATCATCAAGCTCATCTTCCAAATAAATGATTTTAAGTTCAAAGATTTGTGATAATAGATGAGAGGAATTATCTTTATCTTGACTTAAAATACTTTATAATATGGGTAAATTCTCATTGGAGTAATCCATGTCCCTCAATTTTATAATTAATCCTCTTTATATTTCTAATTTTTTATTCACATATTTTATCTCTTCAATGACCTTGGCTTGTTCAATTGTTAATAACTCATATTTCATTTTTCTCTCATCAATGAACTTCAATGCATTCATTAGCAATTGGCCCACCTAAATTTTCATCACCTTTCCATGGCTATTGAATTTACTAATATTAGTGATGACCTATTTTTATATACCTTTGATAGGGATAAAATCCAAGATATAATACAAAGAAGTATCATTTATTTTAAATGATGACTTGATGTATGAAAAAAGTGTTCTAACTTATCCTTCAAGTTACTCTTCATTCAACTTACCTTCCTTTGTCCTCTTCAAAAATATATCCATGGAATCTTTAAGGTTTTAGATATCACTCTCATGGATTGGCTCTCCCATGGGGATTATATTCAAGATATATTCTACTAAGGTCATGACTTTTTCATTCTTTTTTTCCAATAGCTAAATTATCTCTATAGATTGTGTGCTTGGAGATTCAAAGACCAATATCAAGGTGATATTTTCTTTAGTCTAGGATGGAATCTACATAATATATTATATTGCATTAATTTCATATGTAGAAACATTAAAATAAGTCTTATTATTATTTAATAACTTATGGATCCAAAAAAATGATGTATACTAAAAGAGATTACAACTTGAGCATCAAGACTATAAGAGTTCTCTCATGAGGAGTGACTTTTTTTAGATACTATAATATGACTTGTGTACTGCTCTAGTATTGTACACTTGAAAAATATCTATCATGGTTATACATTTCAATTAAAAATATTCCCAATGCCAAAAGGCTCACCTTTGCTATCTATTTGTGCCTAAATTATTTATCTCTTGGTCCAACCATTGACATTTCAATTATGAACTAGGAATTTGACTCAAAAGAGGATGGTTAGTCTAGTGTGAGCTACAAAATGAAATAAACACACTATCATAAAATTTATAGGCCTAGTTACTAGGGAGAGATTAGTTAACAAAAAAAAATGGAAACACAACTAAAACATGAAATAAACCTTCTTTCACTTTCCTTGGATGTTCCAAAATGCTTGTTGTAGTAGTTTGCTCATCTTTGTACTCATGAAGTATACATCAATGGAAGTTTGGCTACCTCCATCTCTCCTTGGAACCTTGTGTGGATTTGGCTTGGCTTGGATAAATATTTTATAATTATAACACTAATTTTCATGAAGCTTTAGAATAAATTCAGCATTATAACTCTGGCATATGAGAGCTACAAATTCAATAGGCAAGGCCTCTTATTTATAGGTTTTTACAAATGGATAGAATCAACCTGAATCATCCATCTAAAGATGAAGATGTGTGTATAAGGATTAATTAAATTATGTAATTAAAATTAATAAATAGGATCATTAATCATTAGGATAGAGGGGCATTGAATAGGCATGGAAGGGATTTGATGAGGCATGGGAGGTATTAATCTTGATATTTATGGCATTTATGGCCTAAGGGATGTCTTCTCATGAAATAAGGTCACCTGATGATTCATATATTTAATATTCATTACAAAAATAAATTATTCAACAAGTTCCATGGAATTATTAATTAGGATCTAATTTATTTTAATTATCTCTTAAACATGATTAAGCACTTTGTGCATAAATTACTCAAATTAATCAAAATGCCTTATTATTGGCCTAAAATTTGACTAGATTGGAATTAGGATGTGATGTTAAATGTCTTGGATCCACCATCCCATGTAGGATGATGTTAACACCAAATAACAAAGTAACATGTCTCATGAAAGAGATTTGATAGAAAAGATCAATCCAAGGCACTAAGGTGTAAAATTAGCATTCTGACTCAAAATGATTTGATCAAAGTTAGTTGGCTCATAAAATGCATTACCCTATTTAGGGACACTTTGGCAAATATCAGAACTTGAATATGTCAATTTCAATTCATTTAGCACGTTTTAGTGTTTTTAAGCCAAATTGTTCATTTTGGTAAGAATTGGGTCAAAAGCCTGCTTGAAGGTTATCGATGGCTAGTTTTAGGTGTCTACACTAATGACCAAGCCTTATATACCATGTAAAAATATTTAAACCTATTTATTATCCTCCACTACCTATTTTGTAATTGTACTTATTTTATAACTCCTTAGATACTTGTATCCCACATAGACACTTGCCTCAATGTAAGTGTCCACTTTTCATATAAAGTGTCTAGTGCCAAAAAATCATCTAATTTATAATTGAAACATATCATAAATGTTAGAATAAGTGTTTTAGTGTGAGATATCTACAATAGGGATTGGTATATATACAATATCAGCCCTCATTCATTATTTAACTAAAAAATACCAATAACTCATAAGGAAACCTACCAAGAAGAACTCAATCAAGCATTCAAGTGAGTAAACCTACCTTATTCATCCCTATTTCTATATAAATCATAGGATCAATATTTCCACATGTTTGAAGTATTAAAAAATAAGTTCATGAGACATATTTTCTAAGTTACAAGCTATGTCACTACATGTCAATTCTTATCACACATTACATATTTGTCCACACACAGGCCAACACATATGAGAGAAATACATAATTTTGAGGCCCTCTTTATAGTATTGGATATGTAGGAAACACCTATGGATAGGATTTATTTGGGTTATATTGACACTATGAGCATAGTAACCTATTTTCCCATAGTCACTCCAAGGGTGACAAAGCTAGGGTTTTGATCATTTGACAAAGAGAAACATTTTATGCAAGCAATCTGAAGACATTAAAATAAAGGTAATAAGAAACCTAGAAGGATTTGGTTGGTAAATTTAGATCTAGTCACTATTTTATAAATGAAACCTATGTTGAATTCATACACCTATGTTGATGTAAATGTATATTTGACATAAGTATTCAAGGTCACAAAAAGAATATTCCAAGAATCTAACAAATATTACATGATCATCTTCTACTTCACTTATATCATGTTTCATATCAAATTTACATGAGCATAATAAACCAATGAAGTATCAATGTTCCCTATTCATTATAATATCTATCATTAGTTGTGATTTAATTTTTTTATAATTATTAGTAGTATAACTTCATAATATTAAATATCTGAGTTTTTATTAATTGGCTTGCTCATTAGTTTAGTTCATTGTTCTTGTGTAAAAACTAATCTAATACCCATTAACCCTAGATATCCCCTTATCTAAGTTTATTATTAAATAGTTTATTTAGAGGTGGAGATAAAAGTGGAGGAGGTACATGAGGTGAATATGGTTTATATTCTCTAAGTTTGGTAGGGATATGGGTCACTTGAGTAAGTTCTTGATCTAAAGCCATAAATTGAGGAGTTGCCTTATTAATTAGAACAAATGAATTAAGATTTTGATAATTTTAAACTTCACTTGGGTGAGAAATAAGGACATGAAGTATTTTAAATGGAAATTTGACTCTTAGTGAGGAGTTTCTTCCATATGTATTCTTTGGAAATTTCCCTTGATTAGGATCTTCCTCATCACCTATGATTTTTGTTTTTACAGTTGGTTGCAAAGGATGAGAATGAATAATGGAGCTATGTGGTTATATTATGGATACAAATGTTTGAGTTAGACATCCTAAGGATGTAGTGATAGAGATACCTATTCTAAGAAATAATACTAATTTATTCTTAAGCCATTTTATTTGTTTATACAAGACCAGTTTAGTACACATATTTAAGTCTTCCACATCCTTAGAAGACTAGTACAAATTAGATAGACCAGTACAAACTAGATAGGGGCACGAAATTAAACTTGTTTATGTGCATTGGGTCTGATAGGTTTCTTACATCAACAACTATTCCCTTTGTGAAGCATTCAAATTTGATGGTCTAAAATTTTTCCAAGTTTATCTTTGTATAATCTCTTTACCTTACCTAAAATTCATCAGCACAATCAGCCCAATAATATTCAATAGCATGTTCATGATAATAATTAGATCCCAACTTGAGGTGATTCTTTAAAATTCTTTTATATAAAAATGGACCCTCTTAGTATGAATTTATTTTTGGATGTGGATCATTTTTTCAATGTTATGCATGTCAAGTGTTGTTCAAAAAATATAATGACCTAGTTTAGTGGGAAAGTGGATACTAGTAATGTAATTTTAGCTACACCTCTTATGGATTTCCCCTAGCTATCTAAAAATTATACGGGGATAAGTTTATAGCTGGAATATATTTAGAGCTTATATAGAATTCCCTCTAAACCACCTACTCTGATATAGGTGAATTTTAGACATTATATAAAATAAATTCCATAATAATTGATCAATTTAGAATATTCATCAAATATTTTGACTACTGTATCTTCATCCAAATATCTTATTTTAAGCATGAAAAACATTCATTAATGTGTCTAACATACTTCTCCTTTTCAAAGGTGATTTGAGGGTAATATTCATAAATCATTCTTCTTGGGATAAATTTTCCCTCTGGTCTGATATTAGGCCATGACTTTAAGACTTCAATTTAATATACTAGGTAAGATGTCATGTAAAATCTCTTTATGGTCTCAAGTGTTTTCAACTTATATCACAAATTTTCATTAATTATGTGACCCTAATCTATGAATTTATTACCCTCACATATGATGTTCATTATAAAATACAACCCCACCTAAAATTAGCATGGTTAGGTTCCAAATTAACTATTATTAAATTAATCATGTTTTATAGCTCCTAATGAGAGTTTGAATTGTAGAGAGATTTTGGGAGGTTGGAAGGACTTTTCATCTTCTTCTTCAACCAAATTTAGTTGAGCATGTTGAGACATTTCCTTGTATTTTGGTCCCAATATCATTGAGAAATATCCTTACCCATTAGCACAACTCCTTCTTAATGGGTAACTTTGAGGGTGATGTTTATTAAAAGAACATATAATTTGGTCATTAACATGTCTAAAATTTAGAATTCTATGGTTTTGTATTTTTATTATTTTACACAATAACCAATTTGGTGCACTAAACTCAAGTTAGGAATCGAACAACTTACAGGATCCCATTAGAAAAAAATGTTTTTATGGTTGAACATTTTCCTTCCATTTTGTCTAAGAAGTCTTCTAGAACAATATGACCAATTATTGAGTCCCTAAACTCTAGAATGTTATTATCCAAATAAGAGATGGGATCATAGCCCATATAATAAAATTTCATTTTTATACATTTTATTGAATTAAAATCACATTTTGTGAGTAAATTTATATTCAATTATACCTTATGTAGGAATAAAATGCTTGGGTGATTTTGGACACCAATTTTGGTTGTGTATGTAAGTGTACACATTTTATTATATCATAGTATAAGGTATGCATGCATTCTAAATATAACATAGGATAAGTGGAATATCAATGTAAACTAACACATAGGGAATGAGGTTACACATAATTAATATAAGGTTTGGGAGAACTCATCAAGAAATTGACCAAGTCATAGAGCATGCTTATAGAAACACATTGGTTGGTACAGGATAAGGAGCGCCAAGATCAAAGAGGAGGTTGCATAGAATGCAAAGTGAGAGAAAATATATAACATGTCAAAATATTAAAAGTGATTATGTTAGACATAGGTATTAATACTTAATAATATTTGGAGAAAATAAATCATAGTGTCATAGATATATGAAATTGTTATAACTAGGACATTCAATGTAAGTAGTTACAATTATAAAATAGAAATTTGATATGCATTTTTTATACACAAGATAATGTATTGTAACTATAAGGTGTTGCTTAAAACCTATAAATATCATTTCCTTATGCTTGATATGATTGAATAAATTATAGTATTATTATATTGAAATGAAATATCATTTTTAATCAATGAGATTATATGAACTAATGCACTATTTTGGTAAATATAATGGAAGAATGTATAATATTTATCATTAATTTTATACTCATGATTTGTTTATGCAAATACTCTATAAATAGTTTATAAATTAATATTAATTTTAGTATGTATCAAAGCATTTTTATGTAATGTTATGAGTTATGTTGTATTAAAAGATAAGAAATAGTGTTCAAGTAATGTTCTGCACCCTCATTATATTTGATCAATAGATGTTATGTGAGTGATATATTTGTGCCCAACTCTATGCCTCATGTGATCCCACTATTACATAATGTGTTATGCTATTATGATGAAGTATCTAATGTTTTTTATGTGTGATTGGCATATAACTCATGAAGTGTGTGAGTAATGATAACATTTTGGTTCCATTTCTAGGACTAGTCGAATAAACTATGTAGATGATGAGCAGAGATTATTTATAGAATATCATTGGAAAATATTGAATACTGATTAGAGTAAGTAGAGTGAAAATTTATGTTGTAATCATCCTATCCTTAAAACTTAGTCTTCTAAGAAGTGGGTGGAGGAGAATTTACATGACCTTATTTAAGAAGTCTTATTTTGAATATGTGATTGGAAAGAATAGAAATTAAAACTACAAGTAACCTTGAAAAAATGAGTGGATTAAGCAATTGAAATGTTATGACACCATTTGATGATATCATTTAATGTGTGGTTCCATAGAACATTAAATAGTTATGTAATAGAATTTACATTATCTACCTATTCCTATCCAAAAGAAGTTAAGTATAAATTTTGATGTAAATGAAGGGGATAATATATAGCCTAATTTCCATTAAAAATTAATACATTAATAGTATATTATGGGATTAAGGTCTTACCCATTTTTGAGTAGGGTTTCTTTTTGCATGGGCTACATGGATGGTAGGTGGAAAAAGGTGGGCATGGTTTGTATGCATTCATAAGGAGTATAGTTAGAATTCACCATGAAAACCCTAAAATATATGAGATTAGATGGTGTAAGTATGATGACTCTCAATTAAAAGTGATTATAGCCAAGTACCCCAAAGAAAGGAAATAGCCAAGTCTGGAATATTCTACAAGGACTCATGAAAGATGGGGGTGGCATGGGGATAACTCTTACATAGAGTATACATTATCCATTGAATGTAAATCACATGTAAAATTAAAATTAGATATATAGCAAGGGGAAATTGACGAAGTTTGGAGCCCTATAGGTATACATAATAGTGAATATGAGGTTCCCATTCTAGGTATACTTGGCATGTAAAACTATGCATCTTGTGATCAGACAATATTCAGTGAATATTATCTTATTTTTCCTAACTTTGGGAGGTTTATGAGGGATTAGTTATTAAATTTTATGTTAAAATAATTAGTTCAATATAAACCATTAGGATCATTTGTATCAATGTTGGTGAAGCAAAAGAGTGTAGTAATTTATGGGATGTAAAAAATAGGGGTGGAAGTCCACTTATGCCCATAATATTAATTATTTATCTAACTAAAATATTTATGATTTTATCAGCATCTACACCACAAAAACAAGGCACCAATCTAATATATAAAACCTAACATGGAAACTAGTGGAGTTATGACCCCCAAAAGTGGTCATGTGGATAACCTAGGTAGAAACCCTAGATGAATCCAAATCTTGAGCACACAATTACTGTGAAATTCACAAACCACACTTGTACTAGTAGCATGAGTATAAGTAATTCAATATTTTTATATGAGATGTCATTAATTTTACTAGAGTATAGAGATGTGGAGAACATATATAAACACATTCATAAGTGTGAACTCATCTGGCATGTAAAAGGTATCACTCCACTAGATTAGAAAGATATCTAATTTATGACCACATTTTAGGATCATGCATATATTTAGTACCATGGTTATGACCCCAATTAGGCTATTACGGATTATGAAAAGATAAAGAAGGCCTTATTAAATGAGTTTGATATTATATAGTTTTAAGAACAAGGTATATCCAAATTAAATGAGATCAAAGAAGAATTAACAAAGAGTGTTTTCTAGTACGACATAAAAATTCAAAACTCTAACCTCAAATTTTTCATATGAGATAAACCATTTGTAAAATGTGTAATGGATTTTTAAAGGGTTTTTGACACATTTCATACATGAATTATCTATGAATACAATTATAGATCTTAGGGAAGCACTTGAAGTGGTGTTTAGGGTAGAGGTAGTTGGTAGTATCAATATGGTATTTATGAAATCAAAAATGGATTAAATGGCCTTGTATGTGTATAAGTTCATTGCAATAGTGCACTTTAAAATCATAATAGTTTATCGTGCATTCATTTCAAATTTTAAGGACATAATAATAATAACTACCCAAGGTGCAATGTTAAGGGCCTTACTGCATCTTGAAAGATTTGACTTGAAGTTAAAGATGTGTAAGATTGTACACTACTAAAAAGGGGAATAAAAACCTTAATTTCATTATACTAAAAAATATGTGATGCATCCACCCATACCACTAAGGATTATATGGTGATTGATGAGATACACAAGGCATGAGAAAGGGGAGCATGCCAAACAATAACTAGGCCTTCCATTTATGGTCAAGGACAATATGGTGGTTATTGGCCATACCATGGATAACATGGTGGATGTGGAGGTGGATAGGATTTTACACACACCTACTATAACTTCTGATCTCCAAAGCATTACCAATAGGATTATCCCATGTTCCCCATTTATGGGTATTGTCACTATGAGTGATTTACTAAATAATGTCCTAATTTATATGTTAAATTAACCCAAAAATGAAATTTAAATAAAAGATCAGGAATGATGAGCATCATTCCCCTAACAGGTAAATGAATTAAAAAATAATAATAGCTAAAAATAAAAGGAACAAATTTAAATATTACAATGCACAATTACACCACTGCCTCACAAAATCCATGCCAACTAAATTTTTTTGACCAGGTTTACCCCAAAAGAAGAAAAGACACACTATAAATAGCCTACTAGTAAGTACCCTCACAGGTTATGCCAAAATGATATTTTGAAAGAAGTAATGGATATGATATAACACTTACAATGTGAGCTTCATTATACTTGTGACTTGGAGGCTAATAATAAGGAATCACTTTAGTGAAAATCTCAACAAGAACATGTGGAAAATTACCTAGATAATATATTAGGTATTTTACATGCATATGGAATGATTATTTTGGTAAATAATTGGTTGATATATCACCTTGATAATATAATTAAAGTACCTATGATACACCTCATAAGAGAGCCTAAGGTTCAAATAACATAAAATTTAGGCTGTAATCAAGAGCTAAGAATTGATGTGATAATAGATGGATGGTAAGTGTGTGATATCCTTATCAACATAGGCATTAACGTAAAAATTATTATTTTTCATTATTAAAACGTGAGTTTAGACTGGGTCCATCTTAGTTACAAGGTTAAAATAATTATGCAAAAAGCATGGTGCAATATGGGTAGCCCTACAATGAGGTCTTTGCCTCACATTTTGTTTATGTCTAATAAGACCCACACACAACTATTAGGAATATTAAGTAATGGTTTTTTTTAAGTCATGAGTGTAAGGTTTCATTCATATTTTAAATTTATTAAGTTGAGACAAAAAACTATCTAGTGTTGTTTGGAATACTATGATGTTATGATATACCTGTTGATGTGCTTCAATAAGTGATATATGAGTTTAAAAAATAGAGAATAACACATTTCCATTCCCCTTAATAATAACCATGGATTTACATATGTTTAAATTATATATCCAAATGAATAATTTAACCAAATTTATAATATTAATACATAACATGTTGAACATCTAGACATAGATAGTGAGGGAGGTGTTTCTCTACGTTTTCGCTATTTACATTCAGAAAAAGAAGAAACTAAAGATTAAGGGTCAAGGGTTTGTACGTTACCTAGATTAAGTTGTGCACCATATCCAAGCATTGTAGGAGCTCCTCTTTGGCTATGGAGGAAACACCTATAGAGAGAAAGAAACTCAAACAAAAAAAATATTAGACAAAGATATGGTGGACTGCCAAGCAACACGCTCGATCCCGAAAGCATAAAAATTTCCTTAAGGGATGACAATCCACTATTTATGAAAAAGAGTGTTGTATAAAATAAATGGTGAAAGACTAAGAAAGAGAAATAAAGATAATGCGTACCTATTCTCTGCAGTCAGTTTGTCACAGATGCTAACATCGGTAGTCTTACCAGCATTAGTTGATCAATATGCTGACGTCAGTTATATTACCGATGCCGGTTGGGGTTGTGGTCGATGTTAGTTAGGGCAATGGGCCTTGGATGGGTTTTGGATTATGTCTGTGGTCGATAGAAGAGTCTGTGGGGATTTAAAGGTTATGTAGGGTTGTAAGAAAGTGGATAGGGTCTGAGATGGGGCAAAGGTAGAGGGTAGGTGTGTGAGAAGAGAGTAAGGATAAAGGGGAAGGCTTTTTAGCCTCTCCAGGAAGAAAGTCAGGTCGGGTTGATAGTATTTAGAAATAGTAAATATAAACTAATTACTAATGTATTCTAAATTACTGAAATGAGAGGTAAAAGAATACTTAGCTCTGCTTGATGAAGAACTAGTGGTGTAGAATGCATATTCCTATTGTGGCTGATGTCGAAGACCTCGTACAATGTTCCAGTTTAATCTAGAGTGACTTGCATAGAGTTTCTATAGCCAAGGGAGCGTTAGTCAAATTCTGATGCTTGGTTTCAGAGTGTGTGCATCCATCTGAAAGAATCTAGGGGCCATAAGGAGAGAGAGAAGAGAGTGAGAGAGGTCTGGGAGAGAGCTAACTCATCGTTAGAACTCAGTTTATGAAATTGACGTCGGTAATCCTGCTAGTGTCAGTCGATAGTTGACCAACGTTGGTGGATAGATAATGGTTAAAAGGGCTATTGTAAGCCCTTTGCCCATTACTCTATCCACCAAGTGCATTTGCCATTGGAGAATGGTCAAAAGATGGGTTTATTAGGCACGAGGGTTAGTTAGGAGGTTAGGATGGAGTGAGAATAGGTCATGGGTGACTCATAGGGTGAGAAATGGTCTAAGGGTGAGGTGTCCAAGGTGAGGTGTCTAGGTGATGTCATTAATTTAAAATAAGTAATTTTATTTTAAATTAATAAAGTGTGTAAGTGGTTAGAAGGGGACCAAGGGGGGGTCGACACAATGTTGGTGTCTACATTTGCCCCTTTTTGTCTTGTTGGTTGTTCTAACAAACTACAAGACAAAAATAGGAGTAAGTTGCCCCAGGTATGTGATAAGGTGTAAGTTGCCCTAGGTATGGTGATGAGGCATTCCCCCTCAAAGTGGGAGTTGAAGGAAAGTAACTTGATATTGGGTGCCGATTTGATAGGCAGTGGATGAGAATGGTGAAGTTGGAGTGTGAACGCTATATTAGTTGAGATTGCACGTATACCACTTCACGTGATAAGTAGGTCAAATTGTCATAGTCGAGGTTAAGGAGTGATAAAATTGAAGTAATCAGTCCCTAGCATTTAGTCATAGCTAATTGGGTTAAATGATCAAAGCTGTAACTCCAATGGTCGTCGTGTTCCAAGTATCCTGGGCTCAGGAAGTGCTTCTGGAAAACATGAAAATGTCACAAATATTGGGGATCAACTTGGGTGTGATCCAAAAATAGGTGTGAGGGTCGTAATGTGGGTTGCGTATAATTTGCTAACTATTTTTGAGGTAGCATATATGCAATCAAAACAACCAAGGCAAAGTTCTCTCAAAAGTGGTTGTGGTTTGAGGAGATAGTTGCGATCTCCAAGGTCATTGGTCAAGTTGGGTTTGATATATAAGTGATCTCAAGTGTTGTTTGTTGTGGTCATGGAGATATATGTGATCTCTAATGTGCCCCATGAGGAGTCTAAGATGACTTTTATAATGTCAGGGCTGGTTGTTTGGTCATGATTTTGGACTAGGTTAAGTCATGGTTAAAGGTTATAGGGTTGGTCCATTAGGTAGATGAATGAAAAAATGGTTGAGCTAACCTTAGAAGATGCCATGTCAACTGAGTGCTACCTACATAGCCCATGCGAGGGGATTCAGGCCAATGTAGTTCTCCCTAAACGGGAAGAAGAGGCAAAGTGGTCGATAGTTGGTTTGGTCATGATTTTGGGCTGGTTTAGATATTTGGGTCATGGTTAAAGGTTATATGGTTGGTTCATTAGGTAGATGAATGAACAAATGGCCGAGATAACCTCAGAAGACTCCATGTCAATTGAGTGCTGCCTACATAGCCCTTATTCTAAGGGCCTCAAGCCAATGTAGTTCTCCCCAAAAGGGAAGAAGAGAGTAGGTTATGGATTGGTCTTGACTAGGTTAAGTCATGGTTAAAGGTTATATGGTTGGTTTGGTTATGTTAGAAATGATGGGTGTAAGATGATGTTACAGCCTTTTCCATATTGTGTGATGGTGTATGCTATAACATAGGTTATGTGGTTTTTCATCCTTAGCAATTTTCCATATTCGTGATGGTGTATTCTAAAAATGAAATGAGTTTATTTATGCTTCAGCAAGTTTCCATATTGGTGATGGTATATACTTGACATAAATTGTGTTTGGTTGATAGTTTCCATGTGTATTGGTTTCCATAGAAACTTATGTGAATGGGCTATAATAATTCATATAACACAAATTGATATTTGCATTAAATAAATCATGATGTTATGTTAGTGGTTTAGGAAATATGTTTGGTTGTATGTTATGTTTTGACATGTGATGAGTATGTATAAGAAGTGAAAGGTGCATTTATCTTTCATTGACAAGGACCATAATGATAACATAGATAGGGTTGTTGCAAACAAAAGCCTCGTTCATGCATTACATTGTTTGACCATTGATTTGTGTTAGAAAAGTACTCTAATCACTTGACGTTAAGTGAGATCAAAATCCCTTGAGTATGTTGGGGTAATAGGTTTGATTAGGTGATATGTGAGGATAGCATAACCCTTTTTAGCAAGGATAACTTTGCCCCTATTATAGGTGACCCTGAGAATGACTATAGGCAAGTCCATGACTTAATAGTTTGTCAGTCTTTTTTTTTGGTAGACTGATCAATGCGGGAAGTTGAATTTGGGATGTTGTTTGGTTTTGTGGTCATTTGAAGCTGATTGATGTGGGCAACTTTTGAGAGGGTGTTGTGTATGTAGCAAAATTTGGGCATAGCCATCCTTCAAGGGAGTGCTCTATATTCTGATTTGTATGTTTTGATGTCTTTGAATAGCTATCCTTCAAGGGAGTAGTCTATTAATTACAGCAATAATGTAGTTGTTTTTCAAGGGATTAGTCTACATTTATAGTTTATGACCTTTGAATAGGCATCCCAGTTTTATGTTGTTTTATTATTTTTTTGACTAAACTTTTAGTCATGGACTAGACTATAGAGGTTTAGGGGGTTTCCATTTTATTAGGACAAAGTATTTACTGCTTTAAAAAAGGGTTAACTAATGTTTGTATGGGAAAAGGGTTGATAGGAATAGGAATGAGGATGACGGGGGTTGCTCAAGGGATGAGCTCAAGTTAAACATCAAGTGAATGATTACTTGATTAACAATATAATGGTCATAGATGTAAGGCATTAAGGGGCTCATGTTCTAGATGGCCTTTGAGAGAAGACAGATGATAAGTCCCTGACCCATACTTGTGAGTTAATATGTAAGGTCCGAGCCAATTAGGAGAAAACTTGCCTCATTTTCCTCTTTCCAAATTGGTCACGTGTTGGTTTTCTTTAAGGATGAGATCCCTAATTTTGAAATCCCATTCTTTCAGATTTTTGTTGTAAGCATGGTTTGGTCGATGTTGGATGTGAAGTCGGTTAGCATGTTGTTGACATTTGATACAATGTCGAACATAGTCATTGTAGTTTTGGTTAAGAGTGGGCTAATAATAGCCCAGCTAGAGGATGCATTTTGCAATTGAGTTGCCACTGAAATGTCCCCCACAAATCTTGTCATGGACTTGTTTGATGGCATGAGATGTTTCAGTGGTGGTTAGGCATCAAAGAAGGAGGCTATCAAGGCCTCGTTTGTAGAAAAGACCCCCTAGCATGGTGTATCAAGCAGCTATCTTGATAAAAGCCTACCCTCTATTGCTCGAGAGGTGAGGAGGAATGATAGAATAAGTCAAGTAGTCAACAAGTCATTTATACCAAACGTCATGTGGACTAGAGAGGTTAGGAGGAATTTCCCCCAGAGATGTTGGTTCAGATGTGCCCAAGATAGAAATCTTGGGTTTTAGTGGTTGAAAAGGCTTGGTGAATGGATATGTTTGAGGGGTAGAAACCTTCTCTTTTCCTTTATCCTTTAAGGTTTGTGACCTAGTGGCCACATTAATGGCATTGATTTCAAATAAAGGGGGAGAAGGTGGTAGAGGGACCATAGTCTCACGTTTGGATCTCAATTTAGGTGTGGAGGTTTGGGAGGCATTGGATGGTATCAGTAGTTTTTCAAAAGAAGGGTCAAGATAATTCTCAACAAGAATGGTGCCTTTTTCCAAGTGTTGGTGAATAGCAACCTTAAGGGCATAGAAACACTCAGTATCATGTCCAGGTGTGTGATGATACCAGCAGATTTTAGTGTCATCGAACCAAGATGGCTTTGATTCAAGATGTTGGTATGGTTTAATGGGTGGGAGAACGATGCTAGAAGACTGTAACAATCAACATAACATCAAAGCATAGGAACCCACCAATGGGTTTACACTCTTTATTGTAGTAGGGGTTGACAACTTCTATTTAGAAGTTGTTGGAGGAGGTTTTCATACCTCTTTTTTGGTTGGTGATATGGCCACACGTGTAGATGACGCTTTTTTAATGAGAGGTGTCAAATTTTTTGGTGGAAGTATGTTTTTGATAGGTGTTGGAGTAGGGAGCACTCCTATTAAGGTGGAAGGGTGTGGGCCCAAAATAGAGGGCAATTGTGAATGTGGGGGAGGAATTCTCTGATGTGGTTTAGTAGCCTTCTTTAGTTTAGTGTGAGGACTACTGTTGTGCAGGGTGAGGTTCAAATCTACCTTCACTTGTGGGTGAGTGAGGTTCGATATAGGGTGAACACTAAGAGATTTAATTTTCTTCAGCATGGCAGACACCTACAAGGGTTTAGGTTCAGGTATTGATGGTTGAGCATTTGATGATTTGAAAGTGGAAGCCCAATCCTCATCAAAAAATTTAGGGTGAATTTTCATGGAATTGGGTGGTCACGAGAGCGGAAATGTGTTAGACACAATGATCTCAGGCCAAAGGCGAGAGAGAACCATTACTTGATCTTCCTCAGCCAAAGTGGGTGAGGTGGTGAGTTCTTCTCTCGATGGAGAAGGGATTGGAGAATGTGGTTCTTTGAGTGGATAGAGCACAGGTATGATCATGTCTTCCACGTGTGGAAAGTATGATCCTTCATTGGTGATAAGAAGGATGAGGGTGAGGCCACCGGTGTTGGTGCCATCAAAGCATCCTCCAATATGGGAGAGGTCAAAGTAGCCTCTCCTACATGTGAAAGGGGTGTGGATGGTGGACTATCCTCCATTGGTAGAGGACAAATAAGAGAGGAAGGCTCCTCTAAAGAGTGAAGTAGAGGGATTATGGCCCCTTCTACATAAGGGTGTGGAGTATGAATGGTAACTTCTTCCAATGGTAGACAACGAGGGAATGTCAGGGTAAGAGGAATAGGTAATACAAGTTCCTCACAAGGTTGAAGAATAGGTAGAGGATGTGTTTGATGTCGTTGGAGTGATATAGGTAAAATAGGCTCTTCTACCCATGGTGGAGGAATAGGTTAACTAACCTCTTCAGGCTGTGAGAGAGGTTGGTTAGGAGTAAAAGGAGAAACCATGTCGACCATGCGTATATTGTGCTCTTGAAGGTCATCTGCCATGGTCTAAATATTATTCTAACTTTGGGGATGGTTAGGGAATGGTTGTCTAAAGATATCTATGTTTTGGTTAGCTGGCACATTTGGGTTATCCAAAACAAGATCCCCCTTGTCTAACATGTCTTGGACAACATTTTTAAAGGTTTTAAAATTATCCGTATCATGACCATTGACATGGTGATAGTTACAAAATTTATTTTCCCTATACCATGCTGGGATGGCTTGTGAGGGGTTAAATTGGATAGGTCAGATTTGAGGGAGATTGAAGACCCCCTGCTTGACTAGTTTATCTAACACGAAAGCATATGATTCTCTTATTGGAGTGTATTGACGCTGTATATACTGTTGTTGGAATTGTTTTGTGATGTTTTGTGATGTAGAGGGTTCAAATTGATTAGTTATGGTAGAAGATGATGATCTAAGTACCACAACATTTGCCAATCCCTTGGGTTTAGAATTGGAAGAAGAAGATTTGGAAGAAGGGTCATTGGATTTTGTGTTAGTAGTTTTACTACACAATTTGACTTTATCTTCTTCAACAGTGTAGAGTTCAAGCTTCCTAGCCATGGTGAAAGCTTCGTCAAATGTGTGGATTGTTTGAACCCGCAAAGTGGATGAGATGTGCTTGGCACATGCTCTTGAAAAGAGCTCAATGAGCTCAATTTGAGGTAGTGAAAAGGAGAGTTGGTTGATTAGACCTCTCCAATGAGCAACGAAGTTAGCTATTGATTCATCGTCGAATTGTCTAATAGAATATAGGTCTATGATGGAGACCTTGGTGGTGTTGATTGAAAAATGGTGAAGAAATATTTGGGTGAGTTGAGTGAAGGTAAAAAGAGAATGACTAGTAATAGAACTATACCAATCAAGGGCGATGCCAAAAAGTGACATGGGAAATGTGCGAAGTAATAACGCATCATTGTGTGCTATAAGGTAGCAAGTGTGTATGAATGCTCACAAATGTTGTTGTGGGTCCTCTTTACCCTGAAAGTGAGTAAATTTTAGGAGTTCCCACTAGCTAGGATATGGTTGAATAGGCACCGAAGGGTGAATGGGTTCGTTATAGATTTATTCATATGAAAGAACATTCTTCAAACTAGAAATGGATGTCTCAAGGTTGGACATTTTATTCATCAACATCTTAATTAGATCAGCTAATGGATTGGTAGGAGGGGCACCCCCTAGGTTGTAAGGTACTTGGAAGGCATTGGGAGGGGCGTATGATGTACTTGGTTGCATTTGTGTTGATGCAACATATTGGTAGTTCATCATAGGGACTGATATTGTGCTTATTCCTATTGTGGCTGATGTTGAAGACCTCATACAATGTTCCAATTCAATCTGGAGTGACTTGCATAGAGTTTCTATAGCCAAGGGAGCATTAGTCAAATTTTGATGCTTGGTCTTAGAGTGTGTGCATCAATCTAAAAGAGTTTGGGGGCCAGAGGGAGAGAGAGAAGAGAGTGAGAGAGGTCTAGGAGAGAGCTAACTCATCGTTAGAACTTGGTTTATGAAATCGACGTCAGTGATCCCACTGGTGTCAACTGACAATTGATTGACATCGGCAGAAAGAGAATGGGTAAAAGGGCTTTTTTTAGCCCTTTGCCCATTCCTCCATCTGCCAAGTGCATTTGCTGTTGGAGAATTGTCAAAAGCTAGGTTTATTAGGCATGAGGGTTAGTTAGGAGGCTAGGATGGAGTGAGAATAGGTCATGGGTGACTCATAGGGTGAGAAATGGTCTAAGGGCGAGTTGTCCAAGGTGAGGTGTCTAGGTGATGTCATTAATTTAAAATAAGTAATTTTATTTTAAATTAATAAAGTGTGTAAGTGGTTAGAAGGGGACCAAGGGTGGGTCGACATAATGTTGGTGTCTATAGGAGGTTTAGGCTAGGAACATGAAAAATCTATTTTAGATACTACAAGTGTCACTTTTGATTGAAGGGTGAAATATTCTTATGAAGTAACTAGTTGTAAGTTTAGCACCATTAATTCAACACTTAAACCTCCAACATCATAATTAAACCTATGAAAATTCAAAATCAAAGATGGATAAATTTAGTGCCATAAAATTTGGGTTCTTTGCACAACGCTAAAGATGAAGAGATTATTTTTCCTAAGCGAGGGTAGTATTATTATTTACCATGATACGAAGGATCAAAGAATGAAATATATTTTATTAGTCATGTATTCTAAAATAAAAATAATGTTTGAGTGCATTAGTGCACACCTTGAATAACATATTTTTATAATGGTAGAAACCAGATAAACCCAACCTACCTACTTGGGTTGTAGTAAAATAAGCTATTTTCACCCATTTAAGCTTAACAAATTGAAGTGTGGCATGCCTTTTTATGGTGAAAAATAAAATTTAATGAAACATTTGTGTGAATGTGAGGATTTTTGGGCACATAGTATGCATCATATTCCAATCAAGTTCTGATTTCATGTGTTCTATGGGACATTAAAGGCTTGGGCCCATGTTTGCTACATGTATACACATAATACTATCAAACCTTATCAATTTTTTATGCTTTCTCTCTTTTATGAACCCATCGAGTCTCAATCTCTCTGACTGTACACCTTAAAGGTTACACTAAGAAAGGGGTGGGTAGACCATGGGTACTTCATAGGATTGTTGTTCCCTATACCACCACTTGTTATCTATACAACCTTTTCATATACACTTACCTAAGTTTTTATACTTTCATTACATACTCCTCCAAGTAATTTATCACCTTAACTAGCCCCTACCTAAGTATAAAATCATTTTTGACATTTACCAAATAATGTTGGCCTAGGCCAACCTTGTATTCTAATTGATATTTCCATGTTATAGGTTTAGGTTGGCCTTGGCCAACCTAGACCATGACCTAACTTGTTTTTATCAAAAAATGATATAGGTTCAAATTGGGTCAACAAACTTATGAAAAGGTTTAGAGTTAGATTCAACTATATATATAGATCCATTTTTCATCATTTATGAGGAAGAGAAGAAAAATAATACTATATTGCACATATGCTTATCCACAATTGTATTTGAGGAAAATTATCTAGGGTTTCAATACTTTATTTGGACATATAAATCTTGTCTTGTCAAGATGTCTTTTATATACATAGATAAGTTGTGTAGCCTAGAGCTGACTTAACCTTATTATCCTTACATACCACAACAACCTCTTGTAAAACACCTTGTCCAAGGGAGAGATTGAGCCTTGGTAGGTTCATATTCAAAGGTAAGTATTGCTAAAATTTTTCCTTCTTTGTCACATTAGATAGATTAACATTTGTACTTCTCTCCCATGCATTAGAATTTCCTATACATTTACTTGAGTATAGATATTTTATGCATATTTACTTTTAATGTTTATTACCTCAACTTTATGCCACAACATTTGATGAGCACTAGATTAGATTTTACTTTACTTGTCACTTAGTGAATATTAAAACATAGGACCTATATAGGGTTATTACATGGTGTTGCTTGACTAGAGTCTTTGTAACCCTCTTTAGTGATGTTATTGTGGTAATAGATCCTTTGGTTAGGTCTACAAAATCCATCTTAGTCATGAACTCAAATATTTAATGTATCAACAAATAGAAGTATAAGTAGGATTGATTAATAAGTCAGCTACATTTTCCTTTATATACATTCTAGTGAACCTGACGTGAATAAAAAACTTGTAGGTTTTATTTCATGTATTAATTTTTATCATCAGATTATATATTTTTATTTTGTTAGTATTGTATTGAATTTTTAGGCATAGTTCTTATAATATGTGTATATGTTTAACACACAATCACTTAAAAATGACTATGTTCTATCTATAGAGGTCTTCTCCAAATACAAGTGACTAGATTGATAAGATCAACACATTCTTCTTCTTTAGTTAAAATATTGCATACATAGTTGAGCCAGTTGATTCTATTCATATTTTTTCTTTTTCAGCATATAGGTTTGCAGATATATTCATGCCAATCAAATTTTTTTACATATTTTTTTAGCATATAGGTTTTACAAACTCCATCGACCCAATCAAACCTATTCATATAATATTTAAATCAAAACTTGAGCACCACAACATAAAATTTGAAAACTAAGCATCTTTAAAAACACTAAGGTTTATTCTTACTTTATCATTCTAGGTTTTCATTTATAGTACTATTTTTCACAAGTTTACAATCTACAAAAATACAACCTTAGAGTTAAATGGGTCAACTATCTCGACATAGTTCTATATCCTATCTTCTTCCTAAAAGACATGGTTAACCTATTTGACTATGTTTTTATAGATCTTACTTTTGTATAATAGTAGATACCCTATCGACTATGTTTTGTATTATTTGCATACAATGTCACCTAAACTGACTCTATAATCTTCACAATTAAAGGAATTAACCTACTTTTCTACTAATTAGTTCACTTTTAATTTCAATTACTTGCATGCTTAGAGTAACAAACATAGATTAATTAGGTGGTTTTTCAATTTACCAATTTATTCACACTATTTTGCTCTTTTACACACACTTCCAAATCACTTTACACAAAAAAAACATTAAACATTTTTCTTCCCAATGTCTACCTACTTGGATTTCATCACCAAAGGGGAAGCTAACTTGGTTTTATGGATAAGTATAAACATGTGGTTGATGGCATATATTGTCAAAGAACCTGACACCCTTATCATTATGGGATTGTAAAGTGAGGGGGTAGGCCCCAATACCAATCCAATATCATTGCTAATATAGATCCCTTTTAGCCTAAACTACTTGAAATTATCCATAAATTGCTTTCTAGTTCCTTCTTACAACCAACTCCCCATCACATTAATTTCAAATTTAATTATAATTTAGCAAAATTTAGGAATAACCAACTAATTAGAATTTACATTTAAGTTGTTCCTTGATCTTTTATTATCGTATTTTGTATTGGAAAACTTGCATTAACCAACATTAGTTCAAGGTTTGTGTTGTGTGTTCCAATTAGATAAATCACATTGATACAATTGCTTGTGGGCTTCATTTTATTTACTTAGATATCATCTTGTAATTTTTTTCTCTATTTTCAAAATATTGTCATCCTTATTGACATAGTCTCTTATAGATTATTTAACTTGTTTACCTTTAGTAAATAGTCACCCTGTCTAACTATGTATGTTTGTTAAGCCTATTCAATTTCTCCCTCTAGAATACATATTCGACCTATCCTACTATGTATCTTATCTACCTTTTCTACTTCATATCTTGTAGTACACAATTAATCTATCTGACTATGTCCTCTTTTCATCTTGTTTTATTTACTATCTAGAAGTACAAAGTGTACTTGTATGACTATGTCCTTGTGTTCCTTGTTCTATTTACCATGTTACATAAAAATGTTAATCGATTTGATTATGTATCTTATGAACTAATTTTTATTTTTGTCAAATTTTTAGCCTTTCTCCTTCATCATGAATTTTCTATTTGAGGATAATACGAAGTTAAATTATACAAAAATGATGAGTCTTACTAATCCTAATAGGTTTACCAAGACACAACTTTTGGATCTCACCTTGAATGAAATCAATTCCCATGTTTCCACTCACACTACCAATTATGGGACTCCTCCCCATTCATCCTAAGTTCATAATCCTTTATTTTCCTTAGAATATGAGCATGATTTAGAATACACAACTGAAATGCTCTTCTTCATTAATGAATTTTGTCAACATAGAGTAAAAACCTTTAAAACATTTATAATCTTTTGATAGATTCTAAAGTAGAATAACCTCTTTCACCTTTCCCTACTTTCTCTCATAGATTTGGGGGAAACAATTTCTTTCCTTCTCAACATTTTCTATCTATTATATTTCTTTCACACACCATGATATCTTCTTCTATGACTTATTCAGTCTCCATGCCAAGTATTTATACTAACATGGTAGTTTCAAATTCTAGTGGGGCCTCTTATAAATACCCTTCTCCTTAACCATGCCACTAGTGCATCTTTTGCTACCGACACTTCTCATGTCACTAGTGTAGCATATGCTAATACTCTTAGTGAAACTCAAGCCATTAATGCTAATACTAAGGCATCATATGATATGCAAACTAATAAAAATACTACCCAAATTTATAAAATCTTATTACAAACACTCAATCAAATAAATACTTTTTAAAGCAATAATTCAAATGCAAAATCATCTCATTAACATTTTAAACCAGCCTTAATAGATTTCATAGGGAATGTAAAATCTAAATACCCACACCTCCTCTTAGGGATTCCCATGGTAACATTATTCCTAAACCACCCATCATTAATAAAACAATCAAACATCTAAAAGAAGAACCTCTTGTATCTAAAATTACTAATATTGACATAAGAAGTATCACACCTACCATCACCTATAATAGCTCCACCAATCCCATATTGCACTTAAAGACATTTGGTAAACTTTATAAATATTGAGTCAAACTTAATACCATTTCCACTAAAAAACTATTAGTTAAAATAGTCTCAAGAGATGCTTTAGATTGGTAAAATCAACTTAAAACCCATTATATCACTAGACTTGAAGACTTGGTTAACTCACTAGTCCAATAATTTCACACTAGTGATCTTCTCAAGCACAACTATCTCACTTCATAAATTATAACAACTTGAATGTAACATAGCACAAGCCTTCATCAAATGATGGAAGAACTTGTTTAAAAAATGTGAGCATAATATTTTGAATGATAACCTCTTATACCTATTCACTAATGTTCTCTACCCAAAGTTAGAATATCGGGTTAGGACTCTCTCTCCAAGAACTTTAGAAGAATCCCTTGACCAAGTTAAGTGACAATACTTTTTCATGCACTAATTTTAACCACCTCAACCTAAAATGGTAACTCGTGTGATCATTAAAAATAAAAACCATCATGAAACTAATGATGGCATTATTGATACTTATGAAACTATTCACAACATTCAAGAAATTATTCTAAACAACACTATCGAGCATGCTCCCCATCCAAACAACACTCTTACTCTTACATATTCTCAACACAATAACACTAACATCCACAAACCATTATCCTTATCTGACCTTCAAAAGTGTCTTAAAAGAGCTCTACCATGAGATATTGAGCCCACTCATCTAATGAAATCATGGTATGATCCAAATAATTTTTTTTTGGTTTCATGAAAGTTGGGGTCATTATGATGAGACTTATAGACAATTACGTAATATAGCAATGGATTTTATTCTTGGCCCAAATGTTGACCATGAATCACTCATTCACAAGCATCAATAAGCATATGACATAAGATAATGGACCCAAAAATTAACAATAACAAGAAAATCACCAATAGGCCAAGATATTGAACCAATACCCAAAAAAAAATTCTTATTGATTGCTTGAAATAATTACAAAGCCAAACCATGCTTAAATAAGCCTCAACTCAAAAATTAATGTTTACATGCAAAATTTAAAAAAAAACTAAAATCTAAAAAAAATGCCTATTTTTAAAAACACCCATAATATCCCAAAAATCTATCAAAATATCCTAAACACTGTAATTATACTATGAGATGAAATTCAACCAAATTTGACTTCTGGTTTTAAAAATATACACTTTCTAAAAATAGAAAAAAACTAAAAAATCATTAAATAATAATTTTGGACCCTAAGATGATCTCGTGCGACCTCCAAAAAAATATCAAAACCATGGGTAGGCTGTTAGAACCACCTAAGGTAGAAACAAAATTTTTGATACAGTCATTTTGGCACATGAAAGAGCTTAAATGGAACTATGGGTCAAAATTTATGGCCTCCAAAAGTTGGCCTATTTTTTCTACATCATCCTCCTCTAATTGAAAAAAACTTAGCTCTTACGAGTTGTCTTGATTATACTATTACCATTTATCTTTGTAAATATTCTTCAACTCCCATTCTATAATCCAAGTGTTGTCTTCTTGTTGCAATCCTTCCCACTACACCAAATACCTATTATAACTCCCTTGCCTTGTGTTTATTGTCTTCATATCCAAAACCTATACTATTTTTCTTTCCTCTTCTTTAGAACTTGTTACTCCCAATTTACTTCTTCATCTTCACCATCTTCTCCATGGAATTCATATAAATATGAAACATTAAATACTAGATATATATCAAAATTCTATGGTAAACTTACCTCATAGGCATTATCATTTATTTTTTTCACAATTTTTCATGGTCTAATTTTTTAATACTTCAACTTATTATATGTACCTTTTGGAAAACTCTCTTTTCTAAAATAAACCATTACCAAATATCCTTCAAATACCTTGGATCTTCTTCTAACATCTGCTACTGCTTTATATTTATCATCACTTTCTTGTAAATTTCTTCTTACTCCTTTTAACTATTGTATATACTCTGCTAATGCTTCTACATCATCACTAATTTGATCTTCAATTGGTAATTATATGAAATATAAAATACCCATAAGATTTATCCCATAATTTTTTTGAAAAGGTGACTTTCCTATTGATCTATTCACTAAACTATTATATGCAAACCCAGCTTGTGATAATGCTAAGTCCCATTGCTTTTGCTTCTCTCCCACTATGCATCTCAATAAATTTCCCAAGATCCTATTCAAAACTTATGTCTATCCATATATTTTTGGGTCATATGCACTACTAAATTGTAGCTTAGTACCCATATTCCACAAATTCCACCAAAAATGACTTAGAAATTTCATGTCCCTATCTGAAGTAATAGTTTTTAGAACACCATACAATCTCACAATATCTATAAAATTTGATTCTAAAACTCTAGTGACATCATTAGTTTTATTAAATGCAATGAAATGAACCATTTTATAAACTCTATCTACAATAACAAATATTAAATTGTTACCTCTCTATGTGTTTGGCAATCCCAACACAAAATCCATACTCAAATCTATCCATGGCCCTCTTGAAACTAGTAATGGCATGTAAAGTTTAGTATTTTATGCATGTCCTTTAGCCACCTAGCATATTCTGCACTTTAAAACATACTTTTCCACATCTCTCTTCATCTTTAGTCAAAAATACTTTTCCTCCACCAAAGCTAATGTCTTTGTCTTACCAAAATGTCTAGCCAAACCACCACTATGCAATTATCTTATTATATTATCTCATAGAGACCCTACTAGAATGTATAATTGTTTCCCTTTGAAGAGATAACCTTCTTGCATAAGATACTCATCATTAATAACATTTATCCCACCTGTTAATGGATTCTTGCACTACTCAACTACCTTGTTAAAATATGGATTAGTATCATATAATTCTTTAATAGCTTCAAATCCAACTACTTCACTCACCATAGTAGTTAATAACACTACCCTCTTGCTCAATGCATCAGCTACCTGATTCTATTTTCCTAATTTATTCTTCAACATAAAATTATAACCCTATAAGAAAGAAACCCACTTGAATGCCTACTATTCAACTTCTTTCATGTATTCACATACTTCAAAGCCTCATGATCTGTAAATAGTATAAACTCCTTAGGCACTAGATAATGCATCTAATGTTTTAATGCTTACACAAATTCATAAAGTTCAACATCATAAGTAGAATACTTTGTTCTTACCTCATTCAATTTCTCACTAAAATACGCTATTGGCTTTCCTTCTTAACTCAGCATAGCACCAATTCCCACAAATGAAACATCACAATCAACCTCAAATATTTTTTTAAAATTTGGTAATGCTAAAATTTGTCTTTCTACAATCTTATTTTTCAAATTTTCAAAACTTTTGTGGCTTCTCTAGTCCACACAAATTCTTTCCCTCTCATGCAATCTATTATTGGTGCCACAATAGTACTATTTTTTCTAATAATTTTTTTGTAAAAAGTTGCTAAATGATGGAAAATTCTTACCTCTGTAATGCTTCTTGTAATAGGCCACTAAACAATTTCTTTTATCTTTTATTCATCCATTTTCACACCATCTATTCAAACAACAAATCCCAAAAATACCAAACTATTTTGTATAAACTTGCACTTCTTCAAATTTGCATACAAACTCTCTTTTCTCAATAAGTCCATTACCATTCTCAAATGTTGTAAGTGTTCTTCTTTAGCCCTATTGAATATCAAAATATCATCAAAATAAACAACCACAAACTTACCAATATATTCTCATAGCACTATATTCATCACCCTCATAAATGTGCTAGGTGCATTAGATAATTTGAATGGCATCACCATCCACTCATATAAGCCATCCGTAGTCTTGAATGTAGTTTTCCACTCATCTCCTTCACAAATTTGAATATGATAATAGCCACTCCTTAGATCAATCATGGTAAAATATTTTTCTCCTACAAGTACATGCATCATATCATCTAAATGAGGTATAGGAAACCTAAACTTTATTGTAATTTTATGAATTTCTCTACTATCCACACAAATTATCCATCTTCCATCTTTCTTTGGAGTTAGCAATGTTGGTGTTCCACATGGACTCATACTCTCCCTTATCACTTTCTTCCTTCACAATCAAGGAACTTGTTTATTTAATTCTACATGTTCTATTGGACTCATCCTATAAGCTACTTGATTAGGTAGAGTTGATCCTAGAATCAAATCAATGTGATCATAAATATCTCTCTTTAGTGGTAAACCATCTGGTAACTCATCAGGAATAACATCTACATATTATTTTAACACTCTTTTTACTTCTGTTAGTATTGGCACCATTTTTGTTTCTTCATTCTTTATTACTAGTGCATAATAACCATCTACTACCTTCATATCTTGGATAAATTCTTTAGTATAGATAATGATTTCTATCTTCTCTTCCTCTTTAAGAGGTAACAAGTCTACCTTCATACCACCCTTCCAAAAAAATTGTGTTCTTTGCTCCATCATGAACTACTTTCCTATCAAATTGCCATGGTCTCCCCAATAACACATGGCATTCATCCATCGAAATAACATCACACCATATTTCATCATTATCAGTCTTTCCTATATAAAACTTGATTAAGCACCTTTTATCTACTGTAATCTCATTCCCTTTCTTAAACCATGAAATCTGATAAGGGTTAGGATGCTTTTCACATTACATATTTAGTTTCTCAATCATTTCTTTAGAAACCATATTTTTAGAACTACCACAATCTATAGTTACTTTACATACCTTTCCACCCAAAGTTTATCTTGCTCAAAAAATATTTGATCATAACCATGCATCACCACCTTATTTATTATACACTTGATCCTTCTTTGGAGTGATCATGGTTCTTCTTATCATGAGATTCTCTCCAACATCAGCTGGTGTAACTTTAGTATTCTACTCTTATATTTCAACCTCAACTAGATTTACTCTTGGGTGATATTTTTGCCTCCTTTCTTGATATTGATAGTTTGGACACTCAAATTCTCTATGCCATTGTTCTCCAAATATATAATAAACATAAGATCTATGTTGATTTGGAAACCATTCTCTAGCACCACCATAACCTTGTCCTCTCTATAATCCCCTTCCTCTTTGTTGGTATTGAAACCCTTGCCTATTATCATCTTGCCTTTCTAAACCATGTAATGATTCACCTTTATTGGAATTAAATCCACCTATAGTGGTATTTAACCCACCTCATCCCCTTATTAGAGGGGATCTGCCTCTCCTTGGACTGGTAAATGTCTTTCTAAAGTTCTATCTATTTTGTTTTTCTTCTGCCTTCAAAGATAATTGATAAGCCTCCTCCTATTAAGTATTATATTCATGGTTAATTCATCTTGAATAGAAAATTTAAAACCATTTACATACCTTGTAGCCATCTTTTCTTCTATTTCATCATGTTTCACTCATATGAAAATCTTGTAAAATTCATTGGTATACTCTTATATACTGTGATCTTTTTGCCTTAAATTTTGAAATCTTTTGTATAGGGTTTACGCATAATCCACAGGAAGAAATTTCTCCCTCAGATTCTTCTCCATATTTTTACACATATTAATCTTCTCTTTACCTTTCATCTATCTTTGTTTCTATAGGTGATCCCATAAAATCATTGCATGACCTTTCAATTTTATGCATGAAAATTTTACCTTCTTATCTTCTCTCATGATCTTCCACTCATAGAGTTTCTCCATTCTATTCATCTAATCTATCAACTCCTCTAGTTTTAAACTACCTCCATAATTTGGAACATCAACCTTGATTGCTTGATTCCTTCCTTATAAATCCCAAACCATCCTCTCTTCCATCGATAGTAGTTTCTCTTGTTGTTCTTCTTCTTGTTGAACTTGTTCATCATGATCTATGTCTTCCTCATCACCACCTTCTCTTCTCTATTGATTGGTGATAACCTCTATTGATTATTGAATGTTCCCATACAATTCTTGTATATTTTGGTTCATTAGTATCATACCTCCTCATCCTCACACCATTCTTTTCTCCTCTAAGATTCGAACTTGCTCTGATATCAGATAATGAACCAAAAAACTAACAAGAATAAGAAAATTACCAATATGCCAAGCTCTTGAAACAATAATAAAAAATTTATTGTTATTGATTTCATGAAATAATTACAAACCCAACCCATGCTTAAACAAGCCTCAACTCATAAATTAGAGTTTACATGCAAAATTAAAAAAAAAAAACTAGAATATAAAAAGAATTACTATTTTTAAAAACACCAAAAATAGCCCAAAAATATCTCAAAAGATACTAAACACTATAATTAGACTATGGGATGAAATTAAACCGAATTTGACTTCCAATTCTAAAAATATACACTTTTTAAAAAATGAAAAAAATTGAAAAAATCATTAAATCATAATTTTGGACCCTCAAATGACCCTGTACAACCTCCCAAAAAATATCAAAACCATGGGTAGGCCATTAGAACCACCTAGGGTAGAAATAAATTTTTTGATATGGTCATTTTAGCACATGGAAGAGCTCAAATGAAGCTATGGGTCAAAATGTATGGCCTCTAAAGTTGACCTATTTTTTCTACATCACATGAGATATTGAGCTCACTCATCTAATGAAATCATGGTATGATATAATTTTTTTTTGTTGGTTTCATGAAAGTTGGGATCATTCTCATGAGACTTATATAAAATTATGTAATATAGCTATGTATTTTATTCTTGGCCAAAACTTTGCCCATGAATCACTCATTCACAAGCATTAATAAGCATATGACATAACTTTTAAATCCCACAAATTTCAAAATAAAAAATAAGATTTAAATCAAGCTACTATTCATCTTAGTATATACAAAGATCATCTTCCCAACCATCAAAATATCACCAACAAGCCTATTCCTTCTACAAATAATGTTAAAATTCTTATAGACCTCACTACTAATGAAAAAATGTGGTAAATATGACTAACATGTGAAGAATAGTTGATTTTATTAATTCTAATACAACACCCATGCATAAAATATCTCAACCATTTTTCATAATTTAGGATACTTCCCCATCTCATCTAATATATTTGGGGCAAGAGGACCTTAAAACCTTCCAAGAAATACTCTCAACAACTCAACTTGATCATACCTCTCACACTATCTCTATTATTCCCCCAACATCTACATACCAAGACACCATTCCCCAACCTTCCAATAGTATTTATTTAACCCAACTATAAGAAATATATCAACCAATGATCCCACAACCTAAATTCAATCAACCTATTTTTCCTCAACATAAACCAACTACACCATATCAGCATAAGTTTAATTACATGTCCACCCCTCCTTCACAGGAAATCTTCCATTATTATATACTTATATCTAGTAATCCCCCCATGGGTTATGATGAATAAGACCCAATTAAATAAATTTTTCATCTTCCATATCAAATACCTTTCCTTAAACTAATGAAAAATTCCTCTCATCATCAAAACCATATAATGTAATTGTTATTTGAAATGAACATCCCTTGTCCTCCTTTAGCAGGATGTAAAATTACCTTTTATTGATCTAAACATAGTATCCTTTAAAAATGTGAAGAGATGTCCATATGTGTTGATGAAATAATGGATATTTTTCTTTTCATTAATTTTCCTATCACTTCCATGATTTTCAATGAGATTATGCTGCGTGCAAATGATCCTCCTCTATTCATTAGCATATAAATCAGTGATATCCAAGTTAGGTCTGCCTTGATTAATGAAGGTTTAAGTACTTGCATTACCTCCCTTAGTTTAATTAACAGACTTGGATATTCCAAATTCAATATCAAGTCTACATGTAACACATGCCAAGGCTACAATATAAGTTAAATGCCTCCTATGGGTTACATATGGATTCCCATTACCACCATTCATATTATCATCCACATGAAATTTATGATAATTAACTTTCCCCTCTATTATAACATATTTTTTTATAGACCTTAATATCATTTTATGATATTAGTCACCTCATATGCATACCAATGCATCAAATCCCCCCATAATGGTGCTATTTACAATATTTAAGGGCACACAAACCCTTAAAATTCTGAATAATTCCAAGAATGTGATGTATTTAAAATTATTACCCTTGAACCTCTACCTAGTATCCCATTTAGGGAATATCAACTCTTTAATTATCCTATCAATTCTATATGAGGTTATAATGGCCACCCTAAAATTATTAGAAATATACCACCTAATCCCTTAGATTTTGATGATGATCAGCCAGATGAGATTAGCCTCCAAATCAAAACTTATGATCTATCCCCTCATATCATCACCCAAATTCCTCCCTCTTTTCAACCTTAATCCCATTAAACTCCTATCAATGATATACATATGGTCTTAACTAAGACTTGACACTCTATCCATCATGGACTTTCAAAGTCATACCTACATATACCATCGACTTGCATACACTTGACTATGATGATGGTAATGATCTAGATAACACATTTATATGTGGAATTTTCCAATATATAAATACTAATAATATTTGATATAACACTAATTTATTTTAGTATTTCATTCATATTTTAGCATTCCTTCCTTTACTGTGCTTAATTCTAGTATTCTTCCTATTTTTTGTAGGGTAGAGATGGAGTGATCACCTAGTACACCTCTAGTTTTAGTAGATCCTCTAGGAATCATGATAATGGATCATGCCATGACCATTCCTTAACATTTTTATAGATACCATGATCCTTATATTTTTCTTCCCCTAGAGATGCTAGCTATTATTCTTAAGCAATTTGTGTGACTAGACTCACTTTCAATTGAGCCTAGTCTAGTTTCTACTCCTACTCTACCTTAAGCCGAACCTCATCATGTTTTTTCTCTTACTTTACCTTCAGATGATCTTAATATGGTTTTTTATCTATACCCACCTTCCCTTGTTATTGGCCTTCTTCCTTTACCATAACTTAATCATATGCATGCCCAATGGGCTGATCAACCTTATTGTGATATCCACAAAGTTATTGGTCATTATACCAAAGAATGCTTATTATATCAACCATCCCTAGCTTCTCATTCTACTTCTTCTATTAGTAGGCCCACAAAACTTACTAAAAAACATATATGTTACTTTCATAGAATAGATAATCACTTTTTCACTCATTACTATAAACTTAGGTAGTATATTGACACATTGTGTCCCATCATTTCTCAACCCAAAGATAAGTCTATACCTCCTCCTAAGTTATTACCTAAGTAAATCCCTAAATATGGGGAGGTATAATACCTTTGGTACTAGTGTGGTACCCATCATACTAATTTTTTCTATATTCTCCAATGACACCTTCATGATCACCCTCAATCAACACTTGCATCAACTATTCCTCTTTTCCTAGGTTGCTCATGCAAGAAGCCTCTTCCTTCTTCATTGATAGTAACTCCTCTAGTGCCTCCTTCTCACACTATGAATATCATTACTATTTAGGAACCTATTTATCTCCTTAAGTATCCTACATAGTATATCCCTCATGAGCATTATACTTTAGCTACACCTACATTTTATATTAAGGAGATTCAAAAATAATTCTTTGCACAACTTTCCATGAGGATTGATTAGACTCTGGATTCCGTTAGGATCCAACTTCATAGAGATGTTTCAGATGTCATAGATAATATTTTTTTGCAAATTTATTAGTATTTATTAATATAACATGGTTTTATTTCATATTGGTCTTCATTATGATTTTGGATTGGATTTTTAATTCATTTATATATCTTATACATTTGACTATGTGTCAATTTTCGTTTCACCTATCTACTTTACATGGATATTGATATTATGATTTATGTGTTTTATATGGTTTCATTTTATTTTCTCTTTTCTAACGGATTATTATCATTCTTTCCATGATTTCATGCTTATGTTTATGAGTTCACTTCTTTTATGTATTTTTTTTAATTATAATGATTGTTTTCTATCTTATCTCAATTAAAAATCAAATAACTATTATTATGACTTGGTTATACCAACCTTGACCCCCCTTAGTAATATTTCTCTACCATATTATCAGTTAGCAAACAAGACATCTAATTGTACTTAAAATTACCGATTTACTTTGGATATCCCTTTATTTTGTTATATTCCTTTCATATACTAAGCATACATACAATTGAAACTTGAGATTACATATTGGTTAATAGGTAAGCCTAAGTGTTTAGTTAGTCATATATTGGGATACGTATCTTCATTTAGCCAAGTCTAAATCTCATTTTTGTGTATCAATTATATCACTCATGTTGTTTATTCCAATTTTTTATGGAGGAAGAATCATAAAATCCATAAAAATTTTAAAAACCAAATCATTTAAATAAAAGGAAATGATACAAAAGATAACTTATAAATTTAAAATTCAAAGCACACTAAAAGACATGATTCATAGCACATATCCTATTTTTAATCAAATCTCAAACTCCATATTTGGCCTCATGATAGAGTTGATGTCCATTAGGGTGCATTAGGCCAGTAGATTGGGATAGAAGATTAAAAAATATATCTTAGTGTTACCTAATTTCTCACACAAGTACCCAATCTTTGCATTAGACCAATGGATTTATAAGAAGTCCTAAGGAGTGGGAAAATATGTTGTGGGAAGGTAGGTCCATTTTGATTTTTTCATTCTTATAACAAACATGAGTTAATATTAGTATATCACTTATTTTCCTATATAACTTTATGCTTATTATGAGCAGGTATCCTTTATATTTTGATGGTCACTAGACTCTTAGTGTCTCTCTTTTGTACCTAGTATGCATCATGTTTCCTAAGGTATTATCATAGATGCCTTTGTCATGACTTTTACATTCTCTCTTTCATTTGCATCATTCCCCATAGGGTTTCCCTTTGTGAGTTTCATTGTGTTGTAAGACCGTGGATAGGACTAGGCTCTCCTAAAAAAGTACCATAATAAAACATTTAATTATTACCATTCGCCTCATTAGTGTTCCCATTATGGGTTACAATGTAATACCATGGATAGTACCAATCCCTCCTCACAAATTACCACATTAAAAAACATCTTTTAAAATCATTCCCACAATTGTTTCTACCTCATTGGCATTCCTTTTGTGAGTTGCAGTATAAGGCCATGGATAGGATGTGACCCTTCTCACAAAATATTATAATAACCAATTCTTACTATAACCAAGTCATAATGAAGTTATATGAATCAAATTTGAGATAAGTATTGTTTGATTATGAGTTACACGTCATTGACATACTTCCCATCTTGATTTAGTATGTTTTATGTTTACTTCATAAGTAATTCAATTTTATCTTCTTATTTTTTGATTGTGTGAATGTTTAAACCATTTTATTAAATTTTTCATACTTAAAAACTTGAATTAGTGTGATTAATTTGATTTACACTTAAATTAATTTTGTCTTTATTAATATACTTCCCAGCTTAATTTAGTATTATTGATTGACTTAATTGTTTTATTTTTATACCATTGGTTTTTCATGTGTCTTCCATTTTATTACAATATTTTCATACTTCCCAATGTGATATATTTTTATTTTGATTTTTTTTTTAATTTAGGGAAAATATTTACATGGTTTGAAAAAAATTTAACCTCTTTTTACCACCTTTAGTTTATTATATTTATTTGTCTTTTAGTTTTACACATTTACCATCATGATATAGTGTGTATTACATTTGTTTTTATTAATTATACTCTTCCAAATAATTTTTACCTTTTTATTTTTAACCATGCATGTGTATCAAATAATGCTAGCAAATAAAACACACATTGCATATTTCCCATATCATATATAACAAAATCTAAATACATGTGCTAGAAAGGAAATATATCCATGAATCCACATCCAAATCCAAGTACAACTAATGAGATAAATGAAACTATCAAAATCTATATATATATATATATATATATATATATATATATATATATATAATGTGTTTTATACAATGCAAAAAATATTAATAGCTACATCTTTATGGATGTGTTCCATCATGTTTGTCATATGGCCTAGCCACACTACCCATGGATGCCTACAACTAAATCCTATGAATAGTTCACTGTAAAGAGGTAGTCTAGGATTTAGAACCAATAATCTATCCCTATAGATTGTCCACCTCAACATGTACCTATCTAAGATAGATGGTAGTCACCATGTGCATGACTCATTCCTATGTAAAGGCATGTGAGGCCTAAGCCTATCTATCTCTAAGCCTTATCAGTGTCTATAACCCATCACCTCATGCTTGTAACTACCATATAACCTCTCCCACTAGTATAAACCATCCCACCTAAGCTAGGGTAGATGAAACCATAGGACCATCCAACATGGTAGGGTCATACAATGAAAAAACCCTATCCAAAATGTTATGATGTGAAACCATAACTAGGGTTCCCCATCTGACCTCATCTACTATAGGATCTATGAAATTAAAAACTAGATATGCATCAAATCACATGTATATCTAAAATCATCTATCTATAATAATCAATAATGCAACTAGTATCCTATATCAAAAACTTAAACAAGATTAAAACTTTTCTCACTAATGCCAATATCTTTGACCATGGTCTCACCATCTACTCACCCATTGATCACCTCCTCCATTGGTTACCTCTACACCAATGCAAATCTAGGAGTCAGTAACTAAACTTGCCCTAGTCCTCTCTTTAATGGTCTCTATATGGACCAATTATGTTTTGAAATTATTGTTAGATACCCATGCACAATAAGTAGTGCCCATGTCTCCTTACATTGATGGTGTCTCCATATTTGATTAGATTTTAGTAACCACTACCACCTCTATTATGGTGATTACTATGATAAATTATCCACTGCATCCACATACACAATTTCATTTCCTCCTATAGCCATTACCTCATGCTATCATGCTCATCTAGCCCATGGTTTATCCCACCAAATCTTGATCACTGGTATCTCCATAGGTACTCTTCTACCTCCTCTCCCTCTCAACTCTCTAGCATGTGATGCCTAATAACTAAGTAATACTAGAAGAGACATCAGATGGGAAAGTCTAAGTTGTCTAGGTATGTGAACCACTAGATGAATCTCCACCCATGAAGTGTAGTGGCTCATGATCTATACATGTGCCAATCTTGTAATACTAATAACCCAACTAGGCCATATGGAATCTATGTGAGTATATGACTGATACACTATATACTTGCATGTGATAGTTTATAATGCTATAATATAGGGCATAACCCATGCTATATGGTCTTTTTTTATTGAATGACTCAATGTAACCTATCATCATCTACATAGGGAAATCCATCTGATTGATACATAGGGAACCTCTCATATATCCATGCACTTAGAAGTATAAAAATTCCCATCATCTTCTATCCCTAAGTTAACATCCCATACATTTCATGCATGACATGGACCTAGATGACATAAACAAAATCACATAGTGATCTCTGATCTAATATCAACTAGCATAAGGCTATCATGTATAATGGTACCTTGCCATCTAACTTGTGACATAAAACACTCATGTTATCACAAGTCTTATCGCAAATTTTCAAATGTCCAAAATGGATAAAAAATAAATATTAAACAAGCTCAATGCAACTTAGGGTATATCTTATCTAGGCCTTTATCCCATTGGGTAAAAGGCTCATCTCTCATCCTCTAACTTTAGTGTATCAATAATCAATGACTTCCTACCTATAAAAATTTCAAGCAACACATGGGCATGCTCCAAATTAATAGCCACCTATATGGTGCCCCCTTCCACCTCCCATCAAAAAGTGTTGGTCAATTGTTCCCATGATCCTAGGAACATGATAATGAGATCAACACTTAGAGGGATCCATTTCATCTTCATAATGTCACCAAATCTTGAAGTGACCAATCAATCCCTATCCATGTTTACTAATCACTCTAATAGATCTGGTAGCCATGACACATCCATTAGGCACCAAAATCTTAGTGTCTTTAAAAAATATCAAAAAATAAAGGATGTATCAGATCTTGATGTCATAATAATTACATTACATTCATAAATATTCTAAAAAAACTTCATAAATTAACTAATTCATTAGCTTACATGATTTAGTTCTCTAATTATTCCATTTTTATACACCATCACCCTGTTTGATACTAAATATACCCTATTACAGTCTTTTTATACTAATTCAACCCATAATTATATAGTCAACACTTTTCTTTCATATTATATCAGCCAATTTGATACTAAATCGGCCCCTTTTTCAACTCTAGCATACCACATCAGCCCTTGGGTGTGTAGTTGGCCCCTTTTAGCAAACTATATTTTTTAAAGGGTATTATGTTGGAAATCTCCCTATTTTAAACTATAATAGCCTACTTCTATGTAGTCAACCACCTTCAACAGTACTATGTCAGCTCACTACTATGTAGTCATCCCTTATTCCTCTCTCACCTTATGAACTGAGTTGATAGGGTCAACTCTATTCTTTGTCTACAACAAAGTTTTGACCATTTACCATAAATCCTTTAGAAATTTATTAGTATGATCTTTTCCTTACCTAGTACCTTGTTCTACTCCTAGTCTATCTAAATATTTCTTAGGGTCAATTTTAGTGTCTAGATTTTGCCTGACATTAAATTTTCTATAATTCACCTAATTTTAAATAAAATCTCAAAAATTTGAAATTCATGTTTTCTTACCTGTGATGCACTTATTACGACTACTGTGCATCCTCCACATCATAAATGTCATCTCCTCAACATGGTTGTTCTCTAGGATCGAATTAAGTCTTTAAAAAAAAAATTCTTAGAATAGTAAAAAATAGAAATGAATTATTTTTCACTCTATTTATATTTACTATTCAAAATTATTACCTATCAAATATTTACAAACAGATTCTACTTTCTAACCATATCTTTATTTCTACTAGATCTTTTTCTGAACCAAAAGATGTTCTGGAATCTTGACATTGTAGAAAATATTCTCACATATTACATGGATGTTTTTCAAAAATTTCAATTTTTTTAACCAATTTTTATAGGTTGGCCTAATGTTCCCTACATTAGACACCTTCACATTTCTATCACTTAATTTCTTATCTAAAACATTAAGATAATTAAAGGTATGCATTTTTTAATTATATCCTTTCATTTATCTTATTCACTTCTTACTAAAATTTATTTAACTTCAATGTTGTGTGTTTCTATGTTCTTTTCCTAAATCACCATTCCATCTTACACCTACATGACATGTAATGAGATTCAACTATGGAATATGTATACACATAATATTTTAAAATTTTATAAATCACTAATTCTTTCTATTTTTTAGGAACCTATCAAGTCTTAATCTCTCTAATTACACACCTTAAAGGGTGCACCAAGAAAGAGGTGGGAAACCATTGGTGCTTTGCATGATTGTTGTCCCTTATACCACCACTTGATATTTGCACAACCTTCTCCTATACACTTCCCTAAGCTTTGACACCTCCATTACATGCTCCTCAAAGTAATTCAATGCCTTGCTTAGCCCTTACCTAAGCCTAACATCCTTTTTGACATTTACTAAGTAATGTCAGTCTGGGTTGACCCTATATTCTAATTGATATTTATAAATTACGGTTAGAGGTTAGCCTTAGCCAACCTAGACTAGGACCTAAGTTATTTTTATCAAATAATGAAATAGAGTCAAATTGGGTTGACCATATTAGCAAAACTTTTGGAAAGGTTTATGTTTAGATTCAAATATATATATATATATATATATATATATATATATATATATATATATACACATATATACATATATATATATATATATACACATATATACATATATATATATATATATATACATATATATATATATATATATACATACATATATATATACATATGTGTGTGTGTGTGTGTGTGTGTGTGTGTGTGTGTATACACACACACACATATCCATTTTCATTAGTTATGAGGAAGATAAGAAGAATAATATTATATTGTGCATCTATTTATCCACCATTCTAATTGAGAATACTTTCTTAGGGTTTCAAAAATTTATTTGGAGATATGGATATTGTCTTGTGGAGAAGTCTTTTGGATACATAGATAAGTTGTGTTGCCTAGAGTTGATTTATCCTTGTTATCCTTACATACCACAATAACCTCTTACAAACCACCTTCACCAAGGGAGAGATTGAGGATCGATAGGTTCATATTCAAAGGTAAGTATTCCTAATTTTTTTACTCCTTTGTTAAAGTAGATAGATTAACATTTTTACATCTCTCCCATGTATTAGGATTTCCTATACATTAAATTGAGTATAGATCTTTTATGCATGTTTAATTTTTATGTTTATTACCACAACTATGTATCATAAGATTTGGTGAGAACTAGATAAGATTTTACTTGTCATTTACTTAGAGAATATGAAAACATAGGACCTAGCTAGGGTTATTGCATGGTGTTATTTGACTAGAGGTTTTGGAACCCTCCCTAATGATGTTATTATGGTAAGAGATCCCTTCGTTTGGTCTAGTGGATGCATCTTGGTCATGACCCTAAATGTCTAATGTATCAACAAATGAAAGTTTAAGTAGGATTTATCTTCTCTAAGCTAGGATTGATTAATAGGTTAGCTATATTTTACTTTGTATACATTACATGATTAGTGAAATACATAGGGAAATATAATATTAGAAAATAATGAACATTTATTTTCCCCATATTTTTTATTTTCCATCATATAAACCTTAAGTCATAAATTTTTTATAATGGATGCATTGCAAAATTATGGAGGATGATGTTAGAATGGAAGAGTGTGTATAGAAGTTGCACAATGAAAAACACCTCACATTATATTTGAGGAATGAATCATCAATAATGATTCTAGTGAGGAAAATGAATATTAAGAGGAAGATGAATGGGATGGTGATGAATGGATAGAAGAAAAATATGATAAATCAGATGAAGGTAGAGATAAGGATGATGAAGGAAAGAATAAATAGGGTAAAAATGATAAAGGTGTGGATAAGATCTAATAATAAGAATTAGAAGAGGTTGATAGAGAAGAACCAAAGAAAAATGATACACATGTCATTAAGATAGACGTATTTGATTAAAATCATCATGATGATACTAAGGCATTGACCAAGACATGAGATTTAGGACAAATGCCCTCAACCTCTAGTTCTAAAAAATATGCACCAAAAAATAATAAGATGAAGAGCTCTTGATATGAGAACATGTGTAAATAAATACAAAGGTAGAATACTTGTTTATGTGGAATAAAATTCACAATGAATGTGACTTTAAGTTGATGAAGAAGATAGTGTCTTTCATCATGGATACCACCTATATGAGACATAATTTTAATTATTAGCATATAGTGTCTCCAGAGATATTTAAGGGGAAAAACCCATCTTTCACATATACCCACTAATTTTAAGGAGGCACAATCAAGGTGTGCTTCACTTTGACTAGTATCCAAGGTATCCCAACAAAATATTTTTAAATAATCCTCTACATGAAAAAAAAGAAAACTTGAGGAGGCCTAAATTAAGTGCATGTCACTTGAACATAAAATTTCTATAATAGAATGTAAAATCTCAAAATTAAATGTGTGACTTAGTCAAATGGACCTAATTTTAGTAAATGAGACAAAGATAGAGGCCCTATCTAAAATTTATAAAATTATAATCGTGGTTAACCACCTACAAAATAAGAAGGAAAAGGTAGAGGGCATATAAGAGATGTAGAAGGAAAAATAAAATTCATAAAAAGAATTTGATGTGACACTAGTGAGCTACAAAAAATGGTGTCTAGGCTCAAAATAAAGGTTGTGAAGGCTAAGAATGTGTCCTTTAATTTCATGCATCTATCCTAAGTAATAATCATGAATACACTTTATGAATATAAGAAACAAGAATAGCTAGTGACATAAGTTTACTAGGCAAAGGATAGAATCAATACGAATAACATCCTCAATGCAGTGGAGAACTTGGGAGAGCAAATAGAGGTAAAGAAGATATAATTAGAGAAGGGATTTAAGATCATTTGTCATAAATTTATTTATGAATAAAAAAATACTTTGGGAGGTACTTTAAAAAATTCCTCTGGGAGCTAGTTTCCTTGAAGTTAGAATCCATAAAGTCCTAGGAGAAATAGTCAGTGCTAAAATAATTAAGCATGGAAATGACCTATGGGAAAAAAATAATGATGGTTTCACTTATAAATTGTAATAATTTTAAGAAATATTTATCAATATGGTTTTGTATTTTTTATAACTCAAGAATCTTTAGAATAGTTTCTTGGGGGTGGGCAACTAAATTAGTATGGGGTGATGTTGGACCTCGGTGTTGGTTGAGTATAGAATTGCACAATTTTAAGGATAACATGGAAAAATGTATGTGTCAATTTTAAATATAACGTAAAATAAATGGACTATTGGTGGGAATTCACATGTGAGGATGAGGTTATGCAGATGTACTTAAAGTCATGGGATCACCCATCAAGACATTAACCAAATCATGAAACACACATATGGCAACACATTGGTCAGCATAAGACAAGGAGCTCTAGGATTGGGGAGGAGGTTGTATAGATAGTGGATCAATATAAAAATAATAATAAGTTATCCTATCAAAATTTATTCCATTATATGAAGACATTAATGCTTAACAGTCTTTGGAGAGAATATAACATAATCTCATAGATCTAGGAATATGTTATAACTAGGACATTCAACGTAAGCAGTTACAACTAATATATATAAAAAAATTTAGGTTAATTTTAGGATCACATTAATTTATTTTAACTTAAATTTGGTGCATGAGACCTAAAAATTCCCCCCATATTACTCTTGATTTGATCTAATAGAGTGAAATGTTATGTTTCTAAAATTATATTCCATTATTACTTAGTGAGATTTTAGAAATTTGTGTGTTATTTTTGGAAATAAATGGAAGAATGTAAAATATTTGTCCATTTATTATGTACTAATGATCACATTATGAAAATAATCCTACAATAGTTTATGAATGTATTATGAATGCTAGCATGTATGGAAGCATTTTTATGTATTCTTATTAATGATTTATGGTGTGTTAAAACATTGGAATAGTTTCTAAGTAATGGTGTGTTCCTAAATTATATATGACAAATAAATGTTATGTGAGTGGTATATATACATGAAACCAACCCAATTTATACTCATCATACTATCTCTTTGCACTTTGGGTGATCACACTATTTCATGGAATAATATTGCATCATGGTGAAGTGTATAATGTTTGGATAAGCACTAATGGTGCAACACTCATGAAGAACATGGGTTATTACAATAGGTGAATGAAAATAAAATGCCATGGTAGTCATAAAACTATGAAAATTACCCATTCAAACCTTTGGTCTAGCAAGATATTTAAGGTGCCCTTGGTACCTGTGAAACTTTAAATGCTCTAGAGGGCCAAAAATTTAACTTTAAGTTTGGGTAAATCTAAGGAAATATTCTTTATACTTTTGGCATCAATTGGAAGGAAAATAAAGGTGGAAAATAATTTAAAATGGAAGGAAAAATATTGAATAGGGAACCTACAAAATCTATAAATCTTGACAAGTTAGAAACATGCAAGATGTAAGGGTACAAAGGAATAGTGAAGATGATGAATGAATTAAATCACAAAGGAAACAATTGGTTAGGAAAATATCTTTGTATGGGTAGGATCATGAGAATATATGGTGAAAATAAATTTAAAAGAATATCAATAAGGACTTTGAAATTTTTTGGAGCACTAGGTACCATATGTTGACTTATATAACCTTTAAAACTCATTTACAACATTTAATGCCTTTAACTACTACTTAATCTACCTATTATATGCAATTCATTTCTTATGAATCTCTCAATAACTTTTTACACCTCACACTTTCCCTAATGAATAAAATGGTAGTTTCAACTATATCTTATTATGTTTTCTTAAAATTTCTCCCATAATTTTCATGTCATTTTCATCATTTTCACACCTTTGTAACATTAAGGACTTCAAAACAGACATGATCACTTATCCAATATACCTTACTCATATCTTTTTTACTTAGGCTATATACTTTAGGTTTTGCATGAATTTCATATAATTTTTGGATATCATCTACATATGCCACTACATGAAATTTCTTCATTCTTCATTCAACCATCTTTATGCACACTTCATGGATTTATTATATGTCATATACCTTTGGAAGTTACTCAAGTACTTGAATTGGGTGAAGGTTCTAAAGTGGTTTTTGAGTCATAATTAAAAGTTTTGATACAATATGTTTGTGGTTGAAAATTATCATTGGGACAAAGTATAATCACTAGAATAAAAATTAGGATGTTTTGGAAATGTTAATTTTCTTATACAATAATTGGTTCCTATTGAGGGATTGTACTGAAAAGGACATAGGAAAACTCTAGAGTCTCCTATTTTTAGTGATTAATTATTTATCCATTGGGCTATATATCCATAAAATTGCTTCAATACATTTTTACAAGACACCATGAAGAGGTACCACATAAGACAAAATGAAAACACACCAAAATGGAAGGGGGGAACAACAAAATGGAAAGGAAATAACAAATATTAATAACTCACCTATGTACATGTAGGGGAAAACATAATTAACTAAATATTATGCTTTAGATATTTCCCACCATATGGAAATGGGATATGTGTTCCATTTATGTATGTTAAGTAAGTGTTTTCATAAAAAATAATTATTAATTTTAAAGGACCCCATCCATATGGAGCCAAAATTTCCATGACTTCCTTTTAGATCTCTATTATTATCCCAAAGGATAATTAAGTAACTAATTTGTATGTCTCTTTACTTATCTCTCTTATCAAAAAGTTTATTCACTTTTATTTTATGCTTAGTGATTTAATAAATGACCATGATCATTATTCCTCCAATTTGTTTAAGTACATGATTTGTATATCAAGATAATTTCTAAAATTATTATCTTTTATCATTATTTCCAACTATAAATTAAGTGACTCTAGAGAAATTTGAACCTTAGATTTTATGCCATATATATAAATTCAAAAAGATACATGCCAATGGATCTCTTAGGAGTGATTTAATCTACCCACAATGTATCATATAACTTCTTTTTTCAATTTTTTGATTCTCATCCACTAGCTTATATATGATGGTGACAGTGTTCTTAATACTTTATTTTTATTAATGATTACCCAGGGGTTAGTAATCATAGGAATGAGACAATTATATCCCATACCCATATAAAAACTAATGATTTGAAATGAAGATAAATTGGTGAAATTTTATGTAACATTTTTATGTTGTACACTGAATCTAACTAGAATAATCTCTTTAATAAAATTACACACTAATTAAAATATACTACACTTTACAATAATGCCATTGACCCATTTTGTGAAGTATTGTTTTTAGTGATGACGTGAGGGTGACCTATAATTAAATGTGGATTTAATGTACCAATGAAATCTAAACCCCATTATTGAAATAATTATTATATCATCATTGGCTTGAGGGGTAAGCTAAAATTTTTGGCATTCCAAAAAAATGATGATATAATTCACACCTTGAAACCCTTTCTTGAAAATATTTGAAGAGTGTAGGCCAATAATATTTCTCTTGTGCTCTTTATTGTTTTTATGGATGTATAAAAGTGGTCACCACATGTTTGATTATGGAAATATTCCAATAGTATATTCTAATGTACTTTTGTAACACATCTCAAATATAAGTCATCAATACATTTATTTAAAATATTATTATCCCAGATTATATACTTGGTGGATCTTGATTTAACTACTTTTTTCTTCTTGGCACTTATATTTTTGGGGCATTCTCCATAAGTAAAAAATATTTTTTGGGGCATTCTCCATAAGTGCCAAGAAGAAAAAGTAAAACTATGATAGATATTATAATGATAAAGAAAATAAGATACTTAAATAATTATAATGATAATACAAATATGGATCTAGACTAGGTAGAAAGTATATTGGATCTATATTCTAGATCAGTCACTTAATTTTATAAATTGTACTTTTGTAGTTGTGGACACTTGATCAACCTGAGATTGTTGTGTCAATACTATTATCAGACTTAAATGTAGGTGTCCATTATATAATACATGATGAAACTATATATTATAATATTATATCCTAGATTATATACTTTGTGATCCTTGATTTAACCACTTTTTTCTTCTAAGCATTTATATTTTTGGGGCATTCTCCATAAGTAAAAATATAAAGATTATATGAGTGTCATTCATCAATAAGGATAACGAAGACCACAAATGGTAAATATTTGGGTTCTTATTTATTAAACTTTCATTGTATCTTTCCTCTAATCACCTACTCCCTCTATAATTAATTGGCATAGGCCTTTACTTTAAATAGTTTGGTAAGATTGGGTTTTAAGTCATAGTCTTGTACCAAGATGGACTTGATGGCTGAGTTTGTAACCTTCACTATGGTATGGGAATTTAGGCTATATAATATGAAGTGTTTCACATATTTGATCACTACATAAGCATGCTTATTAAATGGGAACTATTTGATTTCATGGCTTTATAAGGTCTTCTCATGAAATCAGTTAAGGATTATATCCATTATTCATTATTTTATACTGAAAGGGTTGATAATGTAAGATTAAATGAGTATTAATATTGTTTAACCCTAATCAATATAAATGGGAATCTAAGGTTAAAGGGGTAAAGGTAGCCTAGGGAATAAGGATGGTAGACTTTTTCTAAAGTAGGCCAATTTTTTTGAAACTTAGATAAAACATATACTTAATTTATTATGTTGAGATGATAAAGATAAAAAATACAATGTTGATACATATTACAATGATAGATAAAATAAGATACTTATTTGATTATAATTTTAATACAAATATAGATCTAGACTAGGTAGAAATTTTACTAGATTTATATTCTAGATCACTCACCTGATTTTAGAAATTATACCTCTATAGTTAAATACACTTGATCAACTTGAGCCTATTCTATCAATGTTATTTTATAACTTGTATGTAAGTTTCTAATCTAGAACACATGATAAAATTAGATGTAACCTCCTAGATGTTTATGGGTTTTGTGTCACCTTCACCCTAGTGTATTTAGATATGGGTCATGGACTATCACTCTTTATCAAAGAGAAAAAAAATATCTCTTTATATTCATAATGGTTATGGAAATAATGGGTTAGTGGGAACATGGTGTTGATCTACCCCAAAGAACCATCTATCAATGAGTTTTGCCTACATAACCAATACTATGATGAGGACCTTAGACTTATGTAATTCTACCCTTCATGTTTGCTTGTGTGTAAATCATGTAATATGTGATAAGTAAGTACAACAATGACCTATCATGTAACTTGTAAAATGTGTCTTTAGGAATGATCCTTTAGTAATTTATACCTATAAATGTGTTATGCCAATGATTGATACAAAAATAGGAGAAAATAAAGAAGCTTTGATCACTTGAGTGCTTGATTGAGTGTTTTTTAATCTTCGCTAGGTGAGTAATGAATGAGGTAAAATATTATATTTATATCAATACCTTTAGATAATATCTCACATCAAAATCACTTAGGCCAACCATAGGAACACATTTAGTTTGAAATTTTGATGACTTTAGGGAACTGAACACTTACGTTGGGATAGGACACTTACATCAATGTAGGTGTTTGACTAAGATGTGAGTGTCTAAATAGTTTTAGAAAAGGTACAGGTCCAAAAATTCCAAAGATAGAAGATAAGAAGATTTATAAATTTTTGGGAAAGATAAAAATCCTAAGTCATTATAATAACATTGGTTGGACTAATAGATAAATAATTAGTTACAAAGATATAGTGTATGGGAGCCTTTTGGAAATGAGAAAGGTATTAACGTTAAAGGTACATCCATGATATGTATTTTCTAAGTATAAAATACTGAGTTACTATATCATCTATAAATAATGTCTGCATCCCCCCTTTAATCTATTAATGAAATTGTAAGTTTAAGGAGAAGAAATACAGACTTGGATGTGTATAATGCACCTCATCTTTGATTGAGTCCAACTTGAGGGATTTTTTTGTGATTGACCTACAACCAAGATAATGTTACAATATATAATCAATGCATATAATTTTAAATTGAAAGCATTGAAATGATTGAAATTAAAAGAGAGAAATTTTTAGGAGTACACCTATAGATTGATGCAATTGTCTTACCTTTTGGCAATTTGATTTGAAACATGTATCATTATGAATCATTGAAATTGAGATTAGGATAAATAAAAAATATGGAAAGTGAATATATCTAAATATATAGAGAGATATTAGAGAAAATATGAGTTGCCACTCGACAATTGATATTAGCTCAACCATGCAACCCAATCATACTTATAACTCGGTGAGTGTGAGTGAACCAAGGAAATCACACTATAAAAATGGTGAAGATATATGATGTAATCAAGTCTAACTTATAAAATTGGCAAGGTTGAGTGATTTAATCACCTTAAGTATACCAAAAAATCAAACCAACTATGATAGTAGATTGGCTCAATACAGTTTGTAATAGTCTAACTAGGTGGGAGGTGATAGTCCCTAAAAGCATTTGGAATCTAAGACCAATTTTATTTTTAAATATTAGGTACACATTGCATATCCTATGCAACTTATATATATCTCATGCTGAAACTATGTATACAAATCATACCGATGTATATAATTCTACCATGAATGTGTATTTGAATCAAGTAATTATGTAATTTAACCAAATTGAAACTATTTAAGTTTGGAGAACATGTTTCCAAAACATTCCCCCACTATAATTAGAAAATAAAAAACTGATGTAAGTGTGGAAAGCATATATCCAAAACATGTCCTCACTATAATATGAATTTGATAGCTAGCGTAAGTGCCAATGTAGAGGACATATTTATAAAACATGCTCCACTCAATATGAAACTATGACAAATGTGGATAACATATTTCTAAAACATGTCCCTACTAAAATCTAGATCTATGATGCAATGTATAAATCATGCCTCTATGGAATATCCCCACCGATATGCCCACCTTTTAAGGTGATGGGAAGTAGAAACTGGTAGCTGCATTACCTAAAAAGGATAAGATAACCATGTAAACTATGAATGTACCCTATCTCATGTAGAGGGAATATGTCTAGGTAGATATATCATTGAATCATGAAGAATGTGATGACACCAAGTCCTAATATGCATGATTTAGATCATGGAATAATATACATAGTAATAATACAAGCTCAAAAAGTAATCAAACACACACACACACACAAGAGCACTCAAAATCAAAACAAAATATAATATTCCAAGGAGAATTTAATTAAGGGCATGTTAAAATGTCACACAATTAAAGGGACATTACGTACTCAAATGTCCACAAATCAAGAGTGGCATTTTAAAATGTCAAAATGTAACAAACAATGACATATTCAAATGTTAAAGAGATAATCAAAGACATGTGGGCCATAAAAAATGGAGCATATTCAAATGCTCAAATAAGCAAGACAATAATAAGGTAAAACACTCAAGGAAGTTCATAAATGAAATAATAAATAACCAACATAAACAAATCATACTAGTACCTGAATATATTTGTTAGGAAAAAATGTTAAGTACATAACATATCAAATACACAATAAAAGATATAATCATGAACAAAGGAATGTGTAAGTATATAAGATCAAACATGATAATGTAAAATTACCATATAATGATATAACCTGGGTGTATTGTGATCATGTATGGGTAAAGGTGATACTATAACCCAAGGATACCATTAAGGGAATGCCTTTGTAGAGGCCTCATATCATGTGTGTCATAATCATATGCTATTTAATTGTTATCATCATAATCATACCAATATTTTATATTAGTAGTATAAGAAATATGTAATTTAATAGGTTGTTATTAGACATGTGATATACCATTTGGAGTATTTATATCTGAATAATAAACCATGAAATACTATGGTCGTGACCTTTTGGATATGACATTACTTGTATCCATGTGCACCTCATATGTTAATACCTTTTGAACATCTTAAGCTACATGGTTTTCCTTATTTGTATATATATATGGTTTTGTATTAGGAATAGTATCACCATTTTCATAACCATTTGGATTTTTGTCCTCTTATTTTTCAATGTTAACCAACAAAAGGAGCTCACATGGCTTTTTTTTGGTGTTTTTAAGATCATTAGTTCCTTTGGTAATTTTATATCATTGTGATTTTTTAGAACCTTTAATAATCATATTTTCTCTATTTATTTGTTCTTTTTACCCTTCTATTGGTTTTAATTATCTTTTGGTATCCATATATTTTATTTTGGCACTTGTGCTTTAGGATTAGTACTCATAATGTGAGTTGGTTTCTCAATTGATGTATTAATGATATGATCAACACTACCTTTGAGACTTTGTTTTTGTTCTTCAATGCAAAAAACTAATCTGTATGATGCCCATGCATTTATATCTCCTCATAGGATGAGGATAAGCTAATTTGGTCAATTTTTTTTAAGAATTTTTCTTATGACCTCATTGGACTCTTAGTAGCCTTTTGGTCACTTTTTGAATCACTTGTTCTAGATGTATTATATTTGAGCTTTTCATTTGGATATGAAATCTTGTTGGGTAAAAATTTTCTAAATGAAAATGTAAACACATGATTAACACTAGCATGTTTTGGATTTTGGGGATATGGAATCTGATTTTCTAATAATGTGATCTTTAATATGAAGTATTGATTTTTATTTTGTAACTCTATTTATTAACTTATGCATAACAATGATTTAATATTTAAGGGGATCAAAAACAAAAACCCTAGGTACCTTAGTTTGAATATAAATATATACATGATCTAACTTACCCCTTGAAGGAGTGATAGGTTGGACCTAGTTAGAGTGATGGTAGCTATCACCCTCCTAGGGGTTAGGAGGAGAAAGAGGCTCCTTTGTATCCATTTTAATTATTCTATAAATTGATATGAGAATAGGATAAGAAATATCTACAAACGATAGGAAGTAATAAATCATGATAATAACATTCATAATTAAAAAACTATAGTAATCTAAAATTAGAGAACAAAAAGAAAACTAAAGACCCTAGGTCAACTACAGTTTTGAGACAAAAGGTCAGGGTCATCACAATGTGCTAAATGAAGAGAAAGAAATATAAAGTGACTAGGTTAGAATTTTTATAATATAAAATATATTTTTTAGGAAATATATAAAATGAGATGAAATCAAAAAAATAGAGAAATGAAATTATGGTGTATGACTTGTAGCTCTAAATTTACTAAAAATAGTAAAATGCTGAAAATGAAAATTTTGTATCAATTTTTCATGAAAAAGAGGTTTTTGAGTATACCAATCTAAGTTGTAGATACCTTTGAGGAAATTTAAAATTGATATGTTTGGAGGGAAAAATGAACAATTAAAATAATAATTCACTTGTAAGCATATGCACATGAATCCCTTGTGATTAGACAAGGGTAAAACCCTAGGGTAAATTTTTAGATCTAAAATCCCATCATATTGAGATGAAACCCTAAGAGGTTTAAAACCTTAATTATTTTTTTTTTAATTCACATGAATCAGGCTCACTAAATGTTTAATCCTAAAATCTAAATTAAGGGGAATATAGGGTTAAAAGGGTAGAGATAGCCTAGGACACAAGAATGGTAGATTATCCCTAAAACAAGTCAATTATTTGTGAAACTTAGATAAAACAAATACTAAATTTATTATGTTAAGATGATAAAGATATAAAGTACAACTATATTTGATATTTCAAGGATAAATAAAATAATATACCTACCTAATTATAATGTATTCGCAAATATACCTACCTACCTAATTACAATGTAATGATAAATAAAACAATATACCTAGCTAATTATCTAGATCTAGAACATGCATAAAGCAAATTGGATTTAAATTCTAGACCAGTCACTTGATTCTAAAAATTATACATCTATGGTCATAAACACTTGTATTGACCTAGGATGGTTGCATCGACGTTATTATCTGACTCAAATACAAGTGTCTAGTATGGAATACCTAATGAAATTAGATGTGACCACTTATATGCTTCTAGTTTTTGTGTCGCCTTCATCTGGTGTATTTAAATCTGGGTCATGGATTGTCACTCCTTATCAAATAGAAAAACCCTAGTTATTCATCTTCATAGTGGATTTTATAAAAATGGGTTAGTGGGCACATGGTTTTAATCTACCCTAAGGACCCCTCTATCAATGAGTATTACCTACATAGTGAATACTCTGATGAGGGAAACTAACTCATGTAGTTCTCCCTTATGTGTTAACTTGTGTGTGAATCATGTAATGTGTGATAAGTAAGTAAAATATTGACCTATCTTTTAACTTGGAAAATGTGGCTCATAGAATTCTCTTTTAGTACTTCAGACCTATAAATTTTTTGTCCCTATGACTAATATATAAATAGCATAAAATAGGGAAGCTTTTTTCACTTGAGCATTTGATTGAGTGTTTTTTAGTATGTGCTAGGTGAGGAATAAATTAGGGTTGATATTTTATTTATACCAATACATTTGGATAGTATATTTCATCAAAATCCCTTAGGATGACCATAAGAATACATTTTATTTGCAAATTAGATGACTTTAGGTCCTTATACACTTATATTGGGATATGACACTTGCATTGATGTAGGTGTCTAATTTAAACACAAGTATCTAAGAAGTTGTAAAATATGTGGAATTCCAAAACATATAGAGATGTAAAATAATTATGTTTATAACATTATGGGTAAGATAAAAGGCTTGGATCATCAAAATAACATTAGTTAGACAAAGAGATAAACAATTAGGCATCGAGAGATAGTGTATGTGATCCTTTGGTAGTATGAAAGGTCTATAAGCTGAAGTTACATCCATTATATGTATTTAATAAGTGTACAATATTGATTTTTTGTATAATTCATAAATAATTTCTACAACTACATAATTGAAATATAGATATACTGGCATAAGAACGTTAGTGATTTCATTTTTTATTTCAACAAAATCCATCTCATTATCATTACTTCATTTAATAGACACTTTTTATAGTATAATTTAAGTAATGTGCCTTGTAATGTCTACATATTTAGGTAAAATATTCTCAAGAGACTTACCTCACCAAAAAAGGAGTGTCTTCTAGGTTTATTAGTGGTAAAAGATAGTTGTTGGACTAATTTCACTCTTTGCGCATTGATTTTAATTATTTATTTTGAAATAATATGACCTAAAAGTTTCCCTTTAGTGACTAAAAATATGTAATTATTAGTTTTAGTGAGATTTCATGATTTTTCCATATTTTAAAAACCATATTGAGGTGTTCATAATGATCTCATCTTTTAGAGAACACTATAAGATGGATGTGATAAAAATTATAATGTTGTTTTTAATATCACTAAAACCTATATCAATGGCCCTTTTAAATTTGTAACATGTGTTAATGAGTCCAAATTACATTTAACTATATGTAAAAGTACTTTAGGGAGTTGTGAAGGTAGTCTTGTGTTGATTTTTAGGTGCCACTTCTACTTAATTGTATCTAGAGAAACTATTTAACATGGATATCATTTCAAACCCAATAATACTTGTAAAACTTGATCCATTTTAGGTAATAATTAATCATATTTGAGAGATTATTTGTTTATAATACATAAATCAACATATATTCTATTATCTCCTATTTTATTCTTTAGAGGTATGATATTTTATACCTAATTTTAGTAATGGATTGAAAAAAATATCCTAGAATCTAGCATTTGCTTCACTTATTCTAGATTTTACCAGTAATATTGGGGTTATAATGCCTTTTTAAATTATTATAAGTGTATCCTTATGGTTATCTCCTATTGGTTCTTCCTTAGTGATAAAATTTACTTTCTCAAATTTTGGATATCCTTATGGTTATCTCCTCTTGATGTATCTATTATGTTTATCAAATAATTATTCAAGTGACACTAGACCTTTTAGAATATTATTCCCCTTGATTTGGATGACTCCATCATCTCCCTTTACATATTTAATCTCACTCTTGATTTTAGTTTCAACTTCAGTATTACCTTTGATTTTTTATTCATTGGTTTGAGAATGAGCTTTTCTATAAGCATAAGAACTCACTTTAAAGTAAAAATATCTCATTTTTTAAATCCTTTTCAAGGAACTCTATAATCTATTCATCATTATTGAAAAATTTACATTGTTTTGAATTATCTAGGTCACTTGGTTGATAAATTAGTTCCATAATATATTTGTTTTATTTATCCCTAGGTAAGGAATTAACAAAGAGGTAGATAAAATCAAGGCATTAGTTTTATAAATTTCTTCTCTAAGAACTATAGCTATACATAACATTTAAAAAAAATTAATGTAGTCCCAACCCTTTTTTGATAGTGTCTTAAGTGGTCTTTTTCACTTGATACTAATTTTTTTACTTGTTTAACAATTAATGGCATTTCCCTGATCCCTTACAATTATTTTTCCTATCTCTCATGAAACTTTCCAGCCTATAAGAAATGATTTATATTTAGTTTTATTTTTCCTACATTAAAATTATAGCTTATAGTAAAAATTAAATAATTTATTAGTAATGGATATAAAAACCACTCTAACATCTGCCTAGTAGAAGAATAGATTCCATAAAACTTTAGTGTCTATATATCATGAATATCAACTTTAATGAGTTTAAGGATGCATAAATTATCTCCATAAATAACCATATAGTTTCACATGCCTACATCTTCATAAGTAATATCAATATGAGGATCATTTTATTTCTATACAATGTACTTCATTTTGCGCTCAAGTTTTAATCTCTATTTTATTCCTTTCACCATGATCATATCATGAGACCAATACATTTATATTTAACCTCGTATGTATTTGTGTAATCTTCTTCTCAATAACATTTTATAATTTTTAGGAATGTTTGAAGCCAGGATAGTAATTTTGAATCTCTTCTAAGGATAAGTATCTAAGACTTATTGGGGGTCTTTAATTTATTTAACTAATGGGTTTTGTCTTGTCTCTATATAAAATCATTTCCCAAAATTATTAGTACATGTGAGTCCTTTTACATGAGAAACATTAACGAGCATCACATTATCAAATAATCCATAATTTATGATATAATTACTAAGATTACAACCTTAAATAAACATAAAGACATAAAATTTTTCAAAATTTCCATGAATTGAAGTGGATTTAGCCATTAGTTTTATGGATTTGAGGTTTTAGGTGTTGTAAGAATACCATTCGATGTATATCTAGAACTACTAGGATTATCTAATCTAAAGAACCTAATTATCCTATCAATTTTATATAGATTAAATTTCAATAATTAATTTGATAAATATAGATTTGAATCTTATTTACATGATCAATTATGTCAAATGTAGAAAAATTGATAGACATTAAGGCATTGGGATTTATATTAGTATGAGACATATTTTAGTATTCTTTGGTAGGGTAATATGTTTTTGATAACATTTATTATAAGATTTAGATAGCTTACTTACCTTTCTTTCTAATTATTTATCTTTAGATTGATTAGGAAAAGTAGAACATATGGGAATAATATTTTTTATGGGAGGAATTTTTAGGACTTCTTTACTCTTCACTTTATTTTTTTCATTAGGTCTCTTAGCTTATTTACATTTTTTATTCTATAATATTTTAAATAAAAAAAATACTGGTTATTCATTTCCTTAACTACATCATCATGTTCATCATAATCTAACACATATTCAAAATACCTAATTTTAGAGTCACCATCAAGATCTGAGACATAATTTTTTGAAAACCCTGAGTCTTCTAGTTCTAGTGTAGCTCTATCATAGTTGATCACATATTGATACTAAACATTGTATTGATGGGAATAGTTAAAATTGGAGGGGACTCAATTTACAATTTATGTTAAGGTGCTGGGAGAGAAGGACAATTACCACTATATGGAACATAATTCTTTCTTGGTACATATTGGCATGAATGATCTGGTGCCTTTTGAGGTATTTATTTAAGGCTAGTATATCATTCCATATTTTGAATTAGTAACTCATTTTGACCTAAATATTTACCTTTGATTAATGTAGAGTCTCATTTTATATTTCCTACCATGATTAGATCATAGTCATATTTTATAGCCAATGTTTAATATTCATTCAAATCTTCCACTTAGATTATTTTTAATAAGAAACCTACTTTAGGAAATTTCACATTGATGATTAATCATGTTAGGTTATTCTCTATAGGCCTAGTTGTATTAGTATTTTTTTATATAATTTTATTGAATTTGACCATGGATTCCATCATGGGTTCATGGGGTTTGTTTTTCATCTATGGTAATTTGGAAAATAAAGTATGGGCATATTTATCTAGTTCAAATATAATTTTGGATTTCAATGTCATAGTGGCCTAGTTATGAATGGAACTTAGGATCAGATGGTAAAACCATTTCATAAATATATTTTTTAGAGTTTAAAAAAATAACCTAACTTCCACATCTTAATGTTGAACACCAAGGATACTACACACATGATGAATGCATAATTGTGTGTTTTGAGATATTTTTTCCATCTCCAGTGAATTTTTAAAAGTTATTTATAGATCCTCTAGGTATATCATGTAATTGATAGCCTAGAGTTAGTGGTCCTATAGTTTTACCCTAAGATACCGTAATGATGGGTTTAATTTTTATGATCTAACGAAAACAATTCATGAAAGAACCACATTTATTCTAGTCATGGTCCCACCTTCTTATTTTTATTTCTATGGACAAGAAAGTGTACTCATAACTTTTTTTATTCATCTTTTATAGACATGGCTTTGAATTCAATTGTTTTTAAAGATCAAAGAAAGGGTCTAATATTCCTTCTATTTTTCTTGCTCTAGTAAATATCATTTTAGAAAGGGTAAAAATATTTATTGTCTTAGAGTAGTGGGAATGGTAGGTCTCTTTGCACTAATATTTAAACTTTTATGAATTTTTTCCAATGTTTCTTCTTACAACGAGGTTTATAGTTCTTCATACAAGGTTAGTTATTTTTTATTCATCATTTAGGATTAAAAATACTCTTTGATACTAGTTGTTAGGAAATAAAACATTCTTACATGTGAAAGTAATATAAAATTATGGAATAACAATCTACAAAAGAAAAACATAAATATGAGAATAAACCACTACAAAATATATACATGGAAACCCTTTCACAACTAGTAAGGGAAAAAAACATAGGGAAAATAAAACATTTAGACTTCATATTTATTCATCAACACTCTCTCTTACATATCTCCTCTTAGCAACTCTTTTCTATTTCTAACATCAAACACTCAAGTGAACAAAGCTTACAACCAAGTTTTCCATGCTCTAACCAATAATATGCATCATGATTATCTATAATTATAATATCTATACATTATGAGGGAGATCCAAAAACATCTACCCTTATCTTCATGAGTTGTGCTATCACGCCTCCAAGCTCCATCCTTGAGGATCCACTCCATGAATCTAGGTGAGCCAAGCATAATAGCCTTCAAAGGCTCTAACCTTCAACCTGCATGTGATGCTTAAAACCCAAGCATCTAGGTGAGTTAGGATTACAACAATTACAAAATCTAACCTCCTATCATGCAATCACAAGCTTGGAATGATCCACTAAATGGATAACCATTATAAAGGAATACAAAATTCTTTAATAACCTTTTACATTAAAGAGAAAGAGACAAAGGGAGAAATTCAACTAATTTTAGTGGTGAGCACTATTGATGAATATGGAACCATGTTCCCCACTTTCCCAAGTCAAGCCTTTGGATGACATCTCATGATGGCCACTTGACCACTCCCATGTGCACTCCATGTGCACTCCAAAGTGTTACATCCAACTTAGTGGGGTGAATAGTGACCAACTAGTAAAATATGCTTGTCTCCATGTACAAGGTCAACAAATTAGCTCCAATAATTGTAAAATATTCCAGGCCATCCATGTGACTCCAATAAATTTATCCCACACACATGTGAGAGAAAATAATCAATGGGAATAATATTTTCTCCTTCTCATGTGCTCAAAAGGAAATCTAATCACATTTTGACTTATCCACACATGTGACTCATGGGAACACCAAACATGGCATCCCACATCATAACCTTGTACTCATAACTCATAAACAAGCCCATGTGACACACCAAAGACAAGGCCCATATCCTTAAGTGGAGTGATAGCCCCCACACTTGTTTGGTTGTAGAGTATCATTATAAGTATGGTGATCACTTATTTCTATTTTATTAGAATAGTGGGATGAAAAATAATATTTCCTACATGGTGGGCTCATGATGAGATGGAGTATCTAAGAGGCTACGAGGTTGAAGTAAAGAGTTACTAGTTTTTAGGCTGAAGACTATATAGGCTCTATCAGATGTGTGAATGGAGTATAGTGATACCTTCATATAGAGCCAAGATTTAGTAGAGATTATTTATATGATAAATGACATGTTGTTTTTAGTCCTTGACATGATGCATATCAATGGTGAGATGGTTTAGGTGATTAGGATGAGATGAAGGATCAAACCAAGGATAGATATGCATAAGGATGGGAAAAGCAATGAAGTCAAATATCTCACTTCTTGAATGTTTATGTGTTGTATTCCAGAATATCCTATAGAGGAAGAGAATAAATTTCCATTTGTATCATATTCATAAGTAGTAGGAAAGTCTCATATAAGCCATAGTGTGTACAAAATGGGATACTTTTAAGCAGTGGGAGTTGTGAGCAGTTCATGTCATAATTCTAAATAAGGATGGTTTTGTGGTGAAGTGGGAGTCACTTAAAGTTGTTTCAAATCTATAGTGGTCATGTATATATTGACAAATCTGGTTAGGTTAGAGAAGTTTTTTTAGTGCATAAAACTTATATTGGGCTTGTGTGGAGCAGTAATGGGCATTGTCATAGATTACAACTAGATGGCAACTCATTGGTAGAAAACATAGGTGTTTAAAAGTCTTGTGTGTATGACTTCAAGTGAGATATTGTTGGGTGTGAAGATACTATTCACAAGTCATTATTCATAGAGTACTATTCATGGGAACTATTCATGGGTCACTATTCATTGTGACATGGCATGTGGGTGATGTGGTATGTAGGTATGTAGTGATTTGATATGTAGGTATGACATGTAGGTGATGTAGTAGGATTGTGATGTGGTAGTGGGGCCCACTATAGGTCCTAAGTGTGATCATGATGGTGATATTAAATGGGGCATAGCATTCTAATTTAGGACATGTGTTGTCCTTAGTTATCATATGAGCTTGTCACATGGGTGCAAAAGTCAAGGAGTCACATGAAGAATCATTTTTTGGTGATTTCCTCTCACATGATTTATTTGGAATCTTAAAAATTAGTGGATCTACTTTATTGACACTTGAGAATGAATATAAGGGAATCGCTATTGGTGATTACCTCTCACATATATGTGGGATGATTTTATCTTTGGGCCACATGGGTGGCACATGACCTTGTATACTTTTTTATATGGTAACACATGAAGATCACATGACACCATTCATTAAGTTGGATGTAACACTTGGAGTGAAAATGGAGTGAATATGAGGTTCACATGGGAGTGGTCAAGTGGGCATCTTGATATGCCATTAAAAATCTTGACTTGCCTATATGGGGGACAAGTTTGTTCCCCACTAAAGTATGGCATAACATTTCTCCCTCTCTCTCTTTTTATTATTTTTAAAATTACATTAATGCATTATCTATTCCTTTCTATGCTTTATCCCATTTGGGTATCATGGGAAGATCCTTGCAATCTTGTGTTTTCAAGATAGGGGATTAAAGTTGAAAGGCTTGCATGCCTAACTCTCCTAGATGATTGGGTTGTAAGCATCACATGTAGGTTGAAGGTTATATCCTTTGAAAGTTTTTGTGCTTGGGTCACCTAGGTGCATGGATCGGATCCTCAAATATGGATCTTGGAGGATAGATAGCTTAGCTCATAGAGATAGAGGTAGATGTTATTGAATCTCTCTTTGATGATATGGATGTTAGAATCATTGTAATAAATGCATGTTGTAGCCTATCGATTAGAGGATGGAAAGATTATTTGTAAACTTTGCTCACCTGAGTGTTATGGTGTTATCATTAAAAAAATGTTGCTAGGAGGAGATATGTAGGAGAGAGAGTGTTGATGAATAAATATGAAGTCTAGATCTACCTTTGACCTATGGTTCTTTCATTTGCTAGTTGTGCAATGGTTATCCACATATATAGTATGTAATGTGTTCTCTCCTATTTTATGTTTTCTATAAAATATTTTAATTCTACATTTTATTTTACTTGTACATGTAGGACTACATTTAATATTCCTAACAAGTGGTATTAGAGCCTAGTTTATCTAGTTTTTTGTGCAAGTGGGAAGTAAAAGTGAAGAGACTAAAATGGAAAACTAAAAAATAAATAAAAAGTTTTCATGTAAGGTATTTCTCTCTATGAGAGATGTAGAAGAAGAATGGAGGAAAGAAGCTTTAAAATATTTACTAGATGAATCAACAACAACATAGTGTTTTTGTTGAAGAAGTAACTACATAACTTGTGGTGGAGTAATATAGTCTCCATTTATGTATATGAAGGGTTTGATAAGTCATGTACCTTGTTGTGGTTATAGACTAGAGAATGGGATATCATTTTTGGGATATTAATACCACAACATGTTGGCTGAGATGTTTATAAATATATGTAGAGGAGGAGGTATCAGAAACATAAATCTATACTTGATGGAGTAGTTAATGGATGGAGGAGAATAAATTTGAGACTTGAGGTTCCATAGAAGAAGATGGCTAGTGTTGAATCTTTTAGGGACTCAAAGATGCATTGAGTGAAGTTTTTAGTGGTTTTGGTGTAGAAAAAACTAGTAGCTAAGAGGGTTACAGTGTAGCTGATGTGAGTAACCAAGTGAATTGATGCATGGAATAACTCTACACATGAATTTTGTTTGACATATGGTATAGTAAGATGCATCTTAACTATATCTTTGGGGCTCAAAAACTTGGTAAGTGATGTGATTCAATAATTAGTATGATAACTTCCTAAGAACTATTGATGGGTACCAAGCTAATCATGGTGGGTAGGGATCTACTACATATAGAAGTTAGGGGTTGACTTCTATGGGTTCTCTCTCATTGTAGACTATTGGCATGAGTGTGGTGAGCACTTGTTGATGTTAATGGTTGAAACAATGGGATGAAAAATCATCATTCCTACATGGTGATATCATAATGAGATGGAGTAGCCAAGAGGGATACATGGTTAATGCCAAGAGAAACTAGCTTATGGATTAAAGATTATATGGGCTAAAGTAGATGTGAAAATGGAGTATAACGATACCTTCATAGAGATCTAAGTTTTATCATGGATTATTTCTATGTTTTATGTCATGTTGGTTGTAGGCCCCAACATGATCATTATGTGATGGCTCTTGTGATTAGGATGAGATGAAGGTGGTAGGAGCAAACTAAGGATGGATATGCACATTAAACAAGAAAATCAATAAAGTGAGGTATCCCACTTTTTATGATTGTGAGTTATCTTCTAGAGTATCATATGTTAAGGGAGAAGATAAATATCCTATTTATCATATTAATCGAGAGTAGGAGAAGCCTCATAGATCTATGGTGTGTATGAAACTGGATACTTCCAAGTAGTGGGAGTAGTGAGCAATTTATGGTGAAATCCTAGATAAAGGATTGGGTATGTGGTGAAGTGGGATTCACTTTGATTATTGAAAATATATAGTAGGCATGTATATGTCAACAAGTCTAGTCAGGGTAGAGAAGTTTTGTAGTGTATAAAACTTCTACTGGGATTGTGTGAAACATCAGTGGGTATTAGCATGGATAGTAGTTGGTTAGCAGAAGATGTAGGTATTTGAAATTCCTATGTATATGAATTAAAGTGGGAGACTATTAGGTGTAAAAAAATTATTCATAGGTCACTATTCACTAAGTATTATTCATGAATATTACTCATGGGTCACTATTCATGGTGATATGACATGTGGGTGATGTGGCATGTTGGTGCGTAGTGATGTGACATACAAGTGACTTGGCATGTAAGTGATGTGGTAGGATGGTGATGTGGTGGTGTGGCCCATAGTGGGTGCCAAGTGTGAACATGAAGATGTGACAAGTGTGAGGCATAAAACTCCAATTGAGGACATGGGCCTTGTCTATGGTGTGTTATATGGGCTTGTCTAGGAGTTATGAGTATAAGGTCATGATGTGGGATGCCATGTTTGGTGGTCCCATGAGTCACATGTGTGGATAAGTAAAAATTTTATTGGATAGACAAAATGATTCCCATTAATGATTTACTCTCACATGTTTATGGGACACATTTATTAGAGTCACAAGGGTGGTTTGGAACCTTGTCCAAGTAGTGGAGCTACTTTGTTAACCTTGGCATGGAGACAAACATATTTTACTATTTGGTGACTATTCACCCCACGAAGTGGGACATATAACTTTTGAGTGCACATGTGATTGGTTAATTGGGCATCATGAGATGACATTCAAAGTCTTGACTTGGGAAAGTGGGGAACATGGTTCCCTATTCATCAATATTGATCCCCACTAAAATGGGTTGAATTTATCCCTCTCTCTATTTCTCTTTAATTTAAAATTCTATTAAAGCATTATTTACTCCTTTGTAATGGTTATCCACTTAGTAGATCAAGTGAGGATCCGTGTAAGCTTGTGCTTGCATGATATGAGGTTAGAGTTTGTAAGGATTGTAATCCTAACTCACTTATATGCTTGGGTTTTAAGCATCACATGAAGTTTAGATAATTTGAAGGATGTTGTGCTTGGCTCACCTAGGTTCATGGAGCTTGGACAATTGATAACTTATCTCATAGAGATAGAGGTAGATGTTTTTGGATCTCCCTCATATGCTATGGATATTAGCATTATAGAGATGCATGTTACATTTTGTTGGTTAAATCATAGAAATATTGGTTATAAGATTTGATCACCTTAGTGATTGGTGTTATCACTAGTAAAGAGTTGATAAGAGGAACTGTGTAAGAGAGAGTGTTGATCAAGAAACATGAACTCTAGATCTGCCTTTACCCCATGGTTTTTTCCCTTTCTAGTTGTGTAAGGGTTTTCAACATATATCTTGTGTAACGTGTTTTCTCCTATTTTATGTTTTTTTAGCTTGTTTTAATTTTATATTTTATTTTACTTTCACATGTAGGAATAGGTTTTGTATTCCTAACACTCTTTACACTAGTATTTAAACTTTTATGATTTTTTCCCAAGGTTTCTTCTTGTAATGAGGTTTGTAGTTATTCATGCAAGGTCAATTCTTTTTCCTTCATCATTTATAACTACAAATATTCTCTGGTACTAAGCAACATTAAACATATTATCTAATGAATGGGATTAAATATTAGCAACATTACCTTTTTAATTGCTTGGATCTAATTAAAATTTGTTTTCAAAATGGGTGCTTGATTTCAAGGAATGGTCATGTGGATTGAATGATGGGTTTTTGGGTAACATGGAAAAACAAAAACTATTCCCTATGGTGGGTGCCAAAAACTAATCCCAAATTATTTTGTATTAATACAAAAATAAGGATTTGAAAACCTTGAAGGTGATAAACATCCCTTCTCTATTAAATGGGGATATTCCCTCTATTGAAATCATGAAAAATAATATATAGAATATACACAATAAAAATTATATTTGGGAGTTTTTGACTTTTTAAAGAAAAGATAAATGTGGGAAGTATAATATTATGAAATAAAACATGAGATGGGTACATGCATAAATAATAAAAATCAAATATTATTTTTCATGCAAGAAAATAACTTATATGAATATTGGGTACATAGGTAGAAGAATTTTAGTGAATGCTTTGCACATTATACTACTTATGTGATTTTTTAATTTTTCCATGGATGAAAGAGACCTAGGGGTCTCACCACCATACCCTCTCCCCCTTTTTATGGGTTAGCCCTAGGAATATCTTAGGATACCATTCTAAACCTGTGACCGAGGGTGACACATCGATTCCTAATGCATAGAATAATGTCTTCCTAGGGGACAATAAATATGAAAACCTAAGGACTATTCTATTTTTTCTAGAGATGGAGGGTGGTTTGGATCTCAAACTCCTTGATTTAATGGTAGAAAGAATAGTTTCTTTGATGGAATAGGCTCTTGTTGGTAAAATTTTCAACTTTAGACTGAATATCGATCTAGTGAGGATATGGGTTATTACTAAATGGAAGGTGAAAGGTATAATTTTGGTTAGTGCCATGGATAAGAGGATGTTCCTCTTTAATTTTATGTCTAGAGAATATTTTACCCATGATCTTGTTAAGGGACCATGGATGTTTGGAAAACTTAGCCTCTCTCTTTGCAAAAAGAGACTAGGTTTTGATGTTACTGTTGATCTAAACAAAATGGCCCCAATCTGGATGAATATTTCATGTCTCCCCTTGGAGTAATGGGATGAGGAAGTGTTCATATAGATAGAGAATTCCTTTGATCACTTCATTTATTTAGACAATACTACCAATAATAAGTCTAGGTTAGTATTTGCCCATTTTTGTGTTAGTGTAGATATTAATGAATCTATACCTAACTCCATTACTCTTGACTCTAAATTTGTTCAATGGACTTAGCCTATTCAGTATGAGAATGCCACTATATTTTTTCAAAATTTTAATAGAAAAGGGCACCTTATAACTCTATGTAAATCAAACAAAAAGAGTTCCACTATTTTATAAATCCAAACTAATGAAGATGAGGAGGATTATCCTTTTAGGGATGACATCCTAAATATCATTAGCACACCCTAGAAGGAGAATAATGAAGATAAAGTAAGGGAATAAGATGGAGGTATTTTTGGTGATATGGTGAAATATCCTAAGATCCCCATCTCTTAGGGTGAGGCTCTTAAGTAAGACTCCTATCATTGACCCCAGTCAGAAGGAATAACTGTGATCAACCTAATGTAATGTCCCCTTATTTGTAAAATTTAGAGGAAGGGGAGATACATAAGGTAGTAAAGGTTAATTCTGATTTGAAATTAGGGAGTTCTAAGTTATCTAATGTGGACAATTATAGTGAATCTATCTTTTAAAAGATTGTTATCCCAATCAAATGGGAAAGAACTGGTAGCAAATTACAAGCTTTCACTTCACCAAGGAAAAACTCCCCTAATCTATCCCCTGGTGTGGGAACTAGTAAAACTAATAAGGATATATATTCATAGGGTTTGACCACTACTAAAAATAAATTTAGAGGTCAATGAAGTAAAATTGTTGATGTTGGTGTAGACACTGAAATCGTGTCGACTCCCCTGGTCACTCCCCGTCTTATTCTTCTTCGCCTATTTAACCCTTGTCGATCACTTGTTCCACCAACCTTGACCCTGGTAGCATGTAACAATAAGCACAGAGCTAAAGCTAGACTCTGTCCTCATTGTGCATCTGCCGACGATGGTCTTTACCCGGTCGATGTTGCCGACGTCGATCACTTATCGGCCGACATCGGCAATCCTGCCAACGTCGGTCACCATCCCGTTATCCGTTATCCGTTACCATTCGGTTCGTGATCGGTTTTTCAAAACGATTATCGAACCGTCTCTCGAAACCGTCCCAGGGCCTTCATTCAATCTCCCCTCCCTGATCAGTCAATCTGGCTCCCATTTTTCTGACATCTACAGGCTCTCTAGCGTCCAAACTCCAGCATCCATCAACTCCAGCGTTCGTTCTTCCGGCACCGCACAGGCAACTTCAACTATGGCTTTCATCACGGCTTCTGACAGGTAAGTATTTTCTATGTTTACTTTCATTTTCTTCTTGATTATTCTTTGTGCACTATTTCTGCCATCCCGAAGCTTCAAACCCCCAGACTCGACCAAAAACCCCATCTCGACTCTGTCTAAAATCTTGTCCCGACCCTATCAAGACCTTCTGTAACTCGCCCAGACTCTGTCCAGAACCTGCCCCGACCGACGCCGGTCACTGCCTCGACTGACGATGGTACTTAAACTGACGTCGGCACTTTCCCAGACCGACGCTGGCACCACAGAGACCGACGCCAGTGACTGTGCAGAACAGTGCCGCTTATCAAGTACGCTCTTTTATTTTCTGTCATTTATTTCTGTCATTTCATCTTTTATTATCTACTTTCATCCAACATTACGCTTTTTATCAGTGGGTTGATATCCTTTTAGGGAGTCTTCGTACTTCTGGGATCGGGCGTTCGCCTGACAACCCACCATATCTTTGACTAACATCTTTCCGTGTTTTAGTCTCTTTTTCGCAGGTGTCATTCCTCCATAGCCAAAGAGGAGAATCTTCCAACATCTGATTTCGGTGCGCTCAACTTTATCAGGTACTTCTAGCCTTAACCTTTTATTTCAGTTTCTTATTTCTTCTTTGAATGTAGAAAGCAATTTTGCATAGAAACATTCTGGCACGCCCGGTGGGACCCTAGGTCCTCCTTGGGTTCTTTCTCTCTTTCTTTCATTCATTTAGGTGCATTAGGTTTCTTCCTTTTTGCCTCCTTTCGTCTCTTCTTAAATGACATCATAAGCAAAACTAAAACAAAAATTTCTTTCTTGCACTTCTAGACTAGCTAAACTCATATTCTTTGACTCTTTCTCCATTCGTCTTCATACGAACAAACATTTCGACTTGGACATTAAAACACTTTGCATTCATTTCTGTTTGCCTGCATCTCTTAGACCACACATAGTAATTAAACCACATATTGAATTAATCTAGATCACTTCATGTTACACGACCAAACCACCTGCACAAAACAAACATTTTAACTTACCTGAGACAAGGCCCAACTGGGATTTCATCCCCCAGCAGATACCTTACCCGTCCCGGTGACCCTACTTGGATTTCATCACCAAGGGGGAGGCCCACTCCGTTCTCTAGCGGAGTATAATCTCTAGGCGAGGTATATCTTGGCTAAGCGAAACCAGCTAACCACTGGAATTGTGAAGTGAGGGGAGCTTGCTCCTTAGCACCAGGCCACGTACCAGACCCTAACACAGGCTTCTTGAGCACCATAACAAAACCCGAAACTTTCCATAAACTTCTTCTAGGACCCGACTCACAAAGCCAACCTCCCCAAACACACATTCTAAGGCATAAGCCACTATAATCCTAAAAATTTTACTTCTAGAATTTTAGGATCTGCTTGTGTCTTCATTTTTTAGTTCTTATCTGCTTGTTTGAGTGTGTAAGGACGTTCTCTCTTGCCTTTTATGGTTTTGACACACAGTCAAACCAAGGCCCTTTTTGACCACTCTGGCCGTCAACTACTTTCGTCTACCTCATCACTAACCCGTCCTATCATGGAGTTCCACTCGGAAACTGAAAGAACTCCTACAGGACCGACCCTGACCCCGACTCAACTTCCCATCATCCCTGAAGGGGACCAGGATTTCAAAAAATTCTTGGACCTCAATACCACAGCCCTCCATAACTATCTCGCGAGAAATCCAACGCGAGACCTTTCGGGTGACATGGCGACGACAACCACACCATTCATCATCCAACCTTTTTTGACTCAGCCTTTCGCCTCAATCATTAACTCAACCATGGCCAATACGGAAAGTTTGGCCTCTTCATCTATTTTTAGACTGACCTCCATCGGGGTTTCGTTACCCCCTCAATCATCTATAAATCAACCAAGTTCTATATCGTATGAGAACTTGATTGCCTCGACCCCTTACACTCTTGCGCCCACAAATGTAGGAGTGCCAACCTATCCCTCTACCAGTGCCGCTATTCAACCACCTTTGGCGGTGCCTAGTCAACTTATACCTTCGACCTTCATGATGCAACCACCCTTAACCTCTACTTCTGCCCCTGCGACTAGTCATCCGTACGTTGCACCCTTACTGGTACAACCGACTACATCGTATACCTCCTCTAGCCTCTTTCAAGCGCCTTACAACCTTGGGGGCACTCTGTTCACCAATCCGTCAATAGATTTTATCAAGATGTTGATGGATAAAATGTCCAGTCTCGAAGCTTCTATCTCCGGTTTAAATAATATCTCTTCATATGACCAGATTTATAACGAGCCCATTCATCCTTCTGTCCCTATCCGACCATACCCCAACCATTGGGAGCTTCCTAAATTTACTCGCTTTCAGAGTAAGGAAGACCCACAACAACATCTACGAGCATTCAGACATGCCTGCTACCTTATTGCCCACGACGATGCGTTACTTTTACGCACGTTTCCTATGTCTCTTTCTGGCCCTGCCCTTGACTGGTATAGCTCCCTTGCCAGACATTCTATCTTTTCCTTCATTCAACTCGCTCAATTATTCGTTGACCATTTCTCAATCAATATCACTAAACAAGTCTTAATCACAGACCTTTACTCCATTAGGCAATTTGACGACGAATCAGTAGTTGATTTTGTCGCCTGTTGGAGAGACTTGATCAACCAGCTCTCTTTCTCCTTGCCTTAACCCGAGCTCATTGAGCTCTTTTCCCGAGCATGTGTCAGTCACATCTCATCCACCTTGCAGGTTCAAACATTCCACACTTTCGACGAGGCCTTCACCATGGCCCAAAAGCTTGAACTCCGCGCTATTGAAGAAGATAAGGTCAAATTATGTAACACTAACACAAGAACCAATGACCATTCTTCTTCCAGACCTTCTTCTGCCCACTCTCAATCTAAGGGGTTGGCAAACACTGTCATCTTTAGACCATCATCTTCAACAATAACTAACCGACCAACATCTTCAACATTAGACTACATCAATAAACATTTTCAACGTCAATCCATACAGCGTCAATTCACTCCAATTGGAGAGTCATATGCCTCTGTCTTGGATAAACTCATCAAGCAGGGGGTCCTCAATCTCCCTTCAATCTAGCCACATCAATTCGACCCCTCAACACCTATCCCTGCATGGTACAGGGAGAATCACTTTTGTAACTATCACCGTGTCAAAGGCCATGATACGGATCACTGTCAAACTTTTAAAAACCTCGTCCAGAACATGCTAGACAAGGGTGATCTTATCTTGGATAACCCGAACGCACCGCCCAACCAAAACCTCGACATCTTCAAACAACCTTTTCCTAATCACCCGCCTACTCAAGACAACATCCAAACCATGATCAATGACCCTCAAGACCATATACACACCGTCAACACTATCTTACCTCTTGTCCCTGACCAACCTTCTTCACAGGATGAAGAACCCTCTTCTCCTATTAGTCCTCCATCTATTTCTCCTATATTGGAGGACGCCTTGATCACACCTACACCATTAGCCCTACCTTCATCCAATGACCATATCTTGCCTACTCCTCAAGCACAAGCAGAAGGCATGATCATCCCTACCCTCTGCCCACTTGAGGAGCCACCCTCTCCTATTTCTTCTCCGCCAAGAGAAGACCCTATCTCTTCGCCCATTTTGATTGAGGAAGACCCAGTCACGGTTTCCTCTTGTCCTTTGCCTGAGATTGTTACATCTCACTCACCTCCGTCCACATCTAAACCCAAACCCGTATCTAACCTCGCCTCACACAATAGTGGCCCTCGACCCAAATTAACGAAGACCACTAGACCACATCAGAGGACTCCTCCCCCACCTTCGTCATTACCTTCAATCCTAGGCCCACATCCATCCACTTTAATAGGAGTACTGCCTACTCCCATCCTTCACAGAGGCACGTCGCCTCCATTAATCTATCAACCTGTCAAACATATATCTCCCTCAAATCATCGACCAATGTCTCTTACACCTCTTAAACCAACGTCATCAACCCTCACTGCAATAAAATATCCAGACCCGTTAGCAGGTCCTTATACCTTACTATTACGGCACTTGTTGCAGTCATCTCGCCTCAACCTTCCACCTCTCAAACCATATCATTCTCTCGGACCTAAACCACCTTGGTTCGACGACACTCGTATTTGTGCGTATCATCGCACACCTGGACATGACACAGAGCATTGTTGTGCCCTCAAGGTCACCATTTGCCAATGTCTGGGGAATGACACCTCTCTTCTTGACCACGTTATCAAGCCTTCAACACCACCCCTCTCATCAACTCTCGGATCAAGACCCTCTTGGTTCGACAACTCTAAATACTGTCACTATCATCATACTCTGGGACATGACACTGAGCGTTGTTGCGCTCTTAAAGCTGTCATTCGTCACCAACGGAGAAAGGATTCCCTTCTCATCAAGGATCCTCTAGACCTTCCCTCCCACAAATCATCAACACTAACTCATACCTCTCCAACCTCATCACCTAAATCAGGATCTCCACGCTAGGTTCTGGTTCCTTTGTCACCTTTAACCCCCTTATTCGACATCAACACAGTCCATCTGACCACTAAACCTCAACTGACCTTAACCAATCCGTCAAACATTCTCCCTAGCCGTTGGGGGAATTCAACCTTCATCCAAACTTCGACCAATTTTTCAACACAGTCTCGACCACATATCAATCACTCTTTCAACTTAGCCTCAACCAGACTAGCAACCAAACATTTAACCCGACCTCAACCAAACATTCGACCCAACCAATCAACCCTTGACCAACCATTGACCAACCATCAAATGACCAAATCTCAACCAAACATTAACCAACCTTTTTATCCACACATTCAACCAGTCTCGATCAATCAACAACCATATCAGTCAACTTCACGTCCACTCATCAATCAACACGTGACCAATATGGAGCAAAGTAAACGAGGCAAGTTTGCTCCTAATTGGCTTGGACCTTTTATTATCACACACAAGTATGGATCAGGGACTTATCGTCTGTCTTCTCTTGATGGACGCCCAGAACCTGAGCCTCTTAATGCGTTGCATCTGTGACCGTTCTATTGCTAGTCGAGTACTCGTCCACTTGACACTTAACTTGAGCTCGTCCCTTGAGCAATCCCCATCCTCTTAATCCTACCTCCTTTTAACCCTATTCCTCTTAACAATTATTATAACCCCTTTTATGCTGTATGGATGCTTTGTCCTCATAAAAGGAGTCCTTGACCTTCTATAATCTTGTCCATGACTCACATTTCTATAAAAACAAATCAAGATGTCAAAACATATCCATGGTCACTATATCAATATCAAAATCAAACAAACAGACTACTCCCTCGAAGGACAGCTGTACTATCATTGCTGTAATAAATAGACTACTCCCTCGAAGGACAGCTATTCAAAAGCCTTTATATTAAACAAAAATCTAGACCACTCCCTCGAAGGATGGCTATGACTAATCTGGCAATAAACAGCACAATTTTAGAAGCTTCCCGCATTGATCAGCTTCACAACCTGACCACCAAACAAACGACATCTCTATGCAGGCTTCCCGCATTGATCAGTCTTCGCCTAAAAAAAAAACTCACGGACTTGACTTATAATTGTCTTAGGGTCTCCTATAAAAAGGGGCAAAGTTATCTTTGCTCTTAAAACGGGTTACCCTTCTTCTTCCTCCTATCACCCGCTCAAGGGACTTTGAGCTCACTTTAATGTCTAAGTGATTCGATTACCGCTCTAACATAACCACGGTCAACGACGTCACGCATGAATGGGGCTCTTGGTTCTCATAACCCCTATCTATGCTATCTTTTTGGTCCTTGTCAATGAAAGAGCAATATGCTTTTCACTTCTTCTACACTTTGGTCACATTCACCTTCATCACTTGTCAATCGACTCAACTCAAACCATCAACCTGACCTAGCCTATTCACCCTAGTTTCTATGGATACCAATACACATGGAAACTATCGACCCGCCACAATTTATGTTCAGCATAAACCAATACTTGCTGAAGCATAAATAAACCTCAATTCATTTTTAGCATACATCCATCACGAATATGGAATATTGCTAGGGATGAAAAACCCCTCAACCAATGTTGCAGAATACACCATTTGGAAAAGGCTGCAACATCTTTTTTTTCCTCATCATTTCATCCAATCATCGACCAATCTATCAACCATTTTAACCACCTGTCTACCACTCAGACGCTTCATCTGAACTACATTGGTCTGAAGCCCTATCACCAGGGCTATGTAGGCAGCACTCAGATGACATGACTATTTTCTGAGGTTAGCTCGACCATTCTCGTTTGTTCATCTCTCTGATGGACAAACCTTCTTTCCTTCTTTTAACCATAATCATGTCCTTGACCATGACCCATTTTATCCCTTTGACCCTCCCTCCCTTCTAGGGAGAACTACATTGGCCTGAGGCCCTATCACCAGGGCTATGTAGGCAGCACTCAGTTGACATGGGGTCTTCTGGGGTTAGCTCGGCCACATCCTTTCGTCCATTCCTCCCCTCGACCACCAACCATTGGAGATCATGCCTATCTCTGCTGACCTTGACTACTTCCAAGACATTGTTGCCTTGGTTGTTTTTGCATGTATGCTACCTCATGACTGGTTAGCAGAATTGTGCGCAGACCTTTTTTGGACCCTCACAGGTATAGGATCGCAAATCGGTTGATCCGCACTACTTGTGGCTTTTTCATGTTTCTTGGAGCACTTCCTGAGCCCGGGATACCTGGAACACGATGACCATTTGGAGCTTTAGCTTAGATTGAGTGACCCGATCAGCAGACAACTAAATGCTGGGGCCCGGTTACTTCGATTTTGGCACTCCTCAACCCTTGACCTGCGACACTTTTGACTTGACCATCTCGTGCAGTGGTATGCGCGCAATCATGACTTTTGCCGTGTTCACCCTCACTCCTTTTTCATCCACTCCTTGTCAAATCAGCACCCGATTCCCGGTTCCCTTCCCTCGACTCCTGCTTTGAGGGGGAATACCTTATCCTTAATCGGGGCAACCTTTTCACTTCCTATTTTTGTCTTACAGTTCATTCGAACAACCAACAAGATGAAATCAACCTTATCCCTCCCCTGGGGCAATCACTCCTATTTTTGTCTTGCAGTTTGTTAGAATAACCAACAAGACAAAAAGGGGCAAATGTAGACACCGAAATCGTGTCGACTCCCCTGGTCACTCCCCGTCTTATTCTTCTTCGCCTATTTAACCCTTGTTGATCACTTGTTCCACCAACCTTGACCCTGGCAGCATGTAACAATAAGCACAGAGCTAAAGCTAGACTCTGTCCTCATTGTGCATCTGCCGACGATGGTCTTTACCTGGCTGATGTTGCCGATGTCGATCACTTATCGGCTGACGTCGGCAATCCTACCGACGTCGATCACCATCCCGTTATCCATTATCCGTTACCATTCGGTTCCCGATCGGTTTTTTGAAACGGTTATCGAACCGTCTCTCAAAACCATCCCAGGGCCTTCATTCAATCTCCCCTCCCCGATCAGTCAATCTGGCTCCCATTTTTCTGACATCTACAGGCTCTCTAGCATCCAAACTCCAGCATCCATCAACTCCAGCATTCGTTCTTTCGGCACCGCACAGGCAACTTCGACTATGGCTTTCATCACGGCTTCTGACAGGTAAGTATTTTCTGTGTTTACTTTCATTTTCTTCTTGATTATTCTTTGTGCGCTATTTCTGCCATCCCGAAGCTTCAAACCCCTAGACTCGACCAAAAACCCCGTCCTGACTCTGTCTAAAATCTTGTCCCGACCCTGTCAAGACCTTCTGCAACTCGCCCAGACTCTGTCCAGAACCTGCCCCGACCGACGCCGGTCACTTCCCCGACTGACGACGGTACTTAAACTGACGTCGGCACCTTCCCAGACCGACGCCGGCACCACAGAGACTGACGCTGTTGACTGTGCAGAACAGTGCCGCTTATCAGGTACGCTCTTTTATTTTTTGTCATTTATTTCTGTCATTTCATCTTTTATTATCTACTTTCGTCCAACATTACGCTTTTTATCAGTGGGTTGATATCCTTTTAGGGAGTCTTCGTACTTTCGAGATCAGGCGTTCGCCTGACAACCCACCATATCTTTGACTAACATCTTTCCGTGTTTTAGTCTCTTTTTCGCAGGTGTCATTCCTCCACAGCCAAAGAGGAGAATCTTCCAATGTCTGATTTCGGTGCGCTCAACTTTATCAGGTACTTCTAGCCTTAACCTTTTATTTTAGTTTCTTATTTCTTCTTTGAATGTAGAAAGCAATTTTGCATAGAAACAGTTGGTGTGGATTCAAAAGTAGGAAGACCCACCCAAAGAGAAACTAGATAGAAGGTTGTCAATAAGGATATTGGTATGGGAAAATAGAGGACTCTAGAGATTGGATCTAGGAAAGTCCAAGGTAAATGAGGATCTTTTCATGGAATATTAGAGGGATTAATTTCCCTCAAAATTAATTCTTTGTTAAGAACTATATTTATGTTAATAAAATTTATATCCTTTTACTAAAAGAAGTCAAGATGAAGGCTAAAGGATTTTAGCTTATTGTTAAAGAAATATGGCCTAATGCTAAGTATTGTATAAGTGATGCTTCGGGAGCTTTAGGAGGTATTTTCACTATGTGAAATATTAATTTTATGAAAGGGAGTCTCATTTTTAGATGCAAGAATAGTCTGTGTGTTAAGATGGTTACTAATAATAAAGTTTATAACTCAGTCAATATTTATGCCCCTAACTAAAAATATATAAGAAATGAGCTGTGGGATCTAATTTACACTCTAATTAGGACTAAAAAAGAATATTTTGGGATAATTTCTAGTGACTTTAACTCCCCACTCTATCCTTCAAAAAATATTTGTGGTATTTTAGATTACACTGATAGCATGGCTGACTTGGCTGAGTTTCTCAATAATTTGGGTCTTATGGACCTAGATCTTCAAAGGAAAAATTTTAATTGGTATAATCTAAGGAAAGGTGAGAACTTAATAAAAATTATAATAGATAGGGTGTTGGTCACCTCCAACTAGAATTACACCAGTACTAATCTCCTTGAATCCCTCCCTAAGACAACCTCTGACCACATCCCTATCCTTTTATCTTGGAAGGATAGAGAGATTAAGGGCCCTTTCCCCTTTGAATTTGAGTTAATGTGTACTCATTATTTAGGGTTTATAAATAAATTAGCTAGATGGTGGAATTTTACTATCCAAGGATCCCCCATGTATAGATTGGCACATAAGATAAATATTGTGAAAAATAAAGCAAAAGGTTGGAACAGGTATACTTTTGGTGATATCTTTAAGAAAAAGAGGAGGATTTATACCAACCTTGCTAACATTTAGATGATAATGGCTAATGAATACATCACTAATGATATTATTTTGTAAGAGGATTCTCTAAGGAAGGAATGGAGTGAAATACTGAAAAGAAGGAAATCTTCTAGAAGAAAAAATCCAGAGGGAAATGGCTCTGGGAGGGGGATAGAAATATTGCCTTATTCCATCAATCTACAATGATTCATATAAAGATAAACAACATTATTAAGTTAATGGATGAGATTGTATATTTGGTTTAGTTAGATATTCAAGTGGGGTAGGTGGTTGCCACCTATTTTTAGAAATTCCTTGTTATTTAGGATAGAATGGAGAAGCAAGCATTAATTGACATCATCCTTACCCAAGTTAATGTTGAAGATAATAATATTTTTACAAAACCTATGACTAAATATTAAGTTCAAGATTTCCTATTTTCTATGGGTTCTTTCAAGGCCCCAGGCCTAGATGGTTTTCCTCTGGCCTTTTTCCAAGAGTACTAGGAGATAGTGGGGTAGGATGTTACTAAGGTGACAACAAACTTATTTAAGACTAGAAAATTATCAAAATATATTAATCACACCTTCATATCACTTGATATAAATAAATTTGATCCTATTTGTATGGGGTAGTTTAGGCCCATCAGTCTTTGTAATATTGTCTACAAGATATTCTATAAGATCTTGGTATGTAGATTACAACCGATCCTAACCCGTTTGTCCCTGGTAGACAAATTTTGGATGTTTCCATAACCACTCATGAATTTATTCATTCCATGGAGAGACATAAATTAATTGGGATGATCTTAAAATTGGACATATCTAAGGCTTATGACAAAGTGGCTTTGGAATTTTTATTTAGAGTCCTTGAGAAAATGGGGTTTCAAGACAAAATAATGCAGCTCATCAAAACCTATGCCACCACTATAAAGTACTTTTTCCTTGTCAATGGGGTCCCTAGGGTATTTTTCAATGATGAGATGGGTCTAAGTCAAGGTGAGCACTTATCCCCTTACATATTTATTCTCATGGTTGAGGTTCTTAGTAGAAGTTTAATGAATCTACTAAGCTCCCAAGAGATCAAAGGTATTAAACCTACTCCAATAGTTGACTTTGCTACCATTCAAAAATTTGTAGATGACACTATCCTCTTTTGGGTTTCTTCAATGGTGGAAGATAGGAAATGGAACAAGTTGATCTAGGACTATGTAGATGCATCTATCCAATGTATCAACTATGACAAGAGCTTGGTCTACTTTTTCAATACTACTATGGACCTTCAATAGAAAATCATGGGGATTCTTGGTTTTTCAAGTGGTTATCTCCCACATACTTACCTTGGACTTCCCTTATCTATTAAATATATTCCTCCCATATATTATAATCCAATTCTTGAAATAATTCAAAGGAATTTGTCTAGGTGGAAAGGAAAGTTGTTGAGTCAAGCTATAAAATACCAACTTGTGAAGACTTACCTTTAGGTAATTCCTATTTATTTCCTTTCCCTATTAAAAATACCTATATATATTGTGGATAAGTTTGAGATAATTCATATGAATTTCCTATGGTTTGGGGTGGAAGAGAAAAAAATACTGCCCTAGTCAGTTGGGATAAAGTTTGTAGACCTAAACTGTGAGGAGGTTTTTGGATTAGAAAAATTCACCTGATCAACAAAGCCCTCCTAGATAAGATTAGGCAGAATATCTTGAGTATAATTAAGGATTGGGGTAACATTATGAGGGCCAATAACCTCTCTAATAATAACATTTATGATTTCCTTCCCACCATTGGTATCCCTAGAGGTTTAATGATTTGGAATAATGTGTTAAAAAGTAAGACCTTACTATTGTAGGGTATTAATTGAAATTTGGGGGATGTTAGATCTATACAATTTTTGTAAGATAGATAGCTAAAGGTAACCTCTCTCTAGAAGACCTATAACCTCCAAATACTTATTGATAGGGCCATTACTTATTTTGGGAGGTTGGCTACTGATTATCTTCTTCTTGGAAATGGTAATTGGAAATAACTGTCAGACTACAGTCAGGACCAAAATGACCTCTTTTTGATTGCTAAGGAGTTATATCTCTCTCTTTAAGGATGTAAAATTCCCATATTCCACTTAAAGGATAAATTTCTATAGGAAAAGGACAAAATGGGAGTTTTTATAGTCAGATCTACTTACAATTTGCACCTAGAGTCTAATAAGGACTCTAAATTTTGGAGAAGGTTTTAGAATCATAACCTTATTCCCAAGATAAATAATTTATACTGGATTGATATACATAATAATATCCTTACTATGGATAATCTTCAAACTAGAATCTTTCAAATACATAACTATTGTGTACTCTGTATGAAGGAGCAAGAATCAATTTCCCACCTTTTGCTACATTATGAGTTCTCTTGGGAGGTTTGGAGCTTTTCTATGAAAAATATTATAGTCTTTTAGAGCATGAATATTGATCTCTTTGTTGTTATAAGGTTTTATTTTTCCCCCTTTGTTCATACTATATGCAAAGAGATATGGACTCATATCCCTTCTATCTTGACCTGAGGATTCTAGAAGGAATGAAACAATAGGATATTTAGAGATAAAGCAAAATCTTATAAGGAGGTCTTTTATATGTTTTCTAAACTATTGAATAAAAATATATCTAACAACACTTTGAAATATGTTGACTTTCCTCCCAATAATCTTAAATCTAGTATTTTAAATTTGTGGAGTATCCTGACTCACATTTACAAAATTGATAACTTTAAGAGGATTGATTGTGACACTACAAAGTGATCTCCCCCTACTAATGGTTAGACAAAGATTAATTTTGATAGGGATACCAAAGGTAATCCAGGTTAGGCTAGTGGGGGTGGAGTCCTAAGATCTAATAAGGGGGAACTTGTAGTTTTCCATGTTGGAGGGTTGAGGGATAATTCCAATAACATTGCTGAGGTGATGGCCCTCCTCTAGGGTCTTAAGGTGGATCTTTCTATTGGCATTAAAAACCTCCTAATTTAAGGTGCTTCTAAGCTTATCATTAATGTTGTTAAGGAGAAATCAAGGGTGGGTTGGTAGATTAATAATACCATATATGATATAAAGAACTTCCTTTTTGGATTTCAGGGATTTGAGGTTAAGCATATATATAGGGAGGGAACCAAGTGGAGGATGGTATGGATAATATGGTAATAAAAATTTTCCATTTAAGGTGTTGGAGGAATCTTAATAATCTACCTATAAATGTTAGAGATCACCTTTAAATAGATTCCCAACCTTATTCAGCCTAATGATCCTTTTAAAGCAATATTATTTAGAATGTATTTTCATATATATTCTAATTAGTAGATTCATGATTAACATTTTCCATCTCAAGGGGTGAAAATATAATTTAATAATTATGGCTAAGATGAAATATGATTACATTGTAAGTGGTGGTAATTTACACATTAGTAAAATCTAGATCAACAAAATCTTGTACCAGTTGCTTACCTAGACTATGAGGTAGTTTCAAATCTTGGTAGTGTATTTCCCCATTTATAGCTTACAAAAGTTTCATTACACCTATAATTTTAAGGATGATCTTGGTTGTTTGAGAAGCCTCAAAATGTTATTTAATGATGATAGCTAGATCATCATTTCTAGATAATTTGACATCAATTTGGATTATCTCTAGGTGTCAGGGTTCAATTTATGCAATCTTTTCCTCATAATTATGAATAATTTAACTATGGGTGGAGACAAAGTCCAAACTAAACCCTTGTCCTATACAAAATTTAAGCCTGATACCATGTTGTGGAGTATTTTTTATGAAGGAGGCATCACTCTACTCCTGAAATACCTTAATGCCTTTGATGAAAATATATAAATCTATTTTGTTATATCTTGGGATGAGGATCATAAGGTCTAGCTTGGTGAAATTTAGTTTGAATTGAGTGAATAAACTATAAATAAGGCTATGGGACTAAGATGTGAAGGTAAAAAGCTAAATAAAAAACTAAAGTTTAGGACTTTGAAGGTATGAAGAGATTCTTTAGAGAGGGTGAGTCACCAATTCGTCTATAAGGTGGATTTGATAAGGATAGCCTCATCAATCCCTAAGACAAATTTTTATATATTATCATGAAATACATCACCTTGGAGGGAAATTTAAGTGCTACTACCACTATCATTTTTCTTTATTAAATCATTTTTATCATACGGTGTTAGTTAATTTCCTATTCTATCACTTATCATATATAGAGTCTTCTATGAATATTATTAATAATTTGTATGAGAATAACCCTATTGTTATTTTTTTCCCACTTCAATAAGGCCTAATTTTTCATCTTTACCATTTCCACCTATCCCTCTATCTACCTAAGTCCATAAAATCCTACCTAGTTGAAGAAACTAATGATAATGAGTTGGATGATAACATCCCATTAAACATTAAGTTTGGAAACCTTGGTAAAACTAGAGCCATTAGGCCTTCTATGAAAGATTCCTCAAGCCCTTTTGGGGATTTTCATATCCATAAAGTTGATAGTCTTGTTTCTCATCCCCTTAAGAATAAAGGATCTAAGACTCCAATTGATTCCCAAAAAAATAACCCTTCTCTATAAGGGCCCTCTATTTTGGCCCCTTTAGATGATGCAAATGGGTCCCCTATCCAATAAAAAAGGTGGAATATAATGGTTTGTGTGATTTTAATAATATCTCTTCCCATTTATGTGATAAAAAGAGGAAATGATGGTGAACGTTTTATTCTTGGGAAGTCAGGAAAGGAGAAAACCAAGAATTTTCGTAGTGTTGAGAAGCTAATGAAGCCAAATATGGATAAGGGGCACACTAAGATTCAAGAGTAAGGGTATGATGTTATTTAAAAGGATAAGGTTAAATATTTCTAGGGGTGTATGGTCAGGAGGTTGAGCATTCATAGGTCATGCAAATTGACTAGTGGCAAAAACCTAGTGCTGAATATCATAGACTATTTTTTAGCCTCTAATTTGGAGGATGAGGTAGAGATCATGGAGGTAAAATAAACTCTTAATAAAATAATAGAATAGGAGTGTGTTATACTATTTTATGAGTTAAATAACTCTTTTTATGATACTAAAGAGGAAGATACCGAGATCTTGGAAACCCCTAGGAAAGAAGTTGCTAGTGAAACAAATTGTGATAATTACATTCAATTAAAGGACTTGGATGATGTAAAGAGTGGGTTATTCTCTCTAGAAAATAAAATGAATGTGCTTGCTACCATGTTCTCTAAAGTGATTCACAAGGATGCTACTTCAATGGATGTCTTGTAGGATGCTTAGGGTGAGAAGTTAGATAAGGATGACAAGTATGTTAGTAAGGAAGAACTCTTGGGTTTCATCATGGAGGATTGGAATGCTCTACTCAAATATTGTTATTTTTTTCTACCATTTTTTGTATTAGGTATTTAAATCTTTCCTATTATTCTACTTTTTGTCTTCTATTATTTTTTTGTTCGTGGTCATTTGCCAATTTTTCTTCCCTTAGGGCCTTTTGTAATAAGGATATTCACCCTCATTTGCATCTTTCCAATATCAAAATCTTATTATCAAAATCTTATCATAATTTTGACAATTTTACATTGCATTTTGTAATATTAATAAAGACAATAAAAAATACATAGTACACACATAGATAATGCATATCCACACAAAGAAATAATAGGGCACAAAATCTTGAAAACAACTTTGTATTTCTTGAGAAATTAAAAATAGAAATCTTATTTCTATCTTTCTTTCTTCAAAAAATTACTTGAAGCATCAAAATTTGATTTTAAAATGAATGTCACTCCTAATTATAATGAATAGGACATAAGTTATTCATAACTAACCTCCTAGGTTAAATATCCTACTTTTATATCATTTTTTCACATTTTTCACATTATAAGGTGACTTAAATAATATATTTTCAAAGAAATAATATTGCAAAAAATGTAATAAATAAATAGAATAAAATAAGAACTATCTAGGAAGTTTAACTTGGAAAATATTGTTCACTTTTCATGTCCACATTCTAAATTGCTTATGTAGTAATGTTTTCATCTCAATATTTTAATTTATTTAATCTAAAAGGTTTGAATTCAGTCACAACAATGATTATACCTTCCCTTTCATAATGATAGTGTTTGAAAGGTGCACTATCCATGTTTCCATGGAATCAACCATCTCATTAACCTATTTAAAGAAATTGGGAAGACTCTTGTAGAATTTTCAAATATAATTATGAATGTCACTCAACTTATTCATTACATTGATTTTGAAATTATTTTCCCCAAAAAAATCTTCTATCACCGATTTTGGAAAAACTTCCTTTGCCTTAGTAGTTGTGTATGGTTTTGAGTCTTCTTCTATCAAAATCTTGAACCAAATTTTGGCATGGATCTCTAATTTCACATTATCATATTTATTTTTCTAGCCATGGATATCCTCAATATCGTCTTCCAACTCATTTATTTTCCACTGAATACTTTGTGACAACATACAAGACACATTATCTTCAACTTGATTGAAAATACCCTTTAATATGAGTCACTTCTCATTAGCATAGTCCATATTTTTTACATCTCTAACTAAGCCTATCTACATTTACAATTATTTCTTCATGGTTTTGATCTCTTCAATAGCCTTGGCTTGTTCAATTTTTAATAACTCAATATTTTTCATTATTGTTAATGAAATTTAGTTCTTTCATTAATAGTTTTTCCACCTAAATTTACATCACCTTGCCATGACTATTATATTTACTTATATTAGTGATGGCCTCATTTTAATTACCTTTGATAGGGATAAAATCCAAGAGAGAATCCAAAGGATCATCATAAAATTTTAATAACAATTTGATGTATGAAAAAGTATGTGAACTTTTTCTTAAAGTTTCTATTGATTTGACTTACCTTCCTCTATCCTCATAAATAATCTAGAAACAAACACTTTGAATTTGAAAATATCACTATCGTGACTAGGCTATCCCATGTAAATTATGTTCAAGCTATAGTCCACTAAGGTCATGTATTCTTCATTATTGTTATTCAGTCATTGCAGTATCTCTATAAATTATGAGCTTAAAGAGTCAAATTATAATATTAAGGTTATCTTTAATTTGTTTGTAAGTGGGATCTATAAAATATTTTATATTATATAAAATTTAGATGTAATATATTTTAAATAATAATTATTATTATTTAATAGATGATGGATCCATGAAAATTATGTATCATTAGAAGAAATGATAGCTTAAGCATCATGAATAAAAAGATTTCAATTGGGAAGAGTGGGTTACTTTGGGGGTGTAGAGAATAGTGGAAGATGTACATGATATGAATATGGCTGATTTTCATAAAGTGGGGCAAGTATATGGGGAAATTAGATAAGTCCCTAATTCAATGCTATAAAATGGGGAGTTGTGTTATCAATTAGAATAAAGGAATAAATAACTTGAGAGGAAGGAAATATTGACTAATTTAATCACAAGTCAAATTAGGTCAAAACCCTATATATTCAAGATTGATATTGGGGTATTCTCAGATGTAAAATGTGTCCCATGGTCTTTAGTAAGCTCAAACTTATGTTTATCTTTGTCATATTTGTCTATAGTTTGTCCTAAGTCATTATAAGGTCACATTTTGAGCCATTTAATATACTTGTATGGTTTTCATAGGAATAAAATGTGTCAAAATATACTATAACATCCCATATGTTAGGTAATTATTATATATGGTAGTTTTGGAACTGATAACTACATGTGCAAGTCTAAACAAGAAGATTAGTGAGAAAATGATAGTTTTTAATTGTTGTACACCCTATATATCACTATGGGCACATATGGATACTTAAAAAGTGTTTATTTAGATTCCCATAGTCCAATTCCATGCTTAGAAAACTTTTATATAATTAAAAATGGTAAAAACCATTCTCTCTTTCCTATCACTCTCTTAGATAAACATAAATGGTCAATCAGTTTTAGTTTGGTATGGCCAAGAGGAGTTGAGTTAGAGAAATTGCACTTGGTGGGTGATAGTAATATATGTGTGCTTATAGTTAATGGTAATATTTTCAAGTTTGGTGTAATATACTTCATGGACCATTGTTAATAATTCTAGTGATTATTTTTTTCTTGCACATCCCCATGGCCTATAGTTTTCTTTTCTATTTGGATTGGTCTGAGCAAGACAAGTGTTTTACATGCGCTTTAAGGGCATGAAAATTCTTCTCAAAAATTTTATAGTCTTTTTTTCACATTTTAAGGTGAATAAATTGGTATAAACACATCATCTTGCTAATAGAGGACTCTACTCAGTCTATAGACAATGTTCAATCAGTTATAGAGGCTTATTTCCCTATTTTGGTCTTTAGAATAAGGGTAATGTAAGGTAATATGTTGTATTTAATTTCCCATTACATGGTGATAATTCTATTCTTTTAAGGTAGTCTCAAGACTAATATTGATAAAGAACAAAGTGGAAAACATAAACATAGTTAGACTTTTTTACAAATAGTCACCTACAACCAAGTGGTCTAAGTCTTTGAATAGTCATGTTCATGACACATGACTATTTAATCATGGTGATAAATCCCCCAAGGTGAGGACAAAAATATTAAGATAATTCAAAGGTTATAAGTTGGTTATGAGAACCAACTTAGCACACATTGTCATATACCATGCCTTCACCTATAAATAGTCTACAATGACACCTATAGGTAACTTCAATAGAGGTATAAGGAGTAGTGAATGGTATAGGTTTGAAATAACTTGGGATGTTCCAATAGGTCTATGAGTATATAAAATATCAAGGTGGAAATGGTAAGCTTATTGCATTGTAGATAGACATAAAACCCTATTTCTAGTTTGAAAAAGTTGCATTTGAGAAATGTTACCTTATTTTATCTGAATAAGGTATTTTCTCATACAAAATTCATCTCTTGGTAGAGTATATTGAGCTATGGGTAGTCTAAATGGTTTCCCTTATATATTATAAGCCTAGAGCAATATAATGACATGAAAAAGGTGATTGTTTGGTCATGAGAGTATAGTGTAAATAGGCTTCCATTTCAAGAAAAAATTCACTAGAGATTGTTAGCCATATAGAGTAATTTTGAAGCCCAAGTGGTCCTATAATGCAATAGTGACATAATGGAAGCATGGAATTAATACAAGCTGACTCCATTTGAGTCAAGGATGATATAATGACCTCAATATTCAATTAAATGAGATGGTTTTCAGTACTTGGGCCATATGAACACCTACAAGAACACCATGGCTTCTAAAATATAACATCTATAGTTAATATGTAGATCCACAGTGTGTTGATAAGTAAGACATATGAAGCATAACCTGTAGGCATAGTAAATATTTTATTTTGAAATCACCTAATGATCTCAAGAGGATCTTAGTGTTGGAGGTATAATCACTAAGAGGTGGGATTGAATCAGTGATGCCAGATATTCAAACTTCAATTGTAATCCTTTCAAACTCTTAATAAATAACCACATGCATTCATAAAGCATATAATATGTTCATAAAAATGAATAATAAATATGATGGAAGATCACACACATAAAATAAGATCTATGTGGGAAACCCTCTTGTGGAATAAAACCCTCTCTCAAGCCTACAAACACATGGACTACTTTTCCTATAGAATGATCACAAACATGTGACCTTTTAGTGAAGCACCCACTTCACAAGTAGCACCCACCCCTAAGTATGAACAATCACCCAATTATTCTATATGTTGAGTACCCACATAACACTTAAGAAATCAAAAACTCTAAAAATCTAATTACCTTTCAATATAATAGAGAAATAATGTATAATAGCTATCTTTCAACTCATCACACACACTCAAAAAATTTCATACAAGAAATGAATCCAAACAACCATTTTGGGTCACTCTAGGCTTCTTTTCTCATCCTTAATCTTCTCTATATTTCAATCTATCCACTAAGTACATAATAAACCCTCTTATCTCTTTCCTTCATCTCTATCTTATGCTCTCTCAACAAATCCACATCTAAAGTTTATAAATAATAGCCTTAGTCTCCATTCTTTATAGAGTCTTCATGAATATCAACTTCTAGGTTGGCCATAATACTTGACTTAACCCTTAATACATATATCATGCTATCACATAGCTTAAAAACATCCTTACAAGTTATCCATAACATACATGGGTCACACTTAAGTAGCTACACCTTTTAATTAGACCTTAGTATCCCTTATATGTCTCATAGAGACCTATTACACTTTCAACACTTCATAAAGAAAAAAAAAGAACACAATATCACTAAGAAATACATGGGTCCACTTTATATGACCTATAAGTCATCTTCAAAATTAATACTCCCACTAAAACACTCTTTTGCTAAAGTACAAATTGCTTAAACAATATTTTATACATAGTAAAACCATGAATTAGTAAACTATAAACTTTGAAGGTAAATATCTACAATATTTTATACATCGTAAAACCATGAATTAGTAAACTATAAACTTTGAAGGTAAATATCTACAATTTTGTAAAAAATTAGACCTTGTAATAAACTTTTATGGATGAGACTTGAAGTAATTTTCAACTTTGTTTTCTACTCCAATAAATTCTTCCATATGCTCAAGATATATATATATATATATATATATATATATATATATATATATATATATATATATATATATATATATATATATATAAACCCATCACTAGTTTTCTTCCACAAATTTAAATATTTAAATCTAATGGTCACTATGTAAATACTAAACATCAAACACTTTATCATCATCTCATGCTCCCTATAAACTTTGAACAAATATGCACCATTTAATTCTCCATAAGCTTCTGATATTTAACTCTTTAATGCTCACTATTAATCATTGATTTGTGCTTCCATGATCATACCACTTAGTAGCTTTACACGCCTTCTATGAACATTGACTATTTGAATTGATGCACTCCATTGATCTCCATATGTATGATCACTTGCATGCCATTGATATTATATCAAATAATTGAGATTGAGACATGTCATTAATCCTTTACAATCTTAAGAACCTTTGAAAAAATAACTTTATACATGTTGTTGATCTCTATTTGACAAGATCACATGATCTATTTGATATCTATCTAGTTAGATTAAATGCTCACTATTTTTTCCTTAATCTGATTGAATGCTCAGTGTAGATCTTTGATATCAAAAATTTGGCTAAGAATGGGAACTTAGTACACTCTATTTGAGAAGCAAAATTTTTGCCTTAATAAATTTTTCTACGCTCCATGTCCAAACCTAAAATTTGAACCATATGATCTTCTCACATAGGTGAATCTATCCATATATCAATCTACTCTTGAAACCTTAACACCTGTGAAATATGATGTCATCAAACTACTTACTCAATGTTATCTGTCTAGATGACTACTTGAACCTAGACACAAAATTGATTGCTCTGAAGAATTCCTTTCACTTTCATAAGCACTTAAAGGACACATAACACCCCATAGGGTCTTTGTAACATGTCCATACCATCAGTATCATCCATATAATTTCCTCACTAAGCTAAACATTCTCCAAACCATCAATCTAACCATTAATGTACTAGTACCATATGCTCTCTTTGACATCAATGACAACTAAACATTAATAACCATGCTCAATAATCTCCCCTTTTATCATTTATAAAAAAACACCCTAAAGATGAATTCTTACTCATTTTAAGTTCTTCATTATTATCTTTCTCCCCATTTGACATTAATTATAAATGGTTTCTTCCTCAACATGCTAACAGACATTCTTGAACATCATCTATGCATTCAAATAATATTTAAGATTCTCAAGATACTTACATACTTTCAACCATATGAATTAATTTCTCCCCATTTGATATGCACAAATATGAACTTGGAATTATTTAATCCTTGGACCTAAAAAAATTCTCATAGAGCTTAGAAATCTCCCCCTAACATTAAGCTCCATCTCATGTCATATGTTCTTTTACATAAGCCAATTTGAATTTGGGTTTCTATGATCCTTGGACTTGTCTACCTACATAACTCACAAGCTCTCTTTTCTCATGTATGAAGATTCAATACCTTATCAAAACACATGACTTGGTTTGATTAAGTCATCATATCAATCTTTTTGAATTCAAAACTACAACAAACATCTTCACACTTCTATCATGAATCAAGCATATTCAGATATGCTCCTTCTCACATCATTCACATATTATTCAATACACTCAAGCTAACTAATTTAACTCCCCCTTATCCAAACACATCTTTCATATTATCAAACTGAAGAGAACATACCTTTCTACTGATTGGCATTTTTATCATTACCTAGAGCAGACACACTTGCTTCCACACATGTAATATGTCTCTTAAGAAGTATAAGTAGAGACACCCACTTGTCATGGAGGGAATAAAATTCCAAAAAATTAGGATACTCTCATGTATCCATTCTTGTACTTGAATTTCAGTCCTTTCTCATCTTCATATTGACTTTGAATGAGTTCTTAACCTTATTTTTTTCTTTTATCTCAGGATCTTGCTTGATTTCTTTGTCCATTTGGGTAGATAAGGCTTGTTCCTTGATACTTAAACTTGATCCCTATTATTTCATGGAAAATAATCCATTTTGATCCTATTTTTAATTTGAATTATTATGCCTCCATTCACTACGGCTCCTTCTCTTCAGGATAGGATTAACAATTTTTGAAGTAGAATATTGATTATTCTTACAGAAACTTTTTATGTGACCTCTCTCATAACATTTGAAACAAATGAGGTTTCTCAAATTTTACATACCTTTTAATTGAGATACAATATTATTACTTTAATTTTCATGATTGTTTACTTGATCATTTGGTTCCCTAATGAGGATATTACAAAATTTTACAATATGATCAAATCATTGACACTTTTAGTAAAAGATGTCATTCTTTCCTTGTGAACCTATTGACTATATTGAATGATGATTCTATTCATTATTTCTATTTTCTTGCTCATAATTCCATAAAAATTCACTCCTTTATGATTTTTTACAATCTTTTGACCTATGATCAAACTAATTGCAAGAGTAATAATGACCATTGAAATTTGCATACCTCATAGCATTTGGTTATTTGAACTAATTTATATTCATTATATCAATAGCTTTGTTCCTTCACTGATGATTTATCTTCAAATTATTTATCTTTCCTTGAGTTACATTCTTTTTTTCTTCTTTGTATCCAAGACCAGATATATCACTAACATGTTTTTGACTACTAAGAATATTGTCAAGATCATTTGAGCTCTTTTCATACTTCATAAAAAACTTCACCTTACAAGATGTCTTGTCTAACTTAACTTTTAATGACTCAATTTTAATCACATACCTTAATCACTCATATTATTTGGCTTTTAGGCTTGTAGACATAATTTCTAATTGACCATTGAGATGCTTGATAATATCTACATGTTCCCTAGTTTCATCATTCATTCTTTCTTCAAACACTCTAAATTTCTCATCATAGTCTTGATTTGTGACATCATCTTCTTGTTCTTTTTATTCTCAATATTTAGATCTTCAAGAGCATTCAGCAATTCATCCTTATTATCTAAATCATCAATTATATCTTTTCTCATAGCATGATTTAGTTTCATCAACAAAGACTCTATCTCTAATTGATACATGATACACTCTTCATCCTTACTCTTTAATTCTTCATTGAGAGTAAAAACCTTAGTTTCAAGTTGTGTAATCTCATCATGCTCCTTGAATTCATTACTCAACATTCATTCAAAAATTCCAATTTTATCCTCATAGGATTTGATCAATAAATCTTGTTCTCTATTATTTATTTATAGTATCTTCATTTATTTCATATTTTCTAGATATTTATCTTCAAGAGTGACTTTCTCATCTTCTTCCTTTGAGCTATCTCTGCCAAATAAAACATTGATTAAAGAACATTCACCTTCATCATCACTAAAATCCATAAACAATGTTTTCTTGTCATCATTATGAAAAGAATCATCATTGTTAGATGTGTTTACTTATTATTCTACATATGAGTTATTATCTTCTTCATGGTAAAGGGTCTTACTGCCTTTGTATGATTCTTTCTTTCCATTTTTTTACTGTAGAACTTTATATACTTGTTAGGGCCCTCAGATTTCTTGTGTTCATCATCATGAGATTCCTTAAAAGCTTATTTTTGTTTAAACTTGTCTCTACCTAGATATCTAGCTACAAAATGAATAACTTTACCACATGATAAACATTTAAAAGGAAAGTTCCTTCATACTTACCTAATCTTACATTTAATTTTCTTGCAATCATGGCTTCAATTTGATCTTCATTAAGATCAAAATATTAAATACTTAACTTATTATTCTTGTATTTTGTCTCCATGATCACATTGAAGGTTTCTTCCTTTTTAGGAGGTTTATCCTCATCAACTCTCATCTCATAGGTAGTAAGGATGCCATGCATTTCATCCATATTAATATTGGTGAGATCATGACTTTCTTCTACTGTAAAAACCTTTGAATAAAACTTGAGTGTAAGAGTCCTCAATACCTTCTATATTATAGTAGCTTCATCAATCAACTCTCTAAGACCTTTGATCATGTTTACTACCTCACTAACCCTTAGAAGATAGGATGACATTGTATATTATTCCTTCATTTTAATACCTTCAAATTGCCTTCAGTAGGTTTGTAACTTATCTAGTTTTACCTTAGAGTCTCCTTCATAGATAATATATAATTTGACCCAAATTTCCTTGGTAGACTTGTAATGGATCACACTGGTGAACACAGCCTTGGATAGACCACAAATGATAGCATTCATAGCTTTAGAATTTTCTCACTCAAATTCTTATTAGCAGCACCAGTTGGAGGAGTAGTTGGTGTAGTGTAACCATTCATGATAGATTGCCAAATATCGAACCCTAGAGACATGATGTATGTTCTAATCCTTTTAATATATAAAGCATAATTTAAGCCATTGAATAATGGTGAATTTTTTAGATAAACCCTACATCTTTCTACTTGTTATATTGTACCTTGGATCACCTTTAAGTGGTTAAACTTGCAATGAAGGTCATACTTTGATACCAATTATTGGTTGTACAATCACTAGGGGGTGAATCAATGATGCAAGACATTTAAAAATTAAATTATATTCCTTTTTAACTCTTAATAAATAACCATAATCATTCATAAAACATACGAGATGTTCATAACAATGAATAAGAAAGATGATGCAAGATCACATATATAACATAAAATCTACATGGGAAACCCTCTTGGGGAATAAAAACCACTCTCAATCCTACAAATGCATGGACTAATTATCCTATAAGATGATCAAAAACATGAGACCTTTTAATGAATAACCCACCTTACAAGGAGCACCCACCCCTACGTATGAACAAACACCCACTTGTTCTATATGTTGAGCACCCACACAACAACTATGAAATCAATAGCTCCATAACTCTAATTTCCTTTCAATATAATGGACAAATAATGTATAATACCTATCTTTCAACTCATCACACATAATTAAACTTTATCATACAAGAAATGCATCCAAACACCCCTTTTGGATCACTCTAGGCTTCTTCTCTGATCCTTAATCTACTCTATACTTTAGTCGATCCACTAAGAACATAGGAAACCATCTTATCTCTTTCCTTCATCTCTATCTTATGTTCTCTCAACACATACAAATTCAAATTATTAAACCATATCCTTGGTCTCCACTCTTTATAAAGTCTTCATGAATATCAATTTCTAAGTCAACCATAATACTTAGCTTAACCCTTAAGACTTCTATCATGATAACACATAACTCAAAAACATCCTTACAGGTTAGCCATAGCATCCATGGGTCACACTTAAGTAGTTATGCCTTTCAATTAGACCTTAGTATCCCTTATAGGTCTCATGGAGATTTATTACCCTTTTAGCACTTCATCAAGCAAAAACAAGAACACAAGATCACTTTCAAATATATGGGTCCACTCTTTATGACCTATAAGACATTCAAAATGAATACTCCTGCCAAAACACTCTTCTGATAAAGCATAAATTTATTTAAAAATATTCTATACACAGTAACACCGTGAAAAAATAAATATTTAACTTTGAATCTCAATACCTATGGCTTTTTAAACAATTAGACATTATAATAAACTTTATTAGATGCACCTTGAAGTCCTCTTCAACTTTTCTATTTACTCCATTAGAAAATTTTGTTATATGCTCAAGATATAGATAAAAAAACCCATCACTATTTTTCTTTCACAAATTTGAATATTTAAATTACAATGATTATTATGTAAATACTAAACCTCAAACACTTTGTCATCATCTCATGATCCTTAGTAACTTTGAACAAATATGCACCATCGATTTCCCTATGAATTTCCTATCTTTAACTCTTTAAAACTAACTATTGATCATTGATGTGTGCTTTTATGATCATGCCACTTGGTAAATCTGCATACCTTCTATACACATTGACTATTTGACTCGATGCACTTCATTGATCTCCATATTTGTGATCACCCACATGCCATTGACAAATCATCAAGATTGAGACACAAGTTGCTAGTACATGCAATTTTAGGAACCTTTAACAAATTAACTTCATGCACATTGTTGATATCTATCTGACAAAATAATGCACTCTATTACATCCTTATATATTCAGATTAAATTCTCACCATTAGATACTTGATATGATTGAATTCTCACTATAGATATTTGATATCACAAATTTGGCTAAGTATGAGAACTTAGTAAACTTTGTCTGAGAAGCTAACTTTACACATTAATAAATTTGTCTACACTCCATGTCCAAACCTAAAATTTGAAAAATATGATCTTATCACATAGGTGAATCTATCCATATATCAATCTACTTTGGAAACCTTCACACATGTAAAATATGATGTCATCAAACTGCATAGTCAATTTTATTTATCAAGATGACTACTTGAACCTAGACACTCAATTGACTCTAATGAATTAATTTCACTTCAATAAGCACTCAAAACACTCATAACACCCCATAGGTTATTTGAAACATGTCCATACCATCAATATCATCCATTAATTGCCTCATTAAATCAAACACTCTCTAAACCATCAATCTGATCACTTTGTCATTAATGCACTAGTACCACATGATTTATTTGACATCAATGACAACCAAAAATTAATGACCATTATAAACACTTAGGGCATTAAATACAAATTTAAAAGGTTAAATATCACCTATAGGGGTCTCATTTATCTAAAGAGTGCCACCTACAATCTGCTATAGTAGATAAACTAGTTATAGCAAAGGAAAGATGTGGATTGAGTAGGTTAGCAGAGGTATGGAATGTTGAAAATGTTTTAAACCACCTTAAAAAATTTATAGTAAAAAATTACTCTATGTTTCATTCTAATTTTTAGTTGTGCACTACAAAATTTTGTTCCCACATACCTTGGTTCGAGATGGCAAAGTTTTGAAACAGATCGTGGGCTCTAATTTCCTCTTGATTCTTTTTCTCTAAGTGTTGAATTCAGGTGAAAGCTACCAAGTGTCATCGGCTGAGGCACTTTTTACAATTTTTATAAGAAAAGTAGATATTTCCACGTATCTCATAGTAACTCAGTAGAATGTGACAAGTTTTAGCATCTATGTTTCATATCGACATCCATGTTTTAAATCTCTTTTGAGCGGAATGTTTTAACAAGCTAAGAGTCAGGGTTAGGTGGAGGGCACCAAGTGGCAATCGCGGAAGGTTTCAATTTGCTTTTTTAAAAGCTATAGAAGATGCCACATATCCTAGCTGAAGAGAGTAGAAGCCACCATGTGTTAACCTCTAAATTTTCTTTAATTTGTTTCATCAATATAGTAAAGACTGTGGTGGGTATCAGGTTTTGTTTCTGAAGCAAGCAGAAGGCACCAAGTCTCGTTGTCCATGTAAATATGAAATGAGGCCTGATTGTTTCTATAATATAAATTGAGTAATGTGGAGACCATCATGTGTCACCTTCTGCAAGTTTCTCAAAAAGTGGCTAAAAGTAGCAGAGATTGCCACATATCCCTAGTTAAGTAAAGCGGAGATCGCCACATGTCCTTTATTGAGGCAAGTAGAAATTGCCACCTGTCTCTATGCTCCTTTTAAAGTTGCTCAAGTGAGAAATGTTGTGGGTCTTATTTTATATTAAGTTGTTAAAGTCTCAAAGAAGTGGATTGCGATAGGTGTCCAAAGGTAGAACACTCCTAAGCAAAGATACAAAAGAAGTATAAGTTACATGAAAAGTGTTGCATGTCTTCAGTAAGTGTTGTGAAACATGCCAAGTGTCATTCTCCAATAATAAGAAGGTTTTCAAAGAATTGGCCAAGTGTCCTCTTCCATTTAAAAGGAGTGTCCTGTGATTTGTTTCAGCCAATAAACTATCAGAAGATAGAGCATTTCAGAATCTAAGAAATATCTTCTATTAGACACTTTTAGTTTGGTTAGATTTTAGTTGGGCCATTAGATTGGAAACACACAGACAATCTAGACTGAATTTGAGGCTATAAATAAGGGTGCAGAGATCACCAGAGATCATCATCAGATACTTAGAGATAATTTTTTGAGAGAAATTATTATGAGTTTTAAACTTTCTAGAACTATGATTAGGAATATCATTTGCCTTTGTTCTATTTTCTTAAGTTGGAAAGTTTATGTAACTGTGCATGTTTTTATGCCTCTTATATGACTAGAGAATTAATAAGAAGATTGAATCATGTGACTTTGTTGATATTTTATGTGTCATTGCAAAAATAGTCTAAGTTGTGTTGTCAAGAGTTTTAGACTTTCTAGAGCTGTGATTAGTAATATCATTTGCCTTTGTTCTATTTTTTTGAGTTGGAAGGTTTATGTAACTATGCATGTTTATGTGCCTCTTATGTGACTAGAGAATTAATAAGAAGATTGAATCTTGTGCCTTTGTTGATATTTTATGTATCACTGCAAAAGTAGTCTAAGTTGTGAGCCTCTATTTCTATTGTTTTCATCTTTTACATTGATCATGCCTTGTTTGCTCTTAAATGTAATTGAATCTTACATATAAATTCACTGTGCTTAGATTAAGGGTCTAATTACATTTAGGCACATCACCATAGTTATATTTTCTTTCTTTACATTTGTGTTTCTATTAAAATTCCTATCCCTTTTCCCAGTATATGCTTGATATAAAGAAGAGACCAGCTTCCTAAAAATCTGGAGGTTGTTTCAAGTTGCAAGTCCCACATTCTTGAAACTTCCCATTGTTGGTGTTAGAATCAAAGTGAAATTTTAACCATCAACAGTTTTTGGCATGCTCGGTGGGACACTATATTGAAGTTTCTTTCAAGATCATATGAAATAGAGAGCTATGAGGAGTCAGATCTATGAACCAGTAATGAGATCACAATCTACTATAAATCCAGGTATTCTTTTGCCACCTTTGATAACTAGTCCAAGAAGAAGAGTCAACCAGTTTATACCAATACCAAGATTAAATATGGTAGCCCCTATAGCCCCAAGAAATTATACAAGTTGGAACATTGGTAGTCCTTTGATTCTTCCAATACCACCAGCCACTTGGGACCCTATCCCAGTGAATGCCCTTAAAGCTCTACCCAAATTTAGTGGGCAAGAATTCAAAACACCTAAAGAACATCTGTAGGATGTATCAGATGTCTATGATATACATGTCACATAGCAAAATGTGGCCATAAGATTATTAGCAACTTTTTTTAAAGGGAAAAATCTACAATGGTATTGGTCTTTGAGCCCAAATACCATCTCTACATGGGATCAGCTCAGAGATCTTTTCTTTGAAAGATTTGAAGAGAAGGGTGATAAGTCTTCTTTATTAGAGCAATTAATTACCATCCAAAGGGCACCACAAGAAGTAATGACTAACTTTAATTCTAGATTTCAAAAGACTTGGGAAAGAATACCTACTATAGCTAGACCATTGCCAGGTATGGCTATAGTGTTTTATCTTAAGGCTTTAAATTCAAACATATCTGTTATGATTTAGTCTCTTGGAGGACAGACTTTGCCAAAGGCTTATGACTATGTAGTCAGAGCTAAAACTTATTTGATAGATGCTGGAAAGTTATCCCCAAGGCCTCCCATGCCCATGTTTCCATAGATTTCCTTACCATTACCTCAAGAATTTCCTAAATCCATAACCCTAATTGTGTCTATGTATACATATCCTCAACAATTTGCTAAAGAAATTGTCCTTGCCTACTCATTTAAGCTAGATGATATCAATAATATCTTATAGACATTTTCTAATGATCTGATTAATATGAAAAAATAGCATAATACTTATACTAAACCCCAATACCAGGGCTATCAAGGAAATAGATTTTCATCATAGCCAAACCAATATCAGGGTCCTCAAAGACAAAATAACCCTTAATCAGCAAACCAATTAGTTTCAATCCCTACACCTTCATAGACTATTCCTCCCAATTCAAATAGGGAGATTGTTCTAGGGCAAAATAATTATGCAGATAACACCAATGACTAGTGTTTCCCTTGCAATAATGCTCATATGCCTAGAGATTGTTCCATGGGTAATGTATAACAAAAGGTGGCAGAGCAAAGAAGAATGGATGGACAATTTGCAAATTCTAGTGACGATCAAGTTTACCAATCTTCTGGTATGCAAAATTCAGTCTTAATGGCTCAAATGCAAGGGATGTATTTGCAACAAGAGGAAGAAATAGCCCTGAAACATGCTTTGTTCTCATGGATTAAAGATGAAGAATTATTTTTCTTGAACGAAGCTTCCACTTCCAAGAAACCAGTGGTGTAATCTGATTATTATACTAGATCAAAGAGAAGGATGGTGGAATAGCTTGAAGTTGTAAATAGTCAAGTCATGGAGAATCCTCCATTTCAAGGACAAAGAAACATAGCTATCAGACAAGAAGTGCCTTAGCCAGTGCAAAATCAAGTGATTCCTACACAAATTCAAGAAAAAACAAGATATCCTTATTCTCAAAGAACTCAGACTCTGGGACCAATAAATGTGGTGGATCAATTGAAGAAGACTCCAATACAAGTATCAATATGGGATATATTAGCTATTCCTGAATAGAAGACACTACTACAAGAAGCTCTACAAGGCCAAGCAGTACCCAAATGTACTGGTATCAAAGGACCTACTGAAAAAGAAAAACTCAAAGACACAGTTCATCTATAGACAATAGCCCTAGTGAATAATGCACCAGAGGTAAGCAAATCCAAACTGGGTCCCTTCTATTTAACTTTGATAGTTGGCAAGAAACTACTACATAATGTAATGATAGATTCAGGGGCTAGTACTATAGTAATGCCTAAGCAGATAGCTAATGCTTTAAAAATAAAGTATGAACCACTCACTAAAGGAGTCATGCAGCTAGATGGCAAAGCAGTATAAAAAATAAGGAGAATTAAAAAAATCCCATTACAATTATATACTTGTCCAAATATAATTGTAAATCAAGATGTAGTAGTCATAGATATACCTCTTGTATTTGACCTATGTTTATCAAGAGACCTTACAGCCAAGATAGGAGGATATATGTCCCTTGATTGGTCTCACCTCATCCTAATAACCAAATATGGTTCAAAGATGAAGATATTATCTGAGCCATTATATAAGAATCACATCACCAAGGAACTAATTACAAAGTTAGAGGTAGCTCATGCTATGATGAATAAAGAAGAAAGGGTTTTTGTTGAGGAGTTAGCTGAATGGACTGAACATGATCAAGAAGAGGAAAATGATCATTTATTAGCTATGATGCAAAGTGACCCATATGGAAATTATGACTCCATGGGTCTGGCTACTTACATCATATTTGAGGAACATCATAAAATCCCAAATGTTTTAAGGGAAGAAAAGTCAAAAGATACCTCTTCTATCAATCCTTGGGTCTCTCAACATGAATTCAATATTCCAAGTAGGAAGTCATAAGCGTATGCCTTAATCACTGATGAAGAAGAGATAATTTATGACTTTATTCTTAATTTACAAGATGATGTGGAGGAGCATGGAAATTTCCTTGATCATGACTTGAATGATTTGTTTGAAATCATTGGAGGTTATACTATTTTTCAAGGAAGCTGTGAGCCAGTTGCAGATGAACAAAATAGCATTGAGACTCAATTACATAAGCAAAATTATTGCAAAATTTCAGAATTATCCTTTCAAGAGGTTGGTAATTTTGAAGTCATTAAAAAGGATGGTCATGCAATAGAACCTGAGTTTGAGGTAGAAGGAGATAAGTCAATAAATGATATATATCAAAGGACTTATATTGATGAGCAAATAGTCATTAATTTCTTGATAACACATGCCTGTATCAAGAACCGACAATCGACAAGCTTCCAAGGACAAGAAGAGTTTATATATGTTGGAAGCATGTTTGACTGAAACTCATTCGAATGTAGGAAAATCAATGTGGCCTACACAGAGAGAAAGTCACCAGAGCTATATCCAATTTAACCACTTGTCTGGCAATATAAACCAGCTTGTCATGAAGGAGACTTTAGAAATTCTTCTTTTGATCCAGGAGGGAGATAAAGATACTTGGTTAATGTATTATAGTTAGATAGTTTCCCCTTTCTATATTACTTTGTTTTCCCACTTTTATTTAAATAATTGTTCTTTGAACATGTAGTCGATAGCTCAAAGAGTTTTTCAAAATCTTCAAAATTTCTCAATGCATTGAATATCTTCCAAAACTTTAGAAATCCCTAAGGTACCTTGTACTACCACTTGCATAATGTGTCTATCTCACTATCCCATAAATATTGAGTAAGATTTGCTAATGGTTATCCAAGTTTAATGCCATTTTTAGACTTGATAGGTCAATAAATACTCTTGGCAAGAGTTAAAGCTTACAATTTCTCAAACATTCATGCATCTACGAGAAAATATCCTACTGCTTGCATTTTTGGTTCCTAGTAAACTTGCTTTAGCAAAAGTGTTTCTATTTTGAGAAAGTTCACACCAGTTATCATAAAATAGATATAGAGATAGAGGGAACATAGTCTTCACAATAAGGAGCTGGGATGTATGAATCCCTTGACAAGTTTCTTACGAATATGTCATATGCTTCAGCTCTCGTGCAACCATTGAAGACCTATCCACAGACAAGAATCCTTGAAGTTGGTCAAGCAAGTGATCTAGTAAAGATAAAAGATTATGCAGATGGAGTCATGGACCTAATTCTTTAAAGAGCAAGTAGCAAAACTCTTAGAGAAGGGACACATCATAGGTGTCTTCAGAGGGCCAGAGTAGGGCAATATGAGACATTTGCCATGAGGATATGGACTTCAAATTGGCATAAATAATTATCCTAGCTATACATTCATGCCCTGACTTGCTAGAATTATGTACAAACTTGTTCCATGCACCCTCAAGCACTATTTAATAGGGTCCATTTACAGTGCAAATCACACTGTAGGCTATGAGGGACATGTTAGCCATATATCACAATAACACAGCTATGTTTCCCACTATTGCTAAAATGTAAAGAATGTGGGAAAACATCAATACTCAGTTGAGGTTCTTAAGATCTGAATTACAAATGGGTGATGATGACACTATTGTGCCTACACTCCCTACAACAAGAGCCCAATTCACACAAGCTAGCCAAGATGCACTGTCTATGATGGCTTTCATCTTCAGCATGAAAGATGATATGTAATTCTACGGAGAACAAATGGCTATCCTCTTCAGGTTGAAGACTGTTGACAAAACTCAGGAGTATAGGCTTGACTTTTTTCAACAAATTACTTTCTCAATGGTGGAACATCTGGCCCAGTTCAAATCAAAAGGGGTTTTTAGGTATTCTTCTTATTTATTTCACCTCATGTTGTATCAAAACTCTGACCTCTTTACCCAACATATGCATCTTGATATGTATGACCCAAGTTTTGATCTCCAAAGGACCACTCCTATGTCTGCATGGACACATATTTTGTCAAAAACTAGCGATCCATATGAATTCTGGGAATTATTTGTTACCCTTACTTTTTGTCACCTTAGCCTCAAACCAGCTATGAATAGACTATTCCCAAGTGTTTAAAACCTTCTAGCTAGTTGCCAAATTCCTTGTGATTTCTATTTTGGATCCCACCATACAATTATAAGAGTCCATGGTTTTTGTGGGGAACCAATGTTGCTACCTAAGATTTTGACTCTTAAGTTAGCATTCTTAGAGGTCACTAGGCATGTATCTATAGTTGACAATGAATATGGCTCTGGGAAGAGGAATATAAAAATGTATGACCTCCTATGGATGACAAACAACATGGTATTAGAAACTAGAGATGCCGAAGTTGTGTTGCTCAGAAAGCTAGCCTTTCTGAGTTTCCTTCTAATAGAAGACAAATGGGTATATGACCCAAATGGTTTCATATCTTCTTGGATAAGGACTAATAGGGTTGTAACCAAAATTGCACATGAAGGCCACCCTTTTTGGGAAAATAGGAAAAATCCTAGAGAAGATGCTCCTAGATTTGATGTTGAATTAACAGATTTGCCCCTTCCATAAAACAGACCCTGGGAAAATTTCTATGTTAAGCAGAGGGATTTTGAATCTAAAGTTAGAATGAATTATAGCTTAAGAAGGGCATTAAAGAATAAAGATTAGGATGCTGAGAAAATTGAAGCCTATTAGAAATATAGGCAAGAAATTTGTCAAACAACTCATTATTTTGGGAACGTAGACATAGATGAGAGATGGGAAGAACTACGGGATGAGTGCCATCTATCCCCTGTATCTAGCCCTAACATAAGAAATTTTCTGACATAGGGTGTAGAGATAGAAGTTAGAGCAGGATCAAGCCAAGAGTCATAAGCCTCAGGGCAAACTATAGCTAAAGTAATTGTATCAGTTTGGCCCCAATCTCTCAGTGTTATGGAAAAGCAAAAGAGTGTGGTGCCTTCACCACCAAAAGCTTCCCCATCGGCATCAGTTATTGAAATATCTAGTTCTCCAAAAGCATCACTGATAGTAGTAGTAGATGTGGAAGGAAAAGAAACATAGCCAAAAGAAGAGACACCCAAGAAGCGAAAGAGGGTGCAATTTTAGTTTGATTCAGAAGAGGAGGTAGACCCCCCACAATGCCAATTACAGACTACTGTAATTGCCCCTCAGGTAAGTATTATTCCTCCTCCTTCTCATTCTCTTTCTTCTCCTATTGGCATGATGATTCCATCTATCCATATGGCATCCCCTGCTACCTCTGCCATTCCCATTTCTCACTTCACCCCATCTATGCCACCTCAAGCTTTAACGTTACCTCACTTTTCCCCTTCTATTCCCAAGAAACTTTCTCCTCAGATTTCCCATAGCCAACATTGTCTATTCAATATGGTTTGCCACAAGGACATCCTTTTGTGAGTGGGCACATTGCCTCTCCTTCTACATTCCAAACCCAAGCAGATGTTGCTAGGAAGGCAAGGGAAGCAAAAAGAGAGAAAAAGAAGATCAAGGAAAATAAAGCCTTGGCTACACCCCATCTGTGGTCACAATTTGACCCCATTCAACAACAATTGATGGTGACTCATTTATCACAAAATGTAATCAAGATAAGTGAGCAAATGTAGCCAAAAGACTACACGATGAATGTAGTGGACATCAACATGTCCCTCTTCAAGCCATAAGACAAAATTGAGCTGCTAACCAAATCTACTTCTATAGTTGTTGAAGACTACTTGAAGACATCAAGGAGGCTACAGAAGATGGAGGCTGATTTAGCCAAGGAAAAGGCAAACTGTAATAGTTTGACCACAAAGATCAATAGAAAAGACAATGAAATAGAGAATCTAAAAAAATAGTTACAAGATATTGTTTCTCTTTAGACTCACCTGGTAGTTTAGGCCCAAAATGATTCCTTAAAAGTAGGGCTAACGTAGGTAAAAAATGTGGTGATGACCCTAAGTCAGGAAAAAGTAGCATTGCAAGAAAAATGTGAGGAACACCTGCTATAGGTTACCCAATTACAATAAAAGTTGGTAAGTGAATAGAATAATACTGCAACTATACAATCCCAATTTCAAGTAGAGCAATAAAGAATAGAACAATTGACACTGGAACTGGCCAATAGGCCAAGGAATGTCAGAGTGCTAAGTTTGGTGAAGGATCCCCATGAATCCATGTGGAAAAGAATCTCCTCAGAGATTATTTAGCTCAGGCCTTCTCTTACCATCCTACTAAATGCACAAAAATTGTGCGAAAAGGTGGAGAATTTAGTTGCAAAAACTCTAGCTACAATTCCTGGGAGAGTAATGGACTCTGAAATGTTGTTGCAAAAGCTTTATGATGCAATAGATGTAATGTTGTTAGCAATAGGAATTGAGAATAGAATGGTCACTACTAAGTGAGTGAATGAGGTTCTCAGTTGTAATTTCATAGCCATTAGTTGTAGAGAGCTTCTAGATGTCATGAAAGAAGAAATCAATGAAATGAAATAGCATATTGAAGATCTAGTGCAATTAGGTCTTCCTTCTCCATTTCTTGATGACAACACAGTGCTAATGGTTGATGAAATTGAACCTTTACTATTGGCTAAATAGAATGATCAAATAGTTTTTCAGGATTTAAGGGATGATTCATCAATCCTTGAAGTAGAAGTTGTCTTGGTTCTTGTTTCCCAGCTCAAGTTCAAATTGAAGGCTACGGATCAGATTTTGTAAAAATTTTCACACAAGGATATTATTAACCTTGATTTAGCCTTCAATTAATTTTAGAATAAACAAGGGTTATTTGATGATGAGTGGTCTGCCTACCAAACAGCATTGCTGAAGCTGTCATTTTGAAATTTTGATCTAAGGGGAATTGTAGTTTTTTTTGAGCAGGCTCAAAAGTCCTTAGGGTCACTAATAATTGTAGAGTAAAAAATTACTCTACGTTTCATTCTAATTTTCAGTTATGCACTGTAAAAAAAAATTCTCGCATACTTTGGTTCAAGATGTCAAAGTTTTGAAACAAAACACGGGCTCTAATTTCCTTTTGATTCTTTTTCTATAAGTGTTGAATTCAGGCAGAAGCTACCAAGTCTCATCAGCTGAGGCACTTTTTACAATTTTTATAAGTGGAGATTGCCATGTATCTCATAGTAACTTGGTGGAATGTGACAAGTGTTAGCATCTAAATTTCATATCGACATCCACATTTCAAATCTCTTTTGAGCAAAAGGTTTCAACAAGCTAAGAGTCAGGGTCAAGTGGAGGGCACCAAGTGGCAATCATGAAAGGTTTAAATTTGATTTTCTAAAAGTGACGAAAGATGCCACATATCCCAACTGAAGAGAGTGGAAGCCATAATGTGTCAACCTCCAAATTTTCTTCATTTTGTTTCACCAATATAGTAAAGACTGTGGTGGGTCTCAATTTTTGTTTTTGAAGTAAGCAAAATTCATCAAGTGTCATTGTCTATGTAAATATGAAATGAGGCCAGATTGTTTCTATAATATAAATCAAGCAATGCAAAGACCAAAACGTGTCACCTTATACAAGTTTCTCAAAAGGTGGCTAAAAGTAGCAGAGATTGCCACATATCCCTAGTTAAGTAAAGTGGAGATTGCCATGTGTCTTTTGTTGAGGCAAGTAGAAATCGCCACCTGTCCCTATGCTCCTTTTAAATTTGTTTAGGTGAGAAATGCTATGGGTCTTATTTTCTGTTAAGTTGTTAAAGTCTTGAAGAAGCAGATTGTGATAGGTGTCCAAAGGTAGAACACTCCTAAGCAAAGATACAAAAGAAGTATAAGTTACGCAAAAAGTGCCGCGTGTCTTTGGTAAGTGTTACAGAACACACCAAGTGTCATTCTACAGTAATAAGAAGGTTTTCAAGGAATTGGCCAAGTGTCCTCTTCTATTTAAAAGAAGGGAGCATCCTGTGATCTATTTCAGACAATGAACTGCTAAAAGATAGAGAATTTTAGAATCTAAGAAATATCTTTTGTTAGACACTTCCAGTTTGGTTAGATTTCAGTTGGGCCGTTAGATTGGAAACACACAAAAAATTTCGAGTGAATTTGAGGCTATAAGTAGGGGTGCAAAGATCATTATAGATCATCATTAGATACTTAGAGTGAATTTTTTGAGAGAAATTATCAAGATTTTTAGACTTTATAGAGCTGTGATTAGGAATATCATTTGCCTTTGTTCTATTCTATTAAGTTGGAAATTTTATGTAACTGTGCATGTTTCTATGCCTCTTATATGACTAGAGAATTAATAAGAAGATTGAATCTTGTGCCTTTGTTGATATTTTATGTGTCATTTCAAAATTAGTCTAAGCTATGTTGTCAAGAGTTTTAGCCTTTCTAGAGCTGTGATTAGTAATATCATTTGCCTTTGTTCTATTTTCTTGAGTTGGAAGGTTTATGTAACTGTTCATGTTTCTGTGCCTCTTATGTGACTAGAGAATTAATAAGAATATTGAATCATGTGCCTTTGTTTATATTTTTTGTGTCACTGCAAAAGTAGTCTAAGTTGTGAGCCTATGTTGCTATTGTTTTCATCTTTTACATTGATCATGCCTTGATTGCTCTTAAATGTAATTGAATCTTACATATAGCTTCATTATTGTTAGATTAAGGGTTGAATTACATTTATGTGCATCACCATAGTTAGATTTTCTTTCTTTGCATTTGTGTTTTTTTTTAAATTCCGATCCCTTTTCCCAGTATATGCTCAATATAAATAAGAGACTAGCTTCTTAAAAATCTGGAGGTTGTTTCAAGTTGCAAGTCCCACATTCTTGAAACTTTCCATTATTGGTGTTAGAATCAAAGAAAAATTTTAACCATCAACAAAAATGTTTCCATAAAATTAATTATATTATTATACCAAAGAGATAGAGTAAGACAAATTTCAAATCTCAACCTACAAGCAATTTTAGACTTTGTACAATCACTAGGATTGAAAAGCCAATCTTGAGATATTTTTGATGTTGATAGGTCTATGGGTGTGATCCAGACATAAAATTTGGTTTATAATCTACTCATTACCTAATTTAAACTATCATATCTTCACTTTGGCTAAGAAAATATAAGAGATGCCCTATGTTTTATCTGAAATAGAGGGCACTCCCAAATAGTCTAAACTATAGTCTTGGTGTGTTAATGATAGGAGAATGTGATGAGGAGTATTTATATATTTTATATTTTTAAGGAATGTTTTTTTAGACATGAAAAAACTTATAGAATACCTTACAGTCAATGGAAATCACATAGGGTGGTCATGGGCAACTAGAACATAGTTAGGCCTATTAGGCCTAAAACTAGACATAAGCCCTTCAAGGGTTTATCCTCACTTATAAGATCATATAACCATTATAATACACTTATTATCATTATATGGGAGGTTTAATGTTTATTTAATCCATCAATTTGTAGAGGAATTACACAGAGGGGTCATTTTTGGCCTAAACTCATGATAAGGGTACTCAAAATGTGAGTGAAAGCTCAATAAGTCAACTTCAAGTGATCATATATGTATGGAAACAAATCATGAGGCCTAAATTAGATATTTATAGTTGGGTAAGGTCCAATACTTAATATTTTTGGATTTTGTTTGGAGTTTGGATGTTAGGATTTTATAAACAATCCTTAATAGTCTAAGCAGGTTAAAACCCTCCTAAAACCCTTACTAGAACCAGATGGAGAAAATATAGGTGGATACGAATTAAAATTTTGTAAAATGATCTATGAAATTATTTTTCCTTGTATAACACTCACTCCATCTCTTTGACATCCAATTGGTCTGTACCCTACTTGTACAGACAAGTCTAAAACTAGGGTTTTGTAAGTTTTTATGTGTTTTGTAGGTATAGAGTAAAATGAATAGGTGAAAACCATTGTATGAGGTCAATATGGAATTATTATAACATCATATTAATATAAATCCATATAAAAGGTTTGAAATATCCTCTACTACACCATTCATCATAGATAGTCTTAGACAGATAGTGAAAATGGAGAGTGTCTGCCTAGTGAGAAACAGAGAAGTTTGTTCTTGGATATTTAAATGTTTAAATCATGGATTAAAAGATAGAGGGGAATTTAATAGGTGTCATAACACATATTTAATTTATTTTGTTGATAAAATAAAGGCCATATCTATGACAAATATGAAGACAAACCTATAGGGCTAGTAATGGTGACTACAAATGATGAGTATAAGTGTCATGAAGAAGGCTAGTAGTTAGGGAATCATCTAATGACTATCATAGATTGATTTAAAACTCCCTAAGATAGTTCATATGTGTCAAATATTATTATTTTAGTTTTTATAATTCAAGATATGCCTCATCATGAATGTAGTTTTTAAGAAGGTAGTTGAAGGTATTTACGCTAGTTTTGGAGAGCTTGTCATGCTTTAGATGGACATTTATCCTAGAATACCTTCATGGTTTATTATCCACTCAATTATAATGAAATTTAAATTGTTTTCATGCCTTGAAATTTTTCATTATACCCCTTTAACTTCCCTTAAAATCTCCCTTCTCACATGATCTATAAATGCAAGCCATTTTGGGTTTTGTAAAAAAATACACACCTAGTATGGGGAAGCCTTACTAGTTTGATACTGTACTTTACCTTTGAAATAAATACTATAAATCTATTTTTGAATTCACAAGATATATTTTCTAAGTGTTTTAAGTGGAATATAGTTAAATTTTAAATGATTATTATCTATTTTTACTTTCATTCAACCCTTTCATGTTTGATGCAAGTAATTATCACTCTAACAGGTCACATAAAGTGTAGTCAAGTGAATTTATCTATCTTTAAGTGTAATTAATAACCTTAGTGTCTAAAATATAACCTTTGGTTCACTCACCTTGATTATTTTAATGCATATCACCTCTATGTTTGAAATACTAATGTTAGAGCAATTCAAGATTTTAAGACTAGTGTTGTGAGTCATGTTTTATAGTGCACTTATATGGTATTATAATGGAGATATTTATGGTGTACCACCTCATTATATTAGTTTATTTTCATGTTACTTCTATCCCTTTTAATCCAAGCAAATAAGTAGTGTAGGTGATAAGGAATCAAAGAGAAATATAGGGAGATAGCCCTTAGACCTAAAGGTTTACCTTTGCTATAGGCAGCCCATAAGACTCAAGGTAATCTAATGTCACAAAAATATTAGATTAGGCTTAAAAAACCATATCTAAGATGAAATATTTGGTCACAATAGTGCTATCACACCTAGTGGGATCATTACATCAAAGACATCTTGTTAAGGTGAATGATGATCTTGACAACATCATAGCTACATATGGTGTTTTATTCAACATTTAGAGACTCCATTCAAGGTAATTTTTGGTTGTAGACCAATTTTTATCAATTATTTGTTCATACTTTATGGTCCTTACTAGGTCATATACTAGTGCAGGTATCAATCCCATAAACCCACTCCTTTAACCTAAACTTCCTCTTGGAGTTCAACATCCTCATACTATATTTACCTTTGAATAACAAGAGGACTTTACAAGCTAAGAATATCATTAGAGTGAAGAGTAACTTGAGGAAAATATGGCTAGGCATCATGCCTTCCCATCCTTTAACACTAAAAATAACATACAACTTAATGAATATGATGATATACCTCATAATGCTAGTAAGAGTGTTCCCAAATTCAATGGGGAATGTTATGCCACCCCTAGTGAGAATATTAGGGACATTTCAAAATTTTGTAGTTTTAACAATGTCACTAAATTTAGCATTTCCATTAGGTTACATATAAATCCCTTATATAGAAAGCACTTGAATAGTATAGGATATTTCCTAGAGGATGTATCACAACTTGGGATGATTTGGAGAGTTACCAACCTCAATATTTTAATACAAAAGTGATCACACATCACTCAATCATTAGCTCAATGTAATTCAAAGAGGTCCTAAGGAGACTATGCATGAATTTAATGAGAGATGCCAAAAAACTTGGCATATACTACCTCCTCCCATGAGACCACCTAAAAGCTTTGTGTTTCCTACATATATAAGGCCTGTTGGTACTAACATATCCATCATGTTGTAGTCCATGGGTGGTTATACCTTACCTGAAGCTTATGACCTTGCCATTAGAGCTAAGAATGTCCTAATTCAAGATCAAAAACTACCTCCAAAAGTTTTCATTCCTCTATTTCCAAAGCTTCTCCAATTGTTTATCAAGTCCCAAATGTAAATACCAAGCCTAGTGCAACCCCTAATAAGTCAAAAAATCCTATTGATTCATATGCAAGGTTCACTAACTTAGAGGCTCAAGTTAGGCAAATCAATCTACAATATGGAGTTAATAAAAACCCCTACCCCTATTATCAACAAGGAAATAGGTTCCTTCCTCAGCAATATGGTTAATATAAAGGGTAAGGACAACCTAACATCAATACACCACCCAATGCATATAATCCAACTTCAACCTCCAACACAAGATCCATGGTCCCAGTGCATAGTAACTTGGTCTAAGGAAAAAAATGGAAGAAAGGATAATTCATGGATACAAATGAATATGGAGGATAAGATTTGGTAGCCCAAGAAGGAGTCACTCCTCAATTATCAATAGAAGATGAGAATTACATGTAAGAAAATGAATGATGACATCACCAAAAGATGAACCTTACAAATATTCTAGTGGAAGATACGTTTATCCTAAATAAAAATAATTTTGTTACAACAAATACTAGATCCATGAGGGATTTAAGAGATGATCATAGTGTTAGAAAAAGTTCAATTAACCCTCCTACAAGGTAGCAAGGTGTGATTCCATGTGTGATAGTCCCTACAACTTCTACATCTCTTCAAAATTAGAATGTTAGAAGGGTGAATCAAATTGCTCCAATGACTCAAGATCAAGGCACTTCTTTGACTTCAAGGACATAATAAAAGGTGAGTGTTCTTGCTTTAAACATCATTTATTTTTTGAATAATCCTAAAGTTAGTATCTCTCTTTGGGATGTGGTTCACATGCCTAATTAGAAAGAGCTTATTCAAGATAAACTATCCCAAATTAACCTTTGTCCTCAACCATAAATCCATGGTAAGTTTTAACTCACTAATTCTCCCACTCATACATTTGAACCCTCTTCCAAATCTGAAAATCCTCCACCCTTTCACCTCACTCTCATTGTGGGAGACAAGCTTATTCACAATTTCATTTTGGATAGTAGGGAAAGTACCTCATTGATTCCCAAGCTTATGGTATATAAATTGGGTTTGAAATATGAACCAATATTTAAGTGAATGGGACTCATTAAATTATTGAGAGTTTTCTTGCATGATTATCCTAGCTTCTTAAGTCTTCAAGATATAGTGGATATAAATTTACCTACCCAATTTTGTATATGAATTTAAAGGATTTCATAAACAAGATAAGAGGCTATCTCTTAGTTTATTGGTATTTATTGGACTTTAGAACAATTTATGGATCAAAGGTAACCATTATAACATAACCATTGTCTAAGTTTCATATTGAGCCATATGCAGAAGTGAGCTCTAATTTGAATTATGTCATCAATGATCAAGATAAGTCTATTATGGATGATGGATAATCCTCTAAGTTTTTGGGAATATCTGATATTTTCTTAGATAAGTATGGTAAAAACACTTATGGACATTATCCATACACTTTATTTGAGAAAATTGATCTTGTCACATACATAATCCATGAGGTAAGTGATGGACAATCCGAGGTAAGAATTAATAATTCTTTTCCAAAAGATTCTGAGAGTAATTACCTCATTCATTTTAATGATGATGATGTTATTCCAAGTATAATATTTAAGGATAATGAAGATATCAATTCCATTCTACTTGCACAATATGGAGGAGTATATAAACATTAAAACCATAAAGAATAAGATGATGTATGGAAATAGTTCCATGCCATAATTTAATAAGTTGAAAAATTGAGTAAGTCAAACTCTCTTCCTAATAATTTTGAATTTGATAATATGTTTGTTTATGAACCTAACAAGCATGAAGGAGAGTGTCTTACCAAGTATGAGAATGAACATCAGGCACTACCAAGAAGGTTGTAGTCATAGAGGAGTATAGTGAAGCTAATGCAAAAAGTTCTATGTTTAAGGAGTTGTCAACACCTCAACCTGAGGTTGAATCACTTTTAGATGTGTTGGGGTAGAAAGAAGACAAGCTTGATGTTTATAAACATCAAATGCATAAGGTCTTAGAAGAAGAGGAATTTGAGACAACTTTGATGAATCCTAAGTTATAATTTGAAGAATTTCAATATGACATGGTAGGAGTCAAGAAAATTTCAAATCCAAACAAGTCTCTTAGAGGAAATGATGGAGCATTCATGATAGCTCCAAATGACACACTTTTAACCAACATAAAAGTTATGGGTGTTAAGTATTTTTATTATCTACATAAGTAAATGTTTATTGATAAGTATGCTTCACATTATGGATTGCTTTCATGGAGAAGAAATTATTCAAGAGGTACTATATTTGATCATAGTTTAAGACATGGTGAATTGTCCTTCACCTCAAGTGATTGAGGTCTTGTACATACTAGAACAAGGTGTGTCTTTACTTATGTTGTGTGTGTTTTATATAAGTGTTATTGAGAAGACATGTGTGTTTGATCTGGTGTGTTGTCTTTTATGTTTGGTTTTTCTTATTTTGATGTGTTTTAAAATGTAATTTAGTTTTATTATTATGTATAGGTCACTCCATATCGCAATGGATAGAAGAAGGCTAATGGTCTTTGGCATAGCTAACTTGTCACCCCTAGGAAATCACCAAAATATTAACTAATTTGACCACAAGTCAAATTAGTTCAACCCCATATATAGTAAAACTTGTTATAGGGGTCTTATATCATGTAAAATTTGTCCCATGTTATTTAATAAGGTCAAACTTATGTTTATTTTTGTCATATGTGTCTATAGTTTATCCTAAGTCATTCTATGGTCACATTTTGAGTCATTTAATAGAATTGTATGATTTTCATAGGAAGAAAACGTTTTAATAGATACTCTAACATCCCAAATGTTAGGTACCTATCAGAGATGGTAGTTTTGAAATTGACAACTATAGGTGCAATGTCTAAATAAGAAGATTAGTGAGAAAAGTGATAGTTTTCAGTTGTTGTATAGCCTATACAATAGTTTAGTCACATGTGGATACTTTAAAAGTGTCTAATTGGATTCCCATAGTCTAATTACATTATTGGAAAACTTTTATAGACTTTAAAATGGAAAAAACTATTATATATTTCCTATCACTCTCCTAAACAAGTAGAAATGGTCGATTGATTTCAGTTTGGTATGACTAGGAGGATTTAAGTCAGAGAAAGTGCACTTTGGTGGGTGGTATTAATATTTGTAGAATTAATTCATGGTAATAGTTTTAAATTTTATGTAATATGCTTCATGAACCATTGTTAAGAATGCTAGTGAGTATTTTTTACCTGCACATCCCTATGGCCTACAGTTTTCTCTTTTGTTTGGATTAGTCTAAGAAATTAAAGTGTTGTACATGTTATATAAGGGCATGAAAATTTCTATCATAAATTTAATAGTATTTTTTTCACATGTGAAGGCGATTAAATTTGTATAAACACCTCATCTTGTTAATAAAGGACTCTACTCAATATCCAAATAATGTACAATTAGTTGTAGAGGCTTATTTCCCTATTTTGGTCTTCATAACAAGGGTAATGCAAGGTAATATGTTGTGTTCAATTTATAATTTCATGGGGATTAATCTATTATTTGAAGCTTAGTATCAAGTCTCACATTATTGAAGAACATAGTTAGAAACATAAAAAATAGTCAAACTTCTTTACAAATAGTCATCTACAACAAAGTGGACTAAGTCCTTGAATAATCATGTTTATGACATATGAAGATTTTAACATGGTGAGAAGTAATCCAAGGTGAGGATAACAATATTGAGATATTTAAAAGGTTATAAATTGGTTGTGAGAACCAACTTAACATACAAAGTCATAAATGATGCCTTCACCTACAAATAGACTACAATGACACAAATAGGTAACTCCAACATAGGTCTAAAGAGTATTGAATGGTATAGGTTTGAAATCAATTGAGACGTACTAGTAGGTATAGGAGTATATAGAATACCAAGGATTAAATGGTAAATTTATTGCATCATAGATAGACATAAAATCCTACTCCTAGTTTGAAAAAGTTTTATTTGAGAAATGTTACCTTATTTTCTTCTAATAAGGTATTTTCTCATACAAAATTCATCTCCTAGTAGAGTATATTGAGGTCTGGGTAGTCTAATGGTTTCTTTTATATATTAAAATCCTATAGTAATATGTTGGCATGAAAAAGGTGATTGTTTGGTCATGAGATTATAGTGTAAATAGGATTCCATTTCAAGAAAACATTCACTATAGACTATCAATCATCTAGAGTACTTTTGAAGCCCAAGTGGTCATATAATGCAACATTGACACAATGGAAGCATGGCCTTAATAAAATGTAACTCCATTTGAGTGAAGGATGATATAATGACATCAATATGTAGTCAAATGAGTTGTTTTTTAGTACCTAGGCCCTATTAACACCTATAGTAACCCCATGGTTTCTCAAATATAGCATCTACAGTCACTATGTAGATCCACAGTGTGTTGATAAGTGAAACATATGAATCATAACCTACAATAATAATTATTATTTTATTTTGAAATGACCTAATGATATTTATAGGATATTATGGAATTAAATATAAAGTTAAAAGGTTGAATATGACCTACAGGGGCCTCATTTGTCTAAAGAGTGCCACCTACAATCTGTTACATTAGACAAACTAGTTATAGTAAGGGAAATATGTGGATTGAGGAGGTTGGCAGAGGTGTGGGATGTTGAACATGTTTAAAACCACCCTAATAATTTTTACATCAACTTAATGAGATTCTTAGACAAAAGAGGTAGATTAAGACAAGTTTTAATTCTCAACCTACATGCAGCTCTAGACCTTGCATAGTCATTAGGTTTGAAAAGCCATTATTAAGAGATTTGTGATGTTGAGAGGTCTATGGGTGTGATCCAACCTTAAAATTTGGTTTATAAGGTATTCATGACCAAATATAACCTATCATAACTTCACTTTAGCTAATAAAAAGGGGATATTCCCTATGTTTTATCTCAAATAGAGTGTGATAATCTAAATTATAGGTTTGGTGCATAGATGATAGGAGAATGTGATGAGGATTATTGGGATACTATAAAATGGTGTGTAATGTTTTTTTAGACATGAAAAAATGTATATAAGACCTCAAAATCACTATAAATAATATAAGGTGGCCATGGGCAACTAGAACATAGTTAGGCCTAGAACTAGACCTAATCCCTATAAGGGTATATCCTTACTTATAAGACCATATTACCATTCCAGTCCAGTTAGGATAATTTTAGGGGAGGTGTAAGGTTTATTGAATCCATCATTTTTTATAGGAACTACATAGAGGGATAACGTTTGGCCTTAACTCATGATAGGGGTACCCAGAATGATAGTGAAAGCTCGATAGGCCAACTTTAAGTGCTTAATATGTGTGGAAACTAGGAATGATACCTAAAAAAAATAGGGTTATTTTTGGAAGGTACCATACTCAATATTTATGGAATTTTTTTGGAGTTTGGACATTAGGATTTTATGAAAAATCCTTAATAATTCAAATAGCTCAAAAACCTCCTAAAATCCTTACTAGAACTAGATGTAGAAAAGATAGGTGGGATTAATTCAAAATTGGTCAAATGACCTAAAAATTTATTGGGTCTTGTATATCACTCAGCCAATATCTTGGGCATCTAATTTTTCTATACCCTACTTGTATAGACAAGTTTAAAACTACATTTTTTACAAATTTTTGTGTGTTTTGTAAGTACAAAGCAAAATTAACAAGTGAGAACCATTGGATGAGGTCAAGAGAGACTTATTATAACTCCCTATATTTATCTCTCTCCATATAAAAGGCATGAAATATCCTTTGACACACCATTCATAATAGAAAGTCTTAGACATATAGTGAAAATGAAGAGTGACTACCTAGTGAGAAGAGGAAAAGTTTGTTATTGGATCTTCTAAGGTATAAATCATGGATTAGAATATAGAGGGAACTTTAATGGGTTTCATAAAACCTCTTAATTATTTTTTTTGAGATAATTAAGGCCATATTTATGACAAATGTGAATATATATGTATAAGGCTAGTGATGGTTATTGCAGATGGTGAGTACAAGTGTCATAAAGAAGGTTAGTAGTTAGTGAAGCACATAATGACTATAATAGCTTGATTTTAACCTCCTTAAGAAAATGCATATGTTTCAAATATTCCTATTTTATTTTTTATAAATAAAGGGATGCCTCATCATGAAGGAAATTTTCAAGAAGGCAGTTGAAGGCCTCTATGCTAGATTTGGAGAGCTTGTCATGCTTCAGATGGACACTTGTCAAAAAAGACCTTCATGGTATATTATCCACTAAATTATCCTACAATGTAAATAGTTTTGATGCCTTTAAATTTGTCATTTTTCCCCTTGAACTTCCATTTCTCTCCTTTCTCACATGATCTACAAATGCAATCCATTTTGGCTTTTGTAAAAAAATCCACACCTGGTATAACAAAGTCTTGCTAGTTTGATATGGTATTTTTCCTTTGAAATAAATATTTAAAATCTAGTTTCTAGTTCATAATATATCCATTCTAAGTGTGTGAAATGGTGTATAGTGAAATTTCAAGTGATTAGCATCTATCATTGCTTTCTCTCAACCCTTTCATGTTTAAAGCAAGTAGTTCTCAGTCTAATAGGTCACATGAAGTATAGTCACATGAATTTGTCTATATTTAAGTGTAAAGAGTAACCTTAGTTTCTAAAATTTTACCTATCATTCACTCACCTTGATTAGTTCAATGCATATCACCTCCATGTTTGAAATACTAATGTTATAATAATTCTTGATTTTGAGACTAGTGTTGTGAGTCATGTTTCATAGTGCACTTATATGGTAGTATAGTGGAGATGTTTCTAGTGTATCACCTCATTATAGTATTTTATTTTCATGTTACTTCTATCCCTTTTCATCAAAGTAAATAATTACTATAGGTGATAATAAAGCAAAGATAAATCTAGGGAGATAGCCCTTAAACCTAGAGTTTTACCTTTGCTATAGGCAACCCACAGGCCTAGAGGTAATACAATGTTTCCCAAATATTAGAGTAGGCTTGAAAAACCATCTATAGGATGTAATATTTATGATAATATGAACTTCATTTGGATTATTATTTAGCATAGGAGGTCTTCCTAATGTCAATGAGATGTCTCTCTCTTAAGTTGTTTCATGAAATTTTCCTTAACCAAGATCTTCCTCATCACCTCTTCTTCCTATTATTGCAATTAATTATGAAGGATGAGAATGGAAACTAGAGATATGTGGTTTTATCTTTAGTTAAAATGTTTAATTTTTACCACTTGAGGATCTAATATTCTTATTCTATACAAGACCAATTGAGTGTGCACATCCAAGTCTATCACCTCTTTATAAGATAAATTCAAATCAAGAAGGGTCATAAAATTGGATTTTTTTGTGTACAATGGGTCTTTTAAGTCATTGTATGCACCCAAAAATAACATGATGTAACACTTCTAATAAAAATCTGATGATTATATAATGATCTCATATTTCAGGTTTCACAAGGAAATCCCTATCTCTACTCCTTACCTATACCTTTGTATTCCTCCCTTGATCCTTTTTAGTCCCCTTGATTCTAACTTTACTAGATATTTTTAGTTTTTGTAAAAAATAACCATGGATGATAGAAATACCTCCCTAGGTAATTGAATTTCCCCTTATTTTACACAACCACCATGATGAATATGTAACTTAAATGGTGGTTTTAATGCTAATGGGTAGTTTTACACTAAATGTGTGGTGGTCATATAATTTTAAGTGGTAGTTTTTAAAAACGAAGTGGTAGTTCTACAACTACCCCTACATAAAGTGGTGGTTCTATCATAGTAGAAATGCCTTCCAAAATTATCTCATGTGACTCCATTTTTCATGTATTTTACATAACTAATATCATGTCTCTTCTTTTTATCACCTCTTTTTCACCTCAAATTAGGCCCAATTGATTCCCTCTTCTTTTTTTATTCCTCTCAAGTTGAACTTACCATCACACTTATTTGAACTCCTCCATGTAAGCTCCCAAATTTTCTTAGAAGAAAGCCAATTTTGGCTTGAACTCATATCCAAAAAATGCCATTATAAGTTAATATTGATAATATTTTATTGACATAACCTTGATATAATTACCATAAATTCAACCTCTATTTTTTTTTAGTTAAGTACATAGTTTCAAGTAAAGAAGTGTTCTTGGTGAAAGCAACTTAGACTTTAAAAGTCAATACATTAGCTAGCCTCAATTTAATTACTCTCCATTTATGGATTGTGTCTCCCTTTTTCTCATTTGTCCTAGAGTTTATGCATCCTCCAATTAGAGACATTATAGTATTTATATATGAACATATGGAGCTAGCATACTAAGGATTATTTTATCAACACACCACACACATTTTAGTTGATTTATGCTAGAATCATGTTGGAGTTTTCTTGATTTCTAGTATTTGTTTTTTAATTTATTATATTAGATTTTGTATAGATTATTTTTGTGTTAGATTAGTTTTCCATATAAAAATAATAATAAGATTTGTAGTGAGAGAGATTTATCCCTTTTCATTTGTCTTTGCTAAAAAAATATACCTAGTTTTGATTTATGCTTGCAACTTAGTAGATTGATTTACAAATTTTCTCTTTCAAGATCTAAACAAGCCTCTTATATTCTAAATAATCATGTAGTTAAACATATAAGCATAGAAAAATATATGTGCATACATAATGGTAGGAGTTTACTTATCTTATTTGATTTTGAAGGGTTAAAAGCACTATCATTTTTCTCTATCAAAATATACAAATTAAAACTTACGTCTTTTATTTTACATTTCATAAAATCATTAAAAATAAAATATTTTTGTTTGTACATAATTATAAAAGTTCAAAAGTTAGTTTAATTGGTTTGTAAACAAGAAAATCCATAGAAAGTGTTTCATTGCTGATGTTTTAAATTATATTCTCTTCTCACATTACTTGCATGCATAGATTAAGATTATATATTTAGTTCATTTCATACAAAAATAATCAAAATAAATAAAATATCATCTAGTTTTCACACAAGTAGATCTAGGAAAAACCAACATCTTGAATAATAACATAGGTTTCTTCTCTCCTCATTTGCAGTATTACAAACATTAAAAAAGCATAATTTTTTTTATTTTAATATTTGATATTCTTTTAATTTCAGCACTTAATTTTCAACAAATAAGCATTAAATTATACAAAACCAATAAAATTATAAAAAAAAAAATCAAAACAAACAAAAACAATGTCAAAAACCTTGTTAACACATGTAAGCCATATCAAATGCCTTTCCAATCCATGCAAGCAACCATAACCCATATAAACCTTGTCCATTTACACAAAAGTCATACATCAAGACTTGATTCAACATTATAGAAAGAATAATTTACAAGATATTGTTGAAATAAACTCATATGCTTGTCCCTAGATTTCATCTAGTCTTATTTGGATGACCCTCCCCAAAATACCAAGTCTTGTTTATCACTGTCTATTTCCTAGTGTTAGAGCACCCAGTCTTACCATTATCACATAATCCAACATTAGTACTGAGTGGAGATGTGAGGTCTTTTGATCCAATCCCATTCCTCACCTTATTTAACCATAATAGAAGAGAAAGAATCCATCCTCAATCCACCTATCATTGTCTTCCCTTAGAATATGAGACATTAACATAATGTTATCTACGCATAGTCTCTTATTTATACCTCCTTTTTCTCCTTGGATCTATTCTCAATTTATATCATTCACATTTAGTGTATGACATTGACCAGGTAGAGTCAACCCAATAGAGTGGACTTTTTCTCATGAGTCATCTAACCCAATCTCCTTCCTTTACCCAAACCTAGTATTGATTAAGAATTTTCCCTTCTTGTGTTATCAAAGACTAAAGGCCTTTAAACTCCATTTTTATATAGATTGATTCTCTTAACAAAAATTGAGACATTGTTGATATCTCTTGGTTCCATCATGAGAACCCATTGAAACCACCTATCCCAAATCCCATTCCACCAAATAATAAACCAAAAACCTAGCCCATCCATTACACTGGCCACCTCAGGTAGACCTCAAGGAGTTGAGTTCATAGTTTAACATGTGCTAATTTATGTCCACATAAATTGGTGAACCTAATGTGAAGGAATTCATCCTTTTCATACACCTTTCTTCTTATTCTCCTTTCCTTTCTCCATCTTCCTTTCTTCTATTTATTTTTTGGGTATCTATATACCCTAAGAGTATGTCTGGATAAGATATTAGTAAATATCTAGGCCTAGAGGGGTATAGGAGAATTCAAATTAGATATAGCAAACATTCAATGATGAGCTAGAACAATATTGATTTTGACACTAACATAGAATACCAATATTAAAATTACTCCCTTCCCAACACATAAGGAATGAGATTGTTATTCAAGAGATATGTGATGCACGTAATAAACATTACTCTAACACCATGACCCTCACAACCTGAGGAACATTCCCTCCTTATATTACAATAATAAATCAATAAATAAATCAATAAATAATATTACAATAATTATAGTCCTGATTTGTATAATTTTTTTTTTACTTTTCTAAAAATAAAAATAAATAAGGAGAAAATATGACTTGGATAAAAATAAGATTAAATGGATGATACAGGGTCTGTAACTGGCTATGTAGGATTGGGATAGTGTTGCAAATTAGAATCTAGATTTCATTTAGTGATAGGATAAGAGTTCTAGAATAGGACACTTTAGGGTTTGGTATTGTAGTCCACTTGTACTACTATTATCCAAATTGGTCATAGAGATCTAAGCCTTTTAGGTTCTTTGCATTGTTCCTGTATGAGCTTACCTATGAAATATTGAGTGTTGAATGTTGATGGAGCTCCTTCTAGAGCTAATTTAATATTCAAAACCCTTAACCTTCATTATGATTGATACAACTTGAGAAAGAGGGGGGTTAATGTGTGTAAGATCCATTGAACGTGTGATCTACACCCCTTATATGGGCACACTACCTACATACAAATACTTTGAAGAGGGATGAATTCATATGTAGTTCTCCCACCTAATGTGAATTGTGAAATAGTGTAATGTGAATTTAAAAATACAAATTGATAATGCTTGAGGTGGCTAGGGACTGGTATGAGGGTTTGAATATGTTTACAACTATGTTAGGTGATTGTATACAGAGAATAGGCAAATTTACCTTAGTAGTTTGCTTATATTCTTGCTTGATTTATAATATTTATCACCTCCATTTGTAAATGACATTTGAATGGAATTTTAGAGGGAGCTATTGGTCATGGGTTGGATGTATTCATGCTAGGCTGACATGATGAAGGATAGGAATCAGATAAAAGTGATTATTAGGGATAAAATATGATTAGATAGGGGCACCAAAAATAAGACACCCTATGTTCCAAAACTATATTATATGTATGGTACTCCTATCATACAAGTTTGGAACCTAAGGGGATAGTATTGGCTTAGAAAATATGGTCTGGCTAATCTAGAATAAAGGTTTAGAAGGTTTTAGATGATCAATAATGAGTAAGAAGGTGTCTAAAAGGGTCACAAGATCATGCAAAAAGGAGATATGGATAGGGTGTCACAAGCCACACTCAAAACACCAATTTTGACATTTTATATGACCAAATTCCTCCCCCCCCTTTATTCTAGTATTGTAACAAAGAAAAATACTAGGATAAAGGAAAAAGTAGAAAGTGTACCTAAACTTACCAATAAGGGTAAAGCCCATAGAGATGTGTGTTGTTGAATAATGTTGGGTATGTGTTGGGTCTATTATAGGTTCATGATAGATATATATTTTATAAAGAGTAATATCATGAATGAAGCTGAGTGCTCAATTCCCTGGGAGTGGCTCAGGAATGTAAAGGGTGTCACTTTTGCTCCATCATTGCCCATTAAGTAAAGCTATGTGATCTTATGTGTGTTAATAAATGTTTGGACTATGTGTCTAATCCTTCCACATAGGTGGATCAAGAATACAAAATTTATCTAGTCCTTCAGTTCCACCATTTCCCACTAAGTGAAGCTATGAGCTAATATTGATATGAATGTGTGTCATATGAGATGGCTCTTGATGCCCATGAATTCTCTAAATCTGATAATGTGGCATGGATAGCCAAATGTGTATTATAAATTAGGCAAATCTTGGCCACTTTAAAAGGTGGATATTATGATTCTATGAAATCCACTTCAAAATTATGCTAACCACCGATAGATGGAATAAGGCATGCAAGTCTGAGAATCCCTAGGTAATGTAATGAATTGGAAAGAAGAGAAGGTAAATGTGTTGCATACATTACCCCTAATCATTGATGTCTATAACATGGATTCTGATTTTGAAGTTGTACCAACTACCCAATCTAAAACTATAAGTGAGATCCATCACGTTGTGCATGATTCCCCCTATATCTAGATTTTATAAGAAAACTTGTTATAAAACTATTGAATCTAAACTAAACTGTAGCTACCAAAACTATAATTGAACTTACCTTTCTATCTATTTTTAGAAAATATATGTTTTTTGTTGTTTGGATAGGAACACTAAAAATAGAACACTATATTGTCTGGAACTATAGTCCAATTTTGGTGCTCTTGTCCTTTGTTGTTTTTTATCACTATTTTATAATCTTCACTATTTTCTAGTTTGTTACACCTGTTTTGATCTCTAGTTATTGTTTTGAATGTTCTAAAATTTTATTTTTGACTAATAGAAGGATCTAATCTCTATGATAAAACCCCTATTTATTGTCCCCTCTTCTGAAGGTGGGAATGAAGACCCTAAAATGACTACCTTTAGAATAAAGAGCCTTATAAGTGTGTTATGCTACAAAATATATGATATAGAAATGATAATATAAAATATATCTCAAGATATAACATAGTTTGTATTGGAGATTGTTAGATCAATAGGGGTATGCCTAGATAGATGTAACAATGTAATAAAATGTGTAGTATACTAAACTAAAAGTACAAATCTAGTAAGTTTTTAGTTGTCAAGGAGGGAGGGAGCATGAATTCTATCATGGCATCCAAAAAATCAAGATAATATATGATGTGGATCATGATATTTCATACAACTGAGAAGCAAAGAAGTAAGCAAAGTAAGAAGCAAGAAGCATATAAAATTAGCCAAGGGGACAAGCAAACTAGGGACATGGGCACATGTCACTTAAACTAAAAATCAAGAATACAAAGCATGTTCAAATTACCACATGAATTTATAATTTAAAACATGCAAGATTGGCATGGAGGCCACAATCACATACAGGAGTACAAATAAAGGACATTAGCAAATGTCCTAAGGCACACATAAGAGATAAAATAAGAACTGAGAATTGAAATCACATATAGCTACTCAAAGAAAGAAAGGAAGGCATGTAAATATATTAAATATAATTCTCATATAACTAATCAAAGAAAGAAGTGAAAGTATGTAATACATGTAGTGCAAGACTAGGTGGATGCTAATAAATACACCAGTGCTATATACTAGTGAGTGTTGATAGAATAATCTATGTAACCTAGTAAATAATGTACATCAACATGATAATGAGACTATGTGGTGTAGGAATGTTATAACCTAGATGGTGTAGTCATGTGGAAGATGCCCCAGTGGGTAGATATGCCAATGTATGTCTCGAATGTAGAAGCAGGATGCCCCCTCAATGGGCGGATTAAAGTAATCAAAGATCTAGGTGTCACTACACACACTCAAATAAGATCAAGTGAAGTATGGTAATGTAGATAAATAGACAAACAATAACATATAACAATAAAATATAAGTCTAGCATGGTAGTGGAAATGTAAAACATGGATAATACATATAATTGAAGTGTTTTTGGTGTATTTGAGTTATTTGGATGTTTTTGGATTTTAAAATATTTGAATGTTTTTATATTTTTAAATATTTGAATGTTTTTTTATTTTGAAATATTTGAATGTTTTTCATATTTTGACATAAGCTATGTACAAGAAATCATAAGGAAATTATGTACAAGAAAGTGAAATAAACTATGTATAAGTAGAAATAAATTATGTACAATTGAGCTGAGAAAAAATGATACTATCCAATTAGTCTCAAAAGAGCCTCCCTATCATGGTGTCCTATATCAAAAATAATAATCATGCATGATTATGAATCATGAGTGAATGGCTGTGAATATGAATATGAATACTTAGATTCATTGTCAGTATCTTGGAAATCATAATAACCTGTATTATTCCACTCATCATTATCATCTTGATTTTGAACCAATGGAATGCTAGTGTTGAATTTTGTTGTATCTATATATTTTATTTTGATAAATTATGTTTCTAAATTATTTTCCTTAGGATGTTCAATAAATCCCAAACCTTGGTGACAAACATTATCAATTTCTAGAATAGGAGTGATGCTTTGAGTATGCTTGCCTAACCCTTGACCTTGATAATCAAACTGTAGTAGATATTTTTGACCAAACCCATACTAATTTGAAAATTGAGCCTCAATTTGAAGAGGTAAATTTGCATATTTTTCATGGTTTACATGTGCTTATGGTATTGTTTCTTTCTTTTATTTTAGTTTTTGATCCTTTCATTGTTCTGAGTTATGTTTTGATAACCACTTTTGTACTATTTCTAAATTTGATCCTTTGTGGGTGTGTTCCTATGTCACTATGGATTCCTTGACTGATTTACCTTGTATAAGGTTCTCATTATCAATTATCTATTATATACATTTTTTCAATTCCAAACATGAATATGTGTGATGCCCATGCATTCTATGATATGCACGATAATATCTAGATCTTCTCACTCGATATAGAGGAGGTAGTTTGATCAACTTGATTTAATCATTTCCCTTAATACCTGTCTTGAATTCTTATTTGATCTTTGAATTATTTTTGATCATTAGGTGTAGATTTACTTTGTTATGATTTCTTGTTTTGATATATAACATTGCTTGTAACCAATTGACTAGGTGAAGGTGCATATACATGATTGACACTAGAGTGCCTTTAAGGATTTTGTATTATAATATAGTTTTTAAATGTTGTGATATTTTCATGTACTAACTAATTCTACATTTATAAATCTAAAATTAACTTGCTCATATTGGTGATTTGATCCTTTAGAGTCTGACAAGTGCAAACCCAAGTTGCTTCTGATTGAACATGTAAGCACATATGTTGAAGAGGGTTTGAAGAATCAATAGGCTCAATCTATGCATTAGGAATAATATTATAGGCTACATCACCTTTTGGAGGGGTGATAACATGGACTTGGTTAGAGGGAAAGTGGTTATCACCCTCTTGAGGGATAGGAGAAGAAGAAAATTCTTTCTTGTTCATCACATATGACATAACTTGATAGGTAGTTGTTAGTTTATGTAATGAATCCTCCAAGTATGAAAGTATTTTATTCTTAATTTAATTAAACAAAATAGAGATATATCATGTTAAAAAAATAATGAAACCTTGTATTAAAGAAAGGTAAACATTGTTTTTAAGGAAAGGGATTTGAACATGTTTAGCAATAAATTTCTTAATATCATCCCATATTATGAAAAGTAAGCATGAAAGGAAAAGAATGAATATTTGCATTAAAATATAGTAAAATTCATCATTAGTATAAATAATAGGACCAATTATGGACTCCTTGTTGTTTGCAAGAAGTGTTTTGAAATTAGTGAGATCCATTTTTGATTTTATGTGAAATATTATTTATATGTATGGTGATACCTCAAAAACATAGGGACATAGTATATGTAACTAGGGTTTGAGAGAAAATTATTTTAAAAATTACTATGGTAAATTTTAAAAATTAAATGTGAAATTCTAATTTAAATATGCAATAAAAATTATAAAAATAATAGAAAAATTAGAAAGGTATTTTCCCTAATTTTTTTAGGGTTTTTATGCGTAAATAAAGTAAGTCAAGATCACTAAATGATTTAACTTTTTTGAGAATAATGGATCCTTAGTACTAATTTAAGCTAAGGGTCTAGATTAATAAACTAGTAAATAATATTTCAATAATTATAGTCTTGATTTGTATAATTTATCTATCTTTTTTACTTTTCAAAAAATAGCAATAAATAAGGAGAAAATATGACTTAGCTAAAAGTAGGTTGAAACATATTATATTAGGTCTATAACTAGCTATGTAGGACTAGGATAGTGTCACAAATTAAAATATATATTTTTTCAATGAAAAGATAAGAGAACCAAAAATAGGACACTTTAGGGTCCAACATTATAGTCCACTCCTGTCGTTGTTGTCCAAATTGGTCACAAAGATCTGAGCTTTTTGGGTTCTTTGTATTGTTCCTAGGTGAGCCTGCTTGTGAAATATTGAGTGTTGAATGTTGATGGAGCTCAATGTAGATTTAATTTAATCTTGAAAATCCTAGGCCTTAATTATGCTTGATGCAACTTGAGAAAGAGGGTGGGTTAGTGTTTGTAAGATGTATTAAACATGTGATCCAAACCCCTTGTGTGAGCATAAAGCCTACATACCAATACTTTGAAGAGGGATCAATCCATATGTATTTCTCCCACCTAATGTGCTTTGTGTAATAGTGTAATGTGGATGAAAAATACTAAATTAAAAGTGCTTTAGGTGGTTATGGATTGGTATGAGGGTTTGAATATGTTTGCAGCTATGTTGGGTGACTATATGTAGAGAATAGAGAAATTCACCTTAGTAGTTTACTTGTATTCTTACTTGCTTTGTAAGATTTGTCACCTCCATTTGTAAATGACCTTTGTATGGGATTTTATAAAAAACTATTGGTCATGGGTTAGATGTATTCATATTAGGTATGATGAAGGATGATGGGTTAGATGGTCATGGGTTAAACCTATTCATATTATCAAATACCTATTCAAACTTTAACAAGGAGATTATACATTTACACTCCATTATAGAACTATGTGGTATGTAATAACCTATTTTTCTACACACTCCAAACCAAGTGCCTTCCATATAAAATTACCTCCCACATATAGGATATGTCCCACCTCATGTGGCATCAAGTTACACATAAACTACACATTCCCCACCACAAAAAATCACCATTCCTTATAAATATAACAAAATCCCTTTGTACTTCCACATGTATTCAAAGTCCACCCATATAGACAACTAATTTCTAACCTATTCCACTTCACCATATAAAGGTTCCTCTTGCCCTTCTAATAATTATTAGAATAACCCCTCTGTATCTCCCCAATTTAACCCTTGTCCCATTGTAACCATGACGGAATTTATCAACACAAGGATCTATGATGAATATCTCAAAGATCCTCTAGATACGAATATATGGGTTTTTTTTCCCATTCCCCCTACTCAATCTTCCAAAATTTAAATGGGAAGTAGATTATAATGCACATGTAAAATCCCATGCTATGATCATTAGGGAAATCCTACCTTGAGATGGGGTTGTAGTGAATATATCACCCAATATTTTTGATAGGATAACACTCGACTGGTACTACCACCTCATCAAGGGTTCTATACACTATTTCTAATAACTTATGGTTGAGGTCATCAAATCCTTTGACCTGAACAAACTTTTGAAGAATAACATACACAATTTATTACATATCAATTAAGAATATAATGAATCAACCACCCATTATTAGAATCACAAAAAATTAGAGAGGTTGGGTTGAATCAGTGTACAATATTTTCCTTCAATTCCATATATCATTCATTAATTATTCAAACTAATCTAGATATGTAGCAATGCATAATCAACCATTCATATGAGCATGAAGTAGGAACATAACACATGAACATAAGATATATGTAGGAAAAACTCATGGGTGATAAATAACATTGACATATAGATTATAATATATTACAATAATCAATTAATAAAAATTTATTGATGCACCAACCCCACAAGGAGCACCAACACCTCACTAGTCAATCATGAACTCAACTAGTCCTTTAGTAAGTTCCAACTTGCAAGGAGGCACCAACCCCCTAGGTAAATCATCACCAAATTAGAAACATAAAATTTTTTATCACATTTAGACACCTTTTTCTCACTCAACTAATGATTGCCACCTTCTTTTTCTCTTCTCATTCCTCTATCTCTCTCAAATATCCTATTAGGCCTCTTCGCTCAACTCTCCCACTTCTTGGTAGAATTAGGTCATATAACCTTGATCATAACCTATATAATCACTTTTATAACCTCATGAAATATTTAAAAAATCTATATTATGGTATTAAAACCCTCTACCTAGTTTCCAAACTTTTGTCTCATTTTCTCATATCCTCAATATTATAACTAGTCAAATTAGGCCTATTAGACCTTATTTTTATACTTGACTCTTGCTTTTACCCACCTTGGTCAGCCATAAAACTCACAATAATTGGATAAAAATTGTAATATCTCAAAAAAATGTTTCACAAGTTAAAAAACCATGACATATGTTGGTATTTACCCATAAGGACCAAAACCACCATTAGGCCAAATTTAGACCTAATGCAATTAGGCCTTCTCAAAGCACACATTTCACTTTGGACACCTTGGAACATAATGAGAAAAAAAAATGGATGAAATAATTAATACATGATTAAATTATACCCTTTATAATCTCATATTAGTTACCCAACACCATTTATCACATTTCACTCCTTGAACCACACGATTAGGTCTACTCGTAATTAGGCCTTCTCACTGCTATAAAGTCTACTTTGAAGATATGAAGCATAAACTAAACTTTTAAAATAAAATAATAAAAATATCACATTTATAAAACAAAAATTTCCTTAGGTTATTCATAATGTTCATTATGTTTCACCAAATATGGCATAAGACTTCAAATAGACCATTTTCATATGCTCACTTAGAACTACAAATAGGCCTCAAGAACCTTTGATTTTTCACACCTTTAAAGGAATTTATAATGAATAAAAATGTATTTAAATGAAACTATATTACATTTATTAAAAATTTATGTTAATTTTAATATACATAAATATTCAAAAAGATGTAGGAACATCATCCTCACTCACACACAAAAAATTGCCAGTAGCTCCAAAAGCATAGTCATGAAAACCAAGAATTAGAACACCTGTGTGAATAATTTTATGAAATTAAAATGGGTTTATATTATACTTAATAATAATTATAACATATTTAAATATATATATATATATATATATATATATATATATATATATATATATATATATATAATTTAAAATATAAATATTGGTCTTAAAAACCAATCTCATGCCTTTACCCTACATAGACCTCACTGTGTTAGACAAGTCAATTTAAGAGCAACTTTTTGCTTGTATATGAGCTTCACAAAATATTTTATTAAAATGGTAAATGTTATATAGGTCATAAAAAATTACCCCATGAATTTTTATCCATACCTAATCCATTTTAACCCATACCTAATCTCATTCACACCTCTGCCTAGTTTTCTCACTATCTTCCTCATTAGGCCTATTTAGTGATAGGTCAAATTCCATGATCAGTATAGCATATTTAAGGTATGAAACCTGATAATAAACTTAAATTTAAAAAAATAATAATAATCACACATCATAATCTAAAAAATTTCATGATTTGACCTAGTTGATCTTGATTGTACATCAAAAATCTAATAAACAAGGGGTTTTTTGTATCTTCCACTCACTCTTTTGACAGACCAATGCCACCTGAAGGTACATGAGACAGTTGAATACAACCTAAAATAATAATAATAATATTTAAACTAAACAATTATGAGTATTTTCCAATAATTTCTTCTATATTTGGTCACTATTAGGGTTTTAAAGAGGGTTTAGACTATCTTCCATTCTTAACAATCATTCATAAAAATAAGGCCCTCAACCTATAAAAAAATTACAAGAAATTAAAGATAGGACCCTTATCCAACTACCATGAAGTAATTTTATCCTCATTCAAATATTTGGCATGCCAATGATCATAATAAATTCCTTCTCGAGTCTATTATACCTCATTCTATGCACACAAAAAACCTCAACACCAAATTTCATGTTTTTGCTTCAGTCTATGACTTAAAACTTGGTCAAAACACTTGAGATAACCTCTAACACCTATAAAAATTATATCATAAGATATAACACCTTGTAAACTTATCTTGACCCCTAATTAGGCCATATTAGGTCTCTTTACATACTAGGCCTAGAACTACTAGTCAAACTTAGACCATAAACACACATTTAAACATCTTGTACCTTATACTTATTACCTCAACATGTTACCAAGCCCATGTCTTCTCACTAGGCCTCTCAAGTACATGACTCATGAACTCAACCTCAAAAACAAAAATGACATCAATGACACTTTAATGTTATCAATGATAAATCCTTGCATACCTTACAACAAATTCTCAACAATATCCCCTTTTGTCATTGATGGCAACCACTCATTTATGGCAATCATTCAAAAAGTATTCTCTTATTGGGATACATCTCCCCCATATAGATCAATCTTCCCATTTGATATTAAATACAAATAAATACATACAACAAAACTCAATAAGTAGGAATGAAACATCATATCAACAATCTCCCCTTATCTCATTACATACCTTAGATATCTTCTTCTTGACAAACTGATATGACTCCCCCTTTAACCTCACATCTTGTATACTTCTTTCATAATCTTGGAGATAAAGCAACTTATTACTATCTATTGCTAATTACTTGAATTTATTAGTGACTGTTAGGAATAGGAATCACACCTAATTCTTGTCTTAGATGTTCAAAAATAGCCTTTAGAAGAGGATTAGTCAAGATATCTATAATTTAATCCTTCGTAGACACAAATTCAATCTTAATAATTTATTAACTTACATGTTCTCTTAAGAAATGATAATTTATACGAATTAAATTCATCCTTTAATGCATGAGAGGCTTATTTGAAACACTTATGGCACTAATATTATCATAAAAAATAGGACTAGGATCATTAAACTCCACTTTATAGTCTCTTAAGGTTTTTCTCATCCACATCACCTAAGTACAAAAGGAAGTTGTTGGAATGTAAATAGACTCACAAGTAGTTAAAGACACTAATTTCTTATTCTTGCTTATCCATAAAACTAGGCACTTACCGAAGAAGAAGACTCCACTAGTTTTCTTTATATCATCTACACTCTCAGCCCTATTTGCATATGTATAGGCTACCAGATGAAACTTATTACTCATTGGTTACTATAATCCATAATCCATAGTTACACTAAGATACCTAAGTATCCTCTTAAATTATTTTATATGAATTTCCTTATGATCATCTTAAAATCTTCCCACAAGACTTATTGCTTGCATGATGTTAGATCTAGAGGTAGTAATATACAACATGTTCCAAATCATTGATCTATATTTTGTCTAATTGACTCTTGAAGATTCATCCTCCTTACTTAGCTTACATAATTTAACCATATATGTAATTAAAAACATGAAATCTTCCATTTTAAACTTATTTAACATCTCTTTTATACACCTGACCTATGAAATGAACATACCTTTTTTAGATTGATTGATTTGAAGTCCAAGAAATAAGGATAGTTTTCCAAGCATATAAATCTAAAATTATGACTTCATTATCTCTAAAAAGGTCTTGTTAATGTTCTCATTAGTTCCACCAAATATGATTCACCCACATAGACCACCACTATCAACTGATGGTCATTTTTAGTCTTGATATATAGGTTACTATTTTAAACTCCTCTCTTGAAACATTGGTCCAAAAGATACTTTTATAGTCTAGTATACCAAGCTCTAGGGTCTTATTTTAGACCATAGAGGGCATTATTCAATCTAAAAACATTTTCCTTGTTATCAGTCAAGAGGAAACCCTCAATTTTCTCAATGTACACTTCTTCCTTCAAGTTCCCATTTAGGAAAGCTAACTTAACATCCATCTAGTATATCTTGAAGCCTTTGAAACCTACATAGGCAATAAACATCTTAATGGCCTCTAAAATTTATACAAGATCAAATGTTTCCTCAAAGTCCACTCCTTATACTTGAAAATATCCATTGCATACTAATCTAGCCTTGTTTCTAGTGACTTATCCATTCTCACTCAACTTGTGTTTTAACAACCATTTTGGACCAAACATTTTTTTGTCTTTAAGACTATGAAATAACTCCCAAGTCTCATTATTCTCAATTTAATTTAACTCTTAATTCATGTCATATATCTAAAATTCATATCCACTTCCTTTTACATAGATTTTAGGTTCAAATTTGGATAATAAGGTAGTATTATATTGATTAACATCACTCACCATTATTATTCTTGTTTGTATACATGCACTCTTTTTGCTAATGATATGAGATTCATGATTCTTGTTAATATGCCTATAAGGACCTTTTGAGTCCTTTATTTCCTCAATTTCTTCTTAATCCTCATCTATTTCCATTGCTCCATCATTCTTTAACTAAGAATATGATTTATTTGTCTCATCAACCTTCACATTTGTGTTCTCTACTATCTTTTGCAACCTCTTGCTATAGCATTTGTATGTAGCACTAACTGATCAATATCCCAAGAAGATACCTTCATCAGACCTTAAGTCAAACTTTCTTAGGTCCTCCTCATCTGTATTAATATAACATTTACTCCCAAATATCTTAAAATTTTCAACACTTTCAAGTATGCCATTCCATAATTCATATGGGGTCTTATCACCATTGATCCTAATCTATCCTCTATTCAAAGTGTAAACTAAATTATCCATAATTTATCTCTAGTATCCATTAGAAAACTTTGACTCATTTAACTTGGTCCTTGCCATTTTTTGAACTCTTTTTTTCTTTATTTCAACAACCCCATTATGTTGAGGTGTTCTAGTAGTTGAGAACTATCTTCTTATTCCATTGACCTCATAAAACTCATAAAAATAATTTGACCAAAAATATCCTCTTTTTTAAGACCTAAGACACTTGATCTTCACATTCATCTCATTTTCAACTAAAGCCTTGAAAGTTTTGGACTTACCTAGAGTTTTTGACTTATTTTCCAAGAATGTTATCCAAGTCATTATTATGAAGTCATCTATAATAAACATGAATTAATTGTCACCTTGAATGCTTTGATTCCTTGTAGGACCACATAGATCAGTATGAATTAGTTCTAAATGTCTAGTATTATAGTATTATTTAGACTTGAATCTCCTTCTAGTCTACTTTCCATGTTGACATGTCTTGAAAAGAGCATATGCAAGTTTGAAAACTTTGGGCATGTTCTTTATAGATCCCTTGAATCTGATCTTGACTAGATTATCAAAGTTTATATGACTTAACCTCCTATGCCACATTCAAATTTCATCTACCTTTCTCATAAAACACTTCTACTTTATGATCTCATTTAATACATATAGATTACTCTTAGTTTTCTTAGCTTTAGAAATCAACCTCCTTGATTTTTCTCTCCTTATCTCACATCTTTTTTCATGAAAATCTAAAGTATGTCCTTAGGTGTACATTTAACTTACACTTAACAAGTTGTGTTTCAAGCCATCTACATACAATACATTTTATATCTTGGTATTTCCATTATCCAGGTTCAAAACACCTTTTCCAACTATATTAGTAGATGTGTTATCTCCAAACCTCACTAAACCTATGGCATTATTCTTCATAGTGATGAATTTTCTATTATCTCATACCATGTGACTTGAATAGCCACTATCTATGCACCACTTCAAATCTTTATTTTTAGTATGAAAGGTAGTTTAGGATACCATAGATTCTTCTCCTCTAGATTCATGCTTCTCTTTTATCTTACCCATAGGGTATCCTTTCTTGATCTATTATTTAGTATAATGACTACATGTCATATTAACATGACTATTTTTCCTCATAAATCTTGTCTTACACTCTCTTACAATATGTCCTTTTTGGTTCAAGTTATAACATAGGATAATATTTCTCCATATACAGTCACTAGATCTATGTCCAAATTGACCACAAGAGAAAAAATTACCAATGAAATAATCCCCATAATTTTATTATTTAACCTTATTTGTCTTTTGATGATTATTTGATGACACACCAATGATTTTGATATCTTTTGATGAAATAAAACCCTTCTTGGATTTTTTATGATTGACTTCAAACTTGACCACTTTTAAATAGGTCTTTATTCTACCTATTTTATCACTCCTTGATAGATCATTGACTTTTGTCAATTGATTCTCCTTGAATTCCTTATTTTCTTATTTGAAACCAAGACCTATCGTATAATGGAAGGACATTTAACTATCCAAAATATCATTAAGCTTTCTAGTAATTTCCTCAAATTTATGATGTCTTTATTTTGTTTGCATCTTGCTCAACTTGTGCCTCTAAATTCTTTACTTTAATTCTAATATTTGTGAATTATTCCATATTATTCATCTATTTTGAACAAAATTCATAAGCTATTTTAATGAATTTGGATAGATCCTCATTACAATCATAATAAACACTTTCATTATCAAAATCCATCCTTGTGCTTCAAATATCCCCCTTAGACTAATAGGTCTACACAAGGGAACTTGATCTAATACCAATTATTAGAATCACAACCAATAGGGGGTGAATTAGTGTGCAATTTTTTTTTCAGTTCCATACATCATTCATTAATTATTCGAACTAATCTAGAGATGTAGTAATGCATAATCAACCATTCATATGATCATGAAATAGGAACATAACGCATGAAAATAAGATCTATGTGGGAAACCCTTATGTGGCATAAAAACCACTGACACACATCTTGAAGTAAAATCCTATAATTAATGAATCAAAATTTATTGAGGCCACCAACCATACAATGAGCACCAACCCCTCACTAGTCAAGCACCAACTCAACTAGTCCTCTAGTAAGTACCAAAATGAAAGGAGGCACCAAACCCCTAGGTAAATCAACACTAACTCAGCCACCTATAACCTTTGATCACATTTAGAAACTTATTTATCAATCAATTTATGATTAACATATTCTTTTTCTCTTCTCACTCTTCTATCTCTCTCAAATAGCCTATTAGGCATCTTTACTCAACCAACCTACTTCTTGGTAGAATTAGGTCATATGACCTTGCTCATCACCTATATAATCACTGTTAGAAACTCATGAAATAATAACCACAATTATTTTATGGTATTCAAACCCTATACCTAATTTCCAAACTTTTATCTCATTCACTCATATCCTTAATATTTTAACTAGTCAAATTAGGCCTATTAGACCTTTTTTTTATACTTGACTCTTGATATTACCCACCTTGGTCATCCATACACCACACCATAATCAAATCACCCTTGGAATAAATCAAAAAACAAATTTAAAAATTGAAGCAACCATTACATAGGTTGGTCACTACCCATAAGGACCAAAACCACCATTAGGCCTAATAGAGACCTAACACAATTAGGCCTTCTCAAAGCACACGTTTCATTTTGGCTACCTTGAAACACATTAAGCCTAAAAAAATGGATGAAAAACTTCATACATTCTTAAATTAGACCCTTGATAATATCACCTTAGGTCCCAACACCATTTATCTCATTTCACTCTTTGAACCACACCATTGGTCTACTCATAATTAGGCCTTCTCACTTCTAGAAAGTTTGCTCTAAAGATTTGAACCATACACTCAAATTTGACACATAACCTAATAAAAAAATTGTATTTATATAATCTACATGACCTTAGGGAAAATTTTTTATTGAATTTGGGAAACTATAAGTTTAATTTCCTAAAAAGTAAAGGGGTCTAGATTAAGGGGAAAATCAGTAAATAAATGTGTCTTAATTAACCTACTAATTTATTGAATCTAGAATTAATTAATTTATTTATAAAAATATCAAAAAATGGGATATATATTAAAACTTAGTTAATTATTAGCTGAGATGGAGGAGACTAAGGCTACAAATTACCAATGTGGCTAGGCAGACTATCAGAAATAGGATCTAGAAGTCTATTTTTTTCTTAGATAAAAGCACCAAAAATGGGACACCTAGAGGTCTAGTGTTGTATTCCAAGTTTTGGTACTCTATTCCTTAGTGTCTAAGCTTTTTTATCTTTCTAGGTTCTATTCATATACTCCGGGAGACCCTGTGCCTAAAATATTGAGTTTTAGTTGTTGACAAAGCTCTGTGTGTAATTGATTTTGTCTTTAAGGATCCTAGTTCCTCTTCATGCTTGATAGGTGATCTCAAATCCAACTATAAAATGGGATTATTATGTAATATGCACTAAATGTATGATCATACCCTGTGTGTGGGCACATTGCCTACATACCAATACTCTAAATAGGGATCAAGGCCAATGTAGTTCTCCCAATTTGAATGTGTATTATGCAATCCTATGTATGTAATGAAAGTGTAAGAAAATTTGGGAAATCTTGAGATGAATTATGACTGGTTTGAGATCTTGGATAGGTTTTAAATAATAGTGGTTAGTTATATGTAGAGAATATGAAGATTTGCTTGAGTGTGCTTTAGTATATTTCTAGATTTTGCCTTTTGAATGATTGTCAACCCTTCTAAATGACATTTTAATGGGATTTTATAAGTAAAATAGTGATCTTGGGTTAGATTAACTCAAATTAGGCTGACAAGGGAAAAGATAAGGATTCAAGAAAATTTGACCATTTGAGGTTATAATGGACTTGGACAACAACACTAAAAAGTGGACACCTTAGGTCCCATCATTGTAGTCCAACTTATGGTCCTATTGTATAGGGGTAAAGGGACCTTTGGAGATAGATATATGCCTATGAGATAAGTCTAGGAAAATAGGGGTTGATTCCAAAAGGCTTTAGATGACTGGGAAATAGTGAATACATGCCTAAGTAGACTATGTAAGTGAGTAGGAGAGACTTATGGTTTGGGTGTCATAATTCATTCTCAAGTTATAAAAATTGCATTTTATTATGACTAAATTTTCCCCCTTTTATTCTAAGTATTCAACAAAGTGAAATACTAGGATAAAGGAGAAAAAAGAGAAGCGTACCTAAATTTACCTATGAGGCTAAGTCCAATAAGCTATGTGATGTTGGGTTGTGTGTAGTGAGAGTATGTTGTACTGTGTAAGTCTATAAAAAGAAGGCAAAAGTAGATCAATTCTTAATAGATACACTATATCCAAAATAATAACATACAAAGCTAGGTAAAGAGAGAGGAAGGAAGAGAAATGAATGAATATACCTCACCATGTACATGAACCAATAAAAAACCTATTATGTTTATGGGTTGTGCTGGGCGATGATAGATGTATGCTAAACAATGAGTTATATTGATGAATGAGCTAAGTGCTCAATCCCCTAAAAGTTGGCTCAATAATTCAAAGGCAATCCCTTTATCTCCATCACACCAACTATGTGAATTTAACAAATCATATGTGTGTTAATCAATATCTAGACCATGTGTCTAATCCCTATGAATATGTGGCTCAAGAATACAAGGCTATCTAGTCCTTTAGATCCATTATTGCCCTATGATGTGAAGCTAAATGAGAAAATACCCTTATAAATGAATGCCATATGAAATGTCTCATGGATCCCTTAAATGTGCTATGATCTAACAATGTTGGTGTGGATAGCTGAATGTAAACTAGAAACTAGGCCACTATTGGCCACTTTGAAAGATAAAGATTAGAATTGTATAGAAGCCCCTCCTAAAAGTAGAATAAAGGCTTAGGAATCCACTTAGGAACTTAGGTATGTAGGAAGCAAATTGGGATGAAAGTTTACTTGAATGTGATTCCAACCACCTACAGATGGATTAAGGCACACAACTACTAGGAATGTGTAATAAAATTCTATAAACTCAAAAATAAAGAAGGCCCATGTGTCATGAACATTACCCCCAATAACTAGTGTCTGGAACATAGATTTTGAAATGAAAGTTGTATTAGCTACCATGTCTAAAATTAACATGGAAACCCTTATGCTATGCATGATACCCCATATATCTAGATTTTTTTAGTGAAATAAGTGCTAAAAATATTTATTTCTAGAATAAATTATATTATCAAAACTATAACTAAACTCATCTCTCTACCTGATTTTATAAAAAATGAATATTTTATTATCTAGATAACAGTGCCAAAAATTAGACACTTTAGGGTCCAACATTTTAGTCCCATTTTTTGTGTTATTATCTAAAGCCAAAACTAATGACTGATCTAGATTCTCTACTATCTACCTGGTTTGGTTTGCCTGTGCTAAGTTTTGGATTCTAGACTGTACTATTTTGAAACTACTTTTTTGAATATTAGAAGCTCTGATCTCTATGACAAAACCCATATTTGTTTCCCCTATTCCAAGGGTAGGAATGAAGACCCTATAATGAATACCCTCAGAAGAAGAAGCCCTATAAGTGTATTAATATATGAAAACATTTGATATAGAATTGATATACATTATCTCAAGATATATGAAAAGTTGTAGAGAGAGATTGTTAGATCCATAGGGGTATGCCTAGATAGATATAACAATGTAATAGTATGTACATAAGATTAAACTATAATTTTAAATGTTAGTTCTTAGTTGTTAGTAGCATGAAGGGATAGAACATGATGTTCATCATGGCATTTGAAAATCAAGATAAATGCATGATTGGAATCATGACATTGCACACAAAAATATGCAATCAAGCAACAAGCATACAAATAAAGAAACAAGAAACATGTAAGGGTAGCCAAGGGGCCAAATAAGCACACAAGGCATACAAGTCATGTTCAAATTTTGCATACACATAATAGGAATAAGAAAAGATTGGCATAAGGGCCACAATCATATGAAAGACACACATAAAGGACATTAGAAAGTGTCTAAAGGCACACACATATAGATAGGAATAAAGGACATTGGTAAATGTCTTGAAATGCAAGTAGGAAGAAAATAGGAACTAGAAAATGAAAACACATCTAGCTAATCAAAGTGAAGAGTGAAAGAATGAAAATTACTAGACATATAAACATGCATCTAACTATGGAAAGCAAGAAGCATGAGTATACAAGATATGTAATACAAGACTAATGTATATGCTATGAAATAAAAAAGTGTGATATGTACTAATGGATGTCGATGTGATATATGTGTAGGCAAGTAAGGAAAATACTATAACAAGATGTCTAGATTGTATAGTGTAAGAATTACATAACCTAGATGGTGTAGTCATGTAGAGTATACCCCTAGTGGGTTGATGTATCGATATGTAACTAGAATGTAGAAGTAGGATGCCCCCTTGATGGGTGGAGTGAACTAATTAAGGATATAGATGCACTACACACACTCAAAGAAGACCAAGTGAAGCTTGGTAATATAGATAAATTAATAAACAATAACATAGAACAATGTAATGTAAGTCTCAAATAATGATTAGAAATGTAAAACATAGATGTGCATATAATTGAGATGCTTTTGTATTTTTGAAATATTATATTATTTTTTTATTTTGAAATATTTAAGCTATGAACAATCAAACAAAAGAAACTATTTACAATCAATCAAGAGATAATATATACAATCAATTCTAGAAATAAATTATACTAACTGATGAGTCTTAGATGAGACTCTCTGTCATGGTGTCCTATATCAAAGAGTGGAATCATGTGTGATGATGAAGCATGATGGAAATGCTAAGATTGTGGCTCTAAAAGCTATATATTTTATAAATTCTCTAAAATTTCTAAAGTAAAAACTGACTGTGCAGACCTTTTATAATTCTAAGAAGTGGATGTAGATGTAGGGCTCTTAGGGACCCATGTGAAAGTAGGAAAAACTCATTGAACATGTGCTCTATGTGTAGATGCATGAGATCTCAATGAAACTACTCTGGGTATGAATATTGTAGCTAAAATATATCTAAAATCCTAAAGCTATTGAGGTATATGAACCCTTTGTACTGGTGCTAGATATTGTATCTATGTCTAATGCTAAATTGGAAACAAAATAGTGGTAGAGCTAGAACTGGTAATGGAACTAAAAATAGCTCTAAAACTAGAAGTGGAAACTCATATGTAACTCTACTAACTGTGATAACCTAATTAGCATGAATAAATTTCATGCATCGATGTACTGTAGATGGAATTACTTAGATTTTTTGTATCCAAGGTCTACCAAGTAACATGTCAAAACTCCCACACTAAGAATCATAGTAAATGAGGTGGTCATGTGTATAGGACCAACCTATATTAGAATGAGGATCTCACCCAATGTAGTCTAGTTATGTCCATTGAAATCATTGATAACTATATTTGTTGGAGTAATATCCTACTCTGTATAACCCAAGTGCTATAGTAGTGTCATAATACAAATGTTAATTTTGGATCCATTATCAATTAGAACACTGTGAATGGGATGATCATGAATAAAATCTCTAATGAAGAGTGCATGATAATCTATGTCATCCTCAATAATCTCTTACTTAGTAAAGGAGATGGAAGGCCAAACTAGAATGCTAGAATGAAAAGTACCAATCATGTGGCTCAATGGATGTGAATCAGCGGTCAGTACCCTATATGTAACTAGTGGAGGATGTGCTTGATATGCATGATGTATACCTGAGTGTCTTATGTCTCTAACTTGCCATGAAGTTGAAATGGATTTGAAAATATTTTGAGTGACTTGTCCTACATTGGTTTGGCTAGAGGAGGCTCAATTAAAGTGCCTAGATCAATTTGATTTCCATCAATTAGATCTTGTATCTTATGCCTAAGACTAATGCATATATTTTTAGTATATCTTGGTGCCCTGTGATAGTCACAAAATGCATGTTAGTCATATCCTTATGGAAAAGGCTTTGTTGGATCAATTTCTATGATAGGAGGAAGAGATATGATGTTAAATTCTAATAACTATTTTATAACTCTAGCTGGAGGAACTAGTAGATTTGTAAAAGGTCATCGAGGAGGTGATGATAAAGTGACTCTCTATGAGGGATCTAAAGCCACATTAATTATCTACCAAGTTAATCCTTTACTATCATTGAATTTGACCTTATATGGGGCTTTTTTGATACTCTTATTAGTTATATCTAGTACACTTGTGTACTTAAGTTTGCCCATTGAAATGATTTTGATTTCTCTTTCTTTTAAAATGTGACATAATCTAGTAAAAGAAGAGAAACATTTGAACATGATTGTGTCATGAAAAATCGGTAGAAGAATCTATTTGAAGAGGTCCTATAATTCCTGATCTATCATAGGGCTAGTCATCTTAGCCAATATGGTATTGTATCTAAGAACATAATCGGTGAGAGGCTCATTTAATTTTTATTTTTGTTGTGCAATTTGGGTATATGAAACCTTATCACTAATATTGATAATTAAATGTGCTAAGAACATGTTGACAAGAGGATTGAATGCATTAACTGATAGATTAGATAGACTATAAAACCATTGTAATGCATAATCCTTGAGGTTCATCAGAAATAATTTAGTTAATAGCTAGCCATTTTATACATAATCTAAACATGATGCATGAAAGGCTCTCAAATGTGTCTATAGATCACTCTTGCCATCATAAAGAGTGAGCTTAGGTTTACAAATCCAAGTGGAAAGGGTGTAACATCTATATGTCATGCCAAAGGTGTATGTAATAGAGTGAAGGAGACCAATGCCTATGGTACCTTGCACAAGATATTGCACTTTGGATAGAAGTGATAAAATATATTACACAAGGGATTCCACATCAAGAGATAGGGATGTACTAGCTACAACTAGTGCCATAGAAGAAGGTTGGGATGTTATATGGGGTTATTGTGACATAGTTGCCCCCATAGTGTTAAGTGCAACTCATGACTCTATATTTTGAGAAGACTCAACTTGTTTGGCCTTAATTAGTTCCATGATAGATTTCAATATGTTATCATGATCACAAGTATATTCCTTGAGTCTTTCTCTAATTTTTTTTAAAATCAAATCTTTACTGATTACAACTTCATTGTCAATAATGGGTGGAAGTGGATATGCAGTCCAATGTGATAGAACATGAGCATCAGTATGTGTTTCATCATTATTATCATATTTCTCATTATCATAATCATGTTAATTGAAATTAGTGTAATCTAGATGTGTAAGATCTATAATAGGGACCTGAGTTGATTGCTTATCCATGTTATAGGAATGGGTTATAGGAATCTTGTTGAATTCAAGAGGGTTTCCACTAAGTCTTTCATTCCATCACAAAGGAATAGATGCAAGGAGTTTATATGGCATATGGAAAACAATTTGGGAAATAATAGAGTAGATTACATAAAAATAATCTAAATAATGAACTGGAATATGCATAAAAAGGATATTGAACTCCAAGTATGTAAGGTGATAGCTCAAGATGCAAAGTAGGGACTAGTATATGCAACTACATATTTTTTAGAAATATTATTTTCAAAATACTATAAAATTTTAAATTTGAAATTGATTTTTTTAACTAAGTATGCAAGATAAAATTCAAAAAATTATGACAAATTACTTGCTTAAATGGGACCTAGTAGATGCAACTAGGGTTTTGAGACAAATAATTTTTTTTGAATTTACTATGAATTTTGAAATTTTAAGTGATGTTTTGATTTTAATATTCAATCAAATTTTCTAGAAAATAAGTGGAATATTACGTGAAAATTACTGGGATTCAGTTGATGCAACTAGGGATTTGAAATGATTTTTTTTCAAAATTAATGTAATAATTTGATAAATTTGTTATAAATTTTTAGAATTGAGGTTGAAAATTTTAGGAAAAATCTAAAAATATTTCTAAAATTAGTAATATATTTTACTTAGAGGTTTGAAAGTGTTGGTATGCAAATAAGACCTAGTATGTGCAAACTAGGGTTTGAGTGAATTATTGAAAATATTTCAATTAATTTGTAGTTTTTTAATTTTTAAATTCAAGAAAAATCAAGAAAATATTACAAAAAATTAGAAGTAATTAGACATAGGGATTCAAAGGTTTTTGTGCCAAAATTTGAAGTAAGTCGGGTTCACCAAATATTTTACTAAATTTGGGAAACTATAGGTTTGATTTCGTAAATAGTAAAGGGGTCTAGATTAAGGGGAAAATTAGTAAATAAATGTGCCTTAATTCACCTACTAATTTATTAAATTTGGAAGTGTTTAATTTATTTCTAAAAATAGAAAACAAGGGGATAAAGAGTAAAACTTAGCTAATTCTATGCTAATAGAGGAGACAGAGGCTATAAATTACTAATCAGGCTAGGTAGATTGTCAAAATAGGATCCAAAATTCTATTTCCTACTAGAGAGGAGTGCCAAAAATGGGACACCTAGAGGTCCAGCACTATACTCCATGTTTTGGCATTGTAGTCCTTAGTGTTTGAGCTTATTGAGATTTTTGGGTTCTATTTGTCTACTATGGGATACCCTATGCCTGAAATATCAAGTACTAGTTGTTCATGAAGCTCTTTGTGCAATTGATTTTGCCTTTAAGGATCCTATTTCCTCTTAATTATTGATAGGTGATCTTGAATCCAACTAGAAATAGGGGTTGGTGTTAATATGCACTGAATGTGTGATCACACCCCATGTGTAGGCACACTGCCTACATACCAAAAATTTGAAGAGGGATCATGCTAATGTAGTTCTCCAAATTTGAATGTGTATTGTGAAATCCTATCTATGAAATGAAAGTGTACATGAATTTGGGCAAGTTTGAGATGACTCATGACTAGTGTGGGAGCTTGAATTGGCTAGAAATAATAGTGGTTGGTTGTATTCATAGAATAAGAAGATTTTCTTGAGTGTGCTTGAGTATATTTCTAGCTTATGCCTTTCAAATGATTACAAACCCTTATAAATGACCTTTTAATGGGATTTTATATGGGAAATAGTGACCTAGGCTATATGAACTCACATTATACCTACAAGGGAAAAGATAAGGATTCAAGAAAATCTTATCATTTGAGGTTATAATGGACTTAGACAACAATGATAGAAATTGGACACCCTAGGTCCCAATGCTGTAGTCCAAATTATGAAACTAATGTCTATGGGGAAAGGGACCTTGTGGGATAAATATATACATGAGAGAGGAGTTCAGGACAATAGGGGCTATGTCTAGAAATCTTCATATGGCTGGGAAATAGTGAAAACATGCCTAAGCTAGCTATGTAAGCAATTAGGAGAGACATATGGTTTGGGTGTCATAAGCCATGCTCAATTTATACAAATTGAAATTTAGGATGACTAAATTAATAATAATTATCATTATATTTCACCAAAGAGGGCAGAAAACTTCAAATAAACCATTTTAATATGCTCACTTAGAATTACAAATAGCCCTCAAGAACCTTTGACTTTTCACACCTTCATAGGCACTTATCATGAATAAAAATTTATTAAAATTAACCTATGAGACCTATATATAATAAATGTGCATTTTATTCTTCATCTCTATGAAAAAAAACTCAAAGACATCATTCTCACTCACACACAGAAAAATGTCTATAGCTCCAAAAACATAGTCATAAAAACCAAGACTTAGAACACCTATGTGAAAACTTTTATGAACTTCCAATGGGTTTAAATGATATTAAAAAATATTTATAACATAGTTATATATATATATATATATGTATGTATGTATGTGTGTGTGTGTGTGTGTATATATATATATATATATATATAACAATTTTCAATATCAATATTGGTTTTACAAACCAATCTCATGTCTTTACCCTACACAGACCTCACTATGTTAGATAGGTAACTTTGAGAAAAAATTGTTGCTTGTATATTAGCATAACCAAATATGACATTCAAGTGGGAAAGGTGATATAGGTATTTAAAAATTAGATAAGCATCTGGAGCCATCCCTAATCCACCTCAACCCATCCCTAATCTCATTCTCACTTCTGCCTAGTTTTCTCATTATCTTCCTCATTAGGCCTATTTAGTGATAGGTCAACTTCCATGAATAACTTAAAATATTTAAGGTCTAAAACATTCTCAAAAACTTACATGGAAATAAACCAAATTTATCACACATCATCTTCCAAACATTTTCATGCTTTGACTTGGTCAACCCTGCCTACTACATCAAAAATATGATAAACAAGGGCGTTCCTTTATTTTTCACTCACTCTTATGATAGACCAATTCCACTTTGAGTTACTTGGGATAGTTTAATACAACCTCAAATAATCATTATAGGTCAACCAAAGCATTACGATCACTTTCCAATAATATCTTTCATATTAGGTCACTATTAGGGTTTTAGAGAGGGTTTAGACTATCTTCCATTCTTAATAATCATTCATAATTCTTAGGCCATCAACCCAAACATAAAAAAAAGAACTTAAAAATAGGACAATTACTTAAATACCCTAAAATTATTATATCCTCATGTAAATGTTGCACGTACCAATGAGCATAATAAAATCCTTTTCGGGTCTGTTATACCTCATTCTATGCACACAAAAAACCTCAACACTAAATTTAATGATTTTGCCTTAAGTATATGTCCTTATTGTAGACACCGCAAATGTGTCTGCACCTTGGTTCTCCCCCTTGTCCACCTCAAACCCCTATCCTAACCCTTGGCCTTGGTCCTCTCCATCCATTTGATTAAAATAAACTTAAATATTTTAATTAAGTGGCCCCCTTTCCACCTCACCCTTGCCACCTTGGATCCTCCCTTGAATCCCTCCACCTTCCCCCTAGGATTTATTATGCCAAATCTCCTCATTATCTTTCCCCCCACGCCCATTTAAGCACCCTCATGACCGTTCTTCCCACAATCCCTCCCCCGGCGGCGTTCAAGAATGCGCAGAGGCTATTTTTAGCCTCTGTCCCCATTCTGCCACCACCGACGTCGGTGACCCTTCGGCCGATGTCAGCAAAACTGCCGGCGTCGGCAGCCTTCAATACCCCTTTTTGCATCCGTTGCAGCCCCTGGACCCTTGAGCTCGCAAACAGAATCCTCTCGGCACTTTGGCATTCGACTCTCTTCTCTCTGGACCTCGTGCAATAGCAACAACAGAGGCAGGGACTTTAGCTTCTTTAGTTTCCTCTTGCAACAAGTCTTCCGTGGCTCCAACAATAGCTCCTCCATTCTTCAGTCTGCAAGCCAAAAGGTAAGCAATTTCATTATGTTATTTCATTCTTTTCTTTAAGTTTTCAGTTATCTACTATCTTCTACTGGCTGTGTCCTTCCCCTAAGAGGCTGAAAGGCCTTCTCAGACCCTGTCCTCTGTCCATCTCCCTCTTTCCTGTCCCCCTTTTAATCTAGTCCCAGACAACTTCCTCGCCCCTCCTGCCAACAAAAGACCCTGCACAGGGCACCCAACCAGACCCAGACCATTCTCCAAACCACCCAAATCCATCCATAAACTCGGTCTCAGACCCATCCACGGACCAAAACCAAACCAGACCCGACCACAGGCCACAACCCCGACCGACGCCGGTCACGTCCCCAACCGACGTCTGCAGGATAACTGACGTCAGCAGATCAGATAACCGACACCGGCAACATTTCCGACCTCGGTGACTGTCATCAGCTCGACTGCTCCTTTTAGGTAATCATTTGTCTTTTCTTTTCTTTCTAATTTGTTTATCACTTTTGTATTCTGGCATCCTGTATTTTCTTGGTCTTTTATCTGTCTGTTAATAGTGGGTTGACCTCCCTTAAGGAAGTTCTCATACTTCTGGGAACAAGCTTTCGCTTGGCAACCCACCGCCTATCCATCTAATGTTTTCTTGTCCAAGTTCTTTTTCTTTGCAGGTGTCATTCCTCCATAGCCAAAGAGGGGTGCTCACAAACGTCTAGATTACGGTGCGTGATCTTCATCCAGGTACTTCACATGCCTTGTCCATTATCTCTTTAGTTTCTTCTCTCTCTTGAATCTGAAAAAGCAAAATTTGAATAGAAACATTCTAGCACGCCCAGTGGGACGCTAGGTTCCTCCTGGGTTCCTTTTCTTCTTCATTCATTTAGGGGCATTAGGTTCTTACCTTTTCTCCTCCTTCCTTTCTTCTCAATGACACTATAAGCAGGAATTAAAAAGAATCCTTCTTTTCCTTCTTGCACATTCTAGACTAGTCCAACGTCATACTCTCAACCCTTTCTCAAACTTGTCTTCATAACAAACATCACATTTCAACTTGGGCATTAAAACACTTTGCATTCATTTCTGCTTGTGCTTGCATCTTTGTAGTCCACATCTAGTAACTTAAACGCATATTGAATAAATCGTAGACACTTGATGTTACACTACCAAACCACATGCACTAAAATGCACATAAAACTTACTTGAGACAAGGCCCGACTGGGATTTCATCCCCCAGCGGATACCTTACCCGTCTCGATGACCCTACTTGGATTTCATCACCAAGGGGGAAGCCCACTCCGTTCTCTGGCAGAGGATAAACTCTAGGCGAGGTATATCTTGGCTAAGCGAGACCAGCTAACCACTGGAATCGTGAAGTGAGGGGAGCTTGCTCCTTAGCACCAGGCCATGTACTAGACCCTAACACAAATTTTTGAGCACCTAAAACAACACCTGAAACCATCTTTAGATTGCCTTCTTCTAGGGCCCTTCTTCCAGCCAATCTCCCCAAACATTCATCTAAGGCATAAGCCACAGCTTCTAAAGTTAATTCCTAGGATTTATCGCTTAGGCTTGTCTGTCTCTCTCTGTTTTCCTCTTCTCATCTGTTTGTTTGAGTGAGTGAGGACGCTTTCTTCATTGTTTTTCCAAGAATCTTCAAATCTTTTGGTTCTCTGGAAAACACAGTCACCGGCATCGGTTCTTCCACTGACGTCGGCTTTCCCTGTCACCGGCATCGGTTCTACCACCGACGTCAGCTTTCCTATATTATCGGCATCGGTTATCTGACCGACGTCAGCCATATCTCTTATCGACATCAGTTTTTCAACCGACGTCGGTCTCTGTCACTGTCCTTTTTTTTTCAAAACCAGTAGCCTAAAACCTATCCCTTCTCTGTAAGACTCCATCCTGGTTTTCTGAAACTGAACAACACAGTTCTTGAAACCTGAACCTTCTTTGCCTCGCATGGTTTTGACACGTAGCCAAGCCAAGGCTCTTATCAACCACGCCAGCCGCCAACCACTTCCGCCTACCCCATCCGTGACCGAGCCTACAATGGAGTTCAACTCGGAGACTGAAAGAACTCCTACCTGTCCAACCCCGCCACAGACTCCTATTGTCCAAGAAGGGGACCAAGATTTTGAATGATTCTTGGACCTCAACGTTAAGGCCTTGCAACATTATCTCGTGCATAGCTGAACGTGAGACTCCTTGGGCAATCTAATCTATAGAATGCCAACCTCTCTTGCCGCAACTACGGCTGTATCGACAGCATCCGTAGTTCAACCTTTGGACTCTCAAGCCATCGCTTCGACCGTTGACCAGACTTTGACCAATCCTCCAGGTGTGGCCTCTCCTTCTATCATTGGGCCCACTTCCACCGGGGTTCCGGCCCCCTATCAACCTCAACCCGCTCAACCGCTATCCACTCCTTTTCAAAACCTTGTCATCTTTATTCTGCCTACCCTGGCCCCTATCAACACCAGGGTGGCTTCTTACCCCTTGGCCCCCGTTACCACAGTCCAACCTCTCGTGGCAACATCGGGCCTAGCTATGTCTTCTACTCAACCACCTTTAGCCTCCACTTCTGCCCCTATGACTAGTCATCCGTACATTGTACAACCGACTATGTCGCATACCTCCCCTAGCCTCTTCCAAGCGCCCTACAACTTAGGGGGCGCGCCACCCGTCAATCCATCGGCAGACATCATTAAAATGCTGATGGACAAGATGACTAGTCTAGAGACCTCTGTTTTCAGCGTGCACAATACTCTCTCATACGAGCAGATCTGCAACGAGCCCATTCATCCTTCTATCCCAATCAGACCATATCTTAGCCAGTGGGAGCTTCCAAAGTTTTCTCGCTTTCAAAACAAGGAAGACCCACAGCAACACTTGCAGGCATTCAGACACGCTTGTTACCTCATCGGCCATGACGATGCATTACTCTTACGCACATTTTCTATGTCTCTCTCGGGTGCTGCGCTCGATTGGTACAGCTCCCTTCCCAGCCATTCTCTCTTTTCATTCACATAATTGGCCCAGCTCTTCCTCGATCACTTTTCCATCAACATAACCAAGAAGGTCTCAATCATGGACCTCTATTCTATCTGGCAATTTGAGGATGAGTCCATAGCCGACTTCGTTTCTCAGTGGAGAGGCCTCATCAACCAACTTTCCTTTTCCTTACCCCAAGCTGAGCTTATTGAACTCTTTTCCCAAGCCTGTGCCAGACATATTTCTTCCATCCTGAGGGTTCAAACCTTCCGCACTTTTGACGAGGCCTTCATGATGGCCCACAAACTTGAGTTGCGTGCCATTGAGGAGAATAAAGTCAAGTTGCGGAGCAAGAATCCCAGCTCTAAGACCAATGACTCTTCCTCTGCTAAGCCATCATCATCCAATTCTAAATCCAAGGCTTCAACTAATGTCGTGGTGGTTAGACCTTCATCTTCTTTGACCAATCAGCCTGAGCTGTCCACATCTCAGAGCACCACTCGCCAATTCCAGCAAAGATACGTACAACGACGATATACTCCTCTCAGAGAATCATATGCATCTATGCTGGAAAAGCTTGTTAAATAGGGGGCCCTTAATCTCCCTCAAGCCCGACCTCCTCCACAATTCGATCCCTCACGCGCCATCCCCGCATGGTATAGGGAGCAAGACTTCTACAGCTTCCACCGTGTTAAGGGCCATGACACAGAAAACTGCAAAACTTTTAAGAACATAATCCAAGACATGCTTGAAAAGGGGGATCTCATCTTAGACAATCCAAATGCACCTCCTAATCACGCCATTGACATCTTCAAACAACCTTTCCCCAATCATCCGCCAACCCAAAACAATGTCCAGACCTTAATTGACGACAATCATGAACACAATATACGAACAGTCAATACGGTCTCTCCCTTCGTCCCCAATCAACCTCAAGAGGTTAGTCCATCAATCAGTCTATCACATGTGGATGAACCTCTTTCCCTGGCTGGTTCTCTGTCAACCTCTCTCATCTTGGAGGACGCCTTGGCTTTACCAGCACCACCGGTCTCGCCATCCTCCTTTCTACTGCCTATGGAGGACCCGACCCTTCCTACTCCTCAGCCGCAAGTGGAGGGCACCATCATCCCTGCCCTTTACCCGCTGGAGGAGCCTCGCTCCCCAGTTTATTCTCCACCCGGGGAAGAACCTATCTCCCCTTTGTCTTCATCTAAATCTGTCATGACTTCACCACACCATGCGTCTAAGACCACTACACCCATCTCGTCTTCAACCTCGCAACCATCAACATCTTCTTCTCAACCATTTTCTCGGTTAGTGGAGAAAATTGCACTTCTCCCTCTGAGGAAAGTGATGCCTCAGGTGTTGTGGGAGCATCTTAAAGCCTTTCAACATACCCGCGCCCTCTCATCACATGCTGCTAATCCTCCCAAGGCAGAATCTTGTCAGACTCTTGACAAAGACCAGACTCTCAAACCTCAACCAAACCCATCAAAACTGAAACCTGCATCTATCTCATCTAAGCCCATCAAATCATTTGGCATTGGTCCTGTCTCCACCCTCACTCACCCGCAAGTGAAGGTGGACCTAGGCCAGACTTCGACCAGTAGCAGTCTTCCAACCAAATCAAAGAAGACTGCCAGACCACAGAAGCGAACACCTCCTTCCCCGTCACCATTGCCATCCATTTTAGGCCCCCATCCTTCGACCTTGGCTAGCATCCTTCCCACTCCAGCCTCCAAACAAAACTCATTGCCTCCTTTGTTTCCTCTGCCTACCTCCAACCGTCCCTCTCCCAAAAAGACGGTACCAATCACCAAGAAAGAGCCGTCTCCGTCTGTCACCGCACCATCAACCCATAATGTGGTACGAAAACCTCTTCTAACCTCGCCTAAGCAAAAGTCACCAACCTCACACATATCAACTGGCACGGACCCCTTAGTGGGCTCATACTCATTGATATTGCACCGACTTCTGTAGGCCTCCAACATAACCCTTCCCCACATCAAGCCTTTCCAACCTCTCGGGTCCAAGCCCTCCTGGTTCGACGACACGAAAATTTGCCTATACCATCGTACACCAGGACACAATACCGAGACTTGTTGTGCCCTCAAGGCCATCATCCACCACCATATGGAGAAAGACACTCTTCTCCTTGAGGACACTCTTGACCAGACCCCGACTCCTTCCCATCCAACCTCTTCTACCACGCCAACATCTCACCAGCAAAACATGACCCCTTTTTCACCTCCTATTTTTGAAATCAATGCTATCCGTATAACCACTAGGTCGTAAAAGGACAAGGCAAAAGAAAAAGCTGCCATTCCTTAGACCTATCCCTTCGTCAAGCCACCTCTTGCACCCAAGCCTAAAATTTCTATCCTTGGCGCATCCCAGCCTTCTTCGTCTTCCTCTTTTGGGCCAATTCACGACTCCATGCTGAAGCAGCTTCACCAGACACCTGTAAAGATGTCTCTTTATGACCTTATCCAAACCTCGCCTCAGCACCGTCAAGCCCTTATCCAAGCCTTGCAGGCAGCGGAGGTCCAACCCGAGGACCCCTAACCACTCGCTGCCCTCATCCATTCTTTATCTCCTGTCGCCTCCATCACATTCAGCGATTCTAAGATTCTCACATCTAACATGGAAGATCAGGATGCCGTCCTCTTCATCACTGCCTATGTTGATCAGACATGCATTAAACGCGTTATGATCGATGGCAGCGCTAGCATCAACATTATCTCTACCCACGCCTTTGATCAGTTGGCTCTTCCCAAGAATTGTGTCTCCAAAACCGATGTGATCTTACGCTCTTTCAATGACACCACCGCCACAACCATTGGCACAGTCATCCTTCACATTCACGTTGGTCCACGCACAGTCCCGAAGCTCTTCTATATTATCGAAGGAGAGTTTCAATACAACCTTCTACTGGGCCGACCTTAGATCCGTGCCATGGCCTGTATACCCTCCACCCTGCACCGTTGTGTGAAGTTTGAGCATGACGGGCAAGTCCACACCATTCCCGCTGACCCTTCACCCTTCAAGACTTGCAACACAACCTACCGTCCCAACGATGTTCTCATTCCCATCAAGCCATCAACTCTGGCACTGCCTCCATCTACGAAAGCTTTGACCAGTTTGCAATTGGCAGTCGCCCTCACCCCTCCCCTTCAAGCACCGACCAAAGACCCCATGGAAGACATCTTCCAATGACTATCACTTGTGGAATATCACTTATTGACCCTAGACATGTTCCAAACTCCGCAAGAGTATGGAGGCCTTCACCTCAGTCCCAATTACGACCATCGGATCAGGATGGTCGTGCCTTATGGTCCTCCTCACTTTCGGACCAACTTTGTCTATGGGGGGCTCAATCAAGCTCCTACCAACGGCAATTCCCTCTCTTCACCCCAACCTTTCACATCTGATTTCTCATTTCTTGGCAACCCCGCCTTTACACACACTTACCTTCACAGGTGTGCATGGAAGGGTTTTGGTTTCGAACGTTATGAGCAGGGCTCCCATCAGCCCATCGAGCTGCTCAATGATCACGATGCCAAGAAACGGTATGGCCTGGGATATCATGACCCCACTTAGGCTCTTACTAACCTTTGTCTCGAGCCAACCATTGACCAATCTCCTCCAAACTCACCCATTTCTCCTTCGTCACCTACGGAGTCAGTGGTTTCCATCCCTCCTAGTTTTTTTTTTCCATAAGCACCATTCGCCTGGAACCCCTGACCTATCAGCTCAATGGGGTGTCCAGGTCTCTCCCTCTCATTTTTCCTAGCATGGTAGAGGATGAGTCGGCAACCATTCACACTGTCCACTGCGTTGACGATGACACCATCCTTTCCTACATGGGTGTCGACGACTCTTTCATCTAGCGTTCCCTCCCTTCTGAGACCCAGGTTATGTTAAATGAATCCACCATTGACATCAACCTCCCTTCTTCTTCTGATGTTCCTCACATCTTAAAGATTGGCCAATCTTTAGATGCTCAGGAGCAGCTTGATGATGCCCAGTTCCTTTCCAACCATAGCAAGGCCTTTGCTTGGACTTACAGCGACATGCCTGGCATCGACCCCACCATTGCTACCCATAACATTGTCACCAAACCAGAGGCTAAGCCTGTTAGGCAAAAGCTTCGAAAGATGCATCCTCGCATTGCGCTCCTCGTCAAAGAAGAGCTTCAGCATCTCCTTTCTGTCTCCTTCATCCAACCCATCGATTATCCACAGTGGGTCTCTAACATCATCCCAGTTACTAAAGCAACTAGGGGGATTTGGATCTGCACAGACTATCACGACCTTAACCTAGCCTGTCCCAAAGATGACTTCCCTCTTCCTAACATTGACCAGCTTGTTGATCTCACGGCCAGCCATGAGATGCTATCTCTCATGGACGGGTTTTCAGGATACAATCAAATCCTGATCGCATCGGAAGATCAGCACAAGACTACCTTTATCACCTCATGGGGGACTTTCTGCTATCAAGTCATGCCTTTTAGCTTGAAAAATGCTGGTGCCACATATCAGCGTGCCATGACCTACATTTTCCATGATCTCCTCCACAAAATCATGGAGGACTATGTGGATGACCTTCTCAACAAGTCCAAACTTCACCGCGACCACTTGACCATTCTCACAATCATCTTCTCTCGCCTTCTTCAATACAATGTCCGCCTCAACCCCAAGAAGTGTGTCTTTGGGGTCCTCTCAGGCAAACTTCTCGGCTTCATCATTTCCTTTCGTGGTATCGAGATAGATCCCACCAAGATCCATGCTATCCTCAAAATGCCACCCCCGACCAATCTCAAGCAGCTTCGCAGCCTACAAGGAAAGCTCCAGTCCATTCACCGTTTCATCTTGCAGCTTTCAGATCGCTACCAACCTTTTCATCATCTCCTTAAGGACGTCTCCTTTAAATGGGATGAGGACTGTCAAGAGGCTTTTGAAGCCCTCAAAAGCTATCTGGTCTCTCCACCAGTCCTCATTCCACCTAAAGATGACCAACCCTTCTACCTTTATATCTCTGCCACCAACCATTTGTTAGGTGCCATGATCGCGCACCGAGACGAGCATCATTGTGAGCAAGCGGTTTACTACATCAGCCAAACACTGGTTGACTATGAAACTTGGTATACTCATACCGAGAAACTCTGTTTGGCATTAGTCTTTTCCACCACCAAGCTCCGCCACTATCTCCTCAACCACAAAACCTTTATCATCAGTCACACCGACCCCCTCAAGTACATGCACTCCAAGCCATATCAAAATCAATGTATGGCTCAGTGGCTTATGCTGCTCGCTAAGTTTGACTTCGAATTCATCCAGCAAAAATCTATCAAGGGGCAAACCATCACTGACCAACTGGCAGATGCCCCTCTTCCTGACAATCAACCTTCACAGTTTGAGTTCCCTGACGAGTCTATCGCTACCCTTTCCACCGATGACACCGTCTACCGAATGACAATGTTCTTTGACGGCTCCAAATGTCAACTCGGTGGGGGTGCGGGGGTCATCCTCATCCCACTCGAAGGGGAGCCCATGCCTCTATCTTTCAAGCTTGACTTCAATTGTACCAATAATATGGCCGAATATGAGGCCTTAATTTTGGGACTTCAGACTGGCCTTTCCCTCCACATCAAGTCTATCAACATCTTCGGTGACTCGCAGCTCGTCGTTAATCAAGTTAACGGTTCATATCTCTGTAAAAATGAAGTTTTACAGAGGTATAAGAATCGTGTTGACCTTCTTTTGGCATCTTTCGACCATTACCTCTTGCAGACTGTTCCACGCTCTACGAACAAGTTTGCCGACACCATGGCTTCTCTTGCTTCGCATATCCCGTCTTCATCATCGTCATCTCGCCTTTTTGTCACAGTGCATCATGTACCTTTGCCTTCATACATCTCTCCTCACATCGACCATATCAACACTATCAATTCTAGCCCATGAGATGATTGGTATAAGCAACTTGTAGACTACTTGTCTCTTTCTGTCACTCCTTCCAACCTCTCTAGCAATGCGTGGTGAGCTTTCATCAAGCGCACAGCTCGCTATACCATGCTAGGGGGTCTTCTCTATAAGCAAGGCTTCAACGGCCTCCTTCTTCACTGTCTAACCTCCACTGAAGCTCCTCAAGCCATAAAGCAAGTCCACGATGGGATTTGTGGTGGACACTTCAGTGGAAACTCGATTGCCAAGCGCATCCTTCACCTGGGTTATTATTGGCCCACCCTTCATCAAGACTGTAGTGACTATGTTTGACGTTGCATCAAGTGTCAGCAACACTCTAACCTGCTTCATCTCCCCAGCCACGCCTTGCAAGTCACTCAAGATTTTTGGCCTTTCTCTCAGTGGGGCTTAGATCTCATCGGTGAGATCAACCCTCACTCGTCCCTTCGTCATCAGTCCATCATCACTGCCACTGAGTATTTCACCAAGTGGGTGGAAGCCATTCCTCTTGTCTCCATAAAAGCCGACAAAATTGTCGACTTCATTAGCAACCACATTATCTATCATTTCAGTGTCCCTCACAAAATCATCACTGACAACGGCAAGTCCTTCAAAAACAAGACTGTCCAAAAACTATGCGACTCATTTGGCATCAAACTCAGCTTTTCTTCGCCTTACTACCCACAAGCAAATGGGCAGGCTGAGGCTTCCAACAAAATTCTCACCAAAATTCTCATGAAGGTGGTCAACAATACAGGAAGGGATTGGCACATTCATATTCCCTTCGCTTTATGGGCCTACTGCACTAGCATCCAAACTTCTATGGGTGTTACTCCCTTCTCCCTCGTGTACGGAGCAGAGGCTGTCTTACCTCTCGAAGTACAGATCCCGTCTCTCCACATCTCCCTGCATGACATTCTCTCCAATGATGACTTTCATCAAGATCGCTTAGCTCAACTTGAGTTACTCGACGAGGGCCGTCTTGCTGCCCTCAATCATCTCCATGTCTACCAAAGTCACATAAAGCAGGCCTACGACAAAAATCTGCGAGAACGAGACTTCAACATCGGAGACCTCATCCTCAAAGAGAATCAGCACGTGACCAATATGGAGCAAAGTAAACAAGGCAAATTCACCGCCAATTGGCTTGGACCTTTTATCATCACGCACAAGTATGGGTCAGGGACTTATCATCTGTCCTCCCTCGACGGACAGCCAGAACCTGAGCCTCTTAATGCGTTGCATCTTCGACCATTCTTCTGTTAGTCGAGTACTCGCCTACTTGGCACGTAACTTGAGCTCGTCCCTTGAGCAATCCTCGTCCTCTTAATCCTCATCCCTTTCAACCCTATTCCCCTTTAACAAGTCCTCTACAACCCTTTTATGATGCATGCATGCTTTACCCTAATGAAAGGGAGTCCTTGAACTTCTACAGTCTTGTCCATGACCCAATATATATATATATATATATATATATATATATATATATATATATATATATATATATATATATATATATATATATATATATATATATATATATATATATATATCAAGATGTCAAAATATAAACAAGGTCACAAAATCAAATCAAAAAGACAGACTGCTCCCTCGAAGGACAGCTGTACTATCATTGCTGGAGCTAATAGACTGATCCCTCGAAGGACAGCTATTCAAACATTATAAAGCAAAAATATAGACCACTCCCTCGAAGGATGGCTATCAAATAGCAACCTTTCTTAGAAGCTTCCCACATTGATCAGCTTTGCAACATGACCACTCAATCAAAAGACATCTCTATGTAGGCTTCCCGCATCGATCAGCCTGCCCAAAAAAAAAAAAAAAAAAAAAAAAAAAAAAAAACGGGTCATGGACTTGGCTTGTAGTTGTCTCAGGGTCTCCTATAAAAAGGGGCAAGGTTATTCTTGCTCTTAAACAGGGTTACCCTATCCACCTCCTATCACCTACTCAGGGGACTTCGAGCTCACTTTAATGTCAAAGTGATTCGATTACTGTTCTAACACCACACTGGTCAATGACGTAATGCATGAACGGGGCTTTGGTTCTAATAACCCCTATCTATGCTTCCTTTCTGGTCCTTGTCAATGAAAGAGCAATTTACCTTTCATCTTATCTTTTACTTTGGTCACATTAAACCAAACCAACTTCAACATTTTCAAACCAACCTCGACATTTTCAACATGACATCAGGCATCGCCTAGTCCATTTCACATAGTTTCTATGGACACCAATACACATGGAAACTACCGACCAGACCCAATTTATGTTAAGCATAAACCAATACTTGCTGAAGCATAAATAGACCTCCATTCATTTTTAGCATACATCCATCATGACTATGGAAACTTGCTAGGGATGAAAGACCTTTTGACCAATGTTGCAGAATACACCATTTGGAAAAGGCTGCAGCATCATCTTATCCTCATCTTATCCTCATCATTCTGACACTCGACCAAACTCATCATCGACCATTTTGACCCTCGCAGTTTGAACCACATTGGTCTGAGGCCCTATGACCAGGGCTATGTAGGCAGCACTCAGATAACACATCCTCTGAGGTTAGCTCGACCACCCCCATTTGTTCATCTCCTTGATGGACAAACCTTCTCTTCTGTGACTTTGATCACGTCCAACTCCAATCATTTTCTTTGACCAAGACCAATAATTTTCTTTGACCATTCCTCCCTTTTAGGGAGAACTACATTGGCCTAAAGCCCTTCACACAAGGGCTATGTAGGCAGCACTCAGATCACAAGATGTTTTCTGAGGTTAGCTCGACCACATCCTTTCGTCCATCCATCCCCTTGACCAATGACCATTGGAGATCATGCGTATCTCCTTCGACCTTTGACTACTTCCAAGCCAATGTTGCCTTGGTTGTCTTTGCGTGTGTGCTACCTCACGGCTGGTTAGCAGAATTGTCCGCAGACTATTTTTGACCCTTCGCAAGTATAAGATCGCAAGCCGGTTGATCCCTACTACCTATGACTTTTTCGTGTCTCTGGGAGCACTTCCTTAGCCTGGGATACCTGGAACACGATGACCATTTGGAGTTTCAGCTTAGATTGAGTGACTTGATCAGCAGATGACTAAATGCTGGGGCCTAGTTACTTCAATTTTGGCACTCCTTGACCCTCGACATGCGACAATTTGACCCGACCCGCTCGTGAAGTGGACTACGTGCAATCACGACTACTGCAGCATTTTCACTCACTCTCTTCTATCCATTTCTCTATCAAATTGACACTCGATCTTCGGTTCCCTTCTCTCGACTATCGCTTTGAGGGGGGAACACCTCATCCTTTTCTTGGGGCAACCAACTCCTGTTTTTGTCTTGCAGTTCATCAAGAACAACCAACAAGACAAAAAGGGGCAAATGTAGACACCGCAAATGTGTCTACACCTTGGTTCTCCCCCTTGTCCACCTCAAACCCCTATCCTAACCCTTGGCCTTGGTCCTCTCCATCCATTTGATTAAAATAAACTTAAATATTTTAATTAAGTGGCCCCCTTTCCACCTCACCCTTGCCACCTTGGATCCTCCCTTGAATCCCTCCACCTTCCCCCTAGCATTTATTATGCCAAATCTCCTCATTATCTTTCCCCCCACGCCCATTTAAGCACCCTCATGACCGTTCTTCCCACAATCCCTCCCCTGGCAGCGTGCAAGAATGTGCAGAGGCTATTTTTAGCCTCTGTCCCCATTCTGCCACCGCTGACGTCGGTGACCCTTCAGCCGACGTCGGCGACCCTTCGGTCGACGTCGATGAAACTGCCAGCATCGGCAGCCTTCAATACCCCTTTCTACATCCATTGTAGCCCCTAGACCCTTGAGCTCGCAAACAAAATCCTCTCGGTGCTTTGGCATTTGACTCTCTTCTCTCTGAACCTCATGCAACAGCAGCAACAGAGGCAGGGACTTTAGCTTCTTTAGTTTCCTCTTGCAACAAGTCTTCCGTGGCTCCAACAAGAGCTCCTCCATTCTTCAGTCTGCAAGCCAAAAGGTAAGCAATTTCATTATGTTATTTCATTCTTTTCTTTAAGTTTTCAGTTATCTACTATCTTCTACTGGCTGTGTCCTTCCCTTGAGAGGCTGAAAGGCCTTCTCAGACCCTGTCCTCTGTCCATCTCCCTCTTTCCTGTCCCCCTTTTAATCTAGTCCCAGACAACTTCCTCGCCCCTCCTGCCAACAAAAGACCCTACACAGGGCACCCAACCAGACCCAGACCATTCTCCAAACCACCCAAATCTGTCCATAAACTCGGTCTCAGACCCATCCATGGACCAAAACCAAACCAGACCCGACCACAGGCCACAACCCCGACCAACGCCGGTCACGTCCCCAACCGACGTCAGCAGATCAGATAACCGACACCGGCAACATTTCCGACCTCGACAACTGTCATCAGCCTGACTGCTCCTTTCAGGTAAACATTTGTCTTTTCTTTTCTTTCTAATTTGTTTATCACTTTTGTATTCTGGCATCCTATATTTTCTTGGTCTTTTATCTGTCTGTTAATAGTGGGTTGACCTCCCTTAAGGAAGTTCTCATACTTTTGGGAACAAGCTTTCGCTTGGCAACCCACCGCCTATCCATCTAACGTTTTCTTGTCCAAGTTCTTTTTCTTTGCAGGTGTCATTCCTCCACAGCCAAAGAGGGGTGCTCACAAACTTCTGGATTATGGTGCGCGATCTTCATCCAGGTACTTCACATGCCTTGTCCATTATCTCTTTAGTTTCTTCTCTCTCTTGAATCTGAAAAAGTAAAATTTGAATAGAAACACTTATAATTGGTTAACACACTTGATACAACCTATCACACCTCTAAAAGTTCTATCATGATCTATGGCACCTTGAAAACTAATCTTGACCCCTCATTAGGCCATAATAGGTCTCTTTGCATACTAGGGCTAAAACTACTAGTCAAACTTAGACCATGAACACACCTTGAAACCTCTTGTAATAGTATAAAAACCTCATTAAATTTTCATAAAACCTCATACCTTGATCACACACTACCAATATTCTTATCATAAACCTCAGACTTCTTACCTCAACATGTTACCAACCTTATGTCTTCTCATTATGTCTCTAAAGTACATGACTCATGAACTCAACCTCGAGAACAAAAATGAAAACTCCAAATGACATAAATGACACTTTTATGACATCAATGAAAATCCCATGCATACCCTAGAACAAATTATCAACACCCATTTTAGTAATAGATGGTGATAGGTCCTATACTCCTCTATCAACACACCTAACATAGACCAATGGAAATTATATGATATTTTCCTTCATCTAGTCAACAAGGAAACAATGGAAGAAATCAAAAATTTATATTAGGATTAATATGAATAATCCCTTGAGAGGACACTATGTATTGACTAAGAAACCATTAATAGTGGTTAAAAAAATTATGGGACCAATAGGTGTATCATCACCCCTAGCCAACATGATGGGGGATATAAAAATATAAACCCAAATAACACAAATAACCAAGGCCCCAAATTATTGAAATACAATAGGAATGCTACCACTGATGGTGTCTTTGAACAAACCAAGAAGTAAAACCAAATAAATAATAGTCAATACCAATTAATAATTAACACCAACAACACTAATAACGTAGGGATCAAGAATCAAAGTCCCCCTCCTACCATTCATGTAGATTATTTAAATAGATCACCACCTAATAATATATAATACTAAAATCATACCCAAATCTAGTACCAATTGAATAAACAATATACATAGTTCCTAAACCAAAATTACTACCCATGAAACAACCAATAGGGGTTTAGACAATAAGGATAAAATATGAGATCTAGGGATTACAACCCCAATGTCTATTACCTCTTCCTTCAAGTCATAGATCATGATACTAGGAGTTTTTGAAAGTATAAAAACTTTATACAAAGGCTCCCAAAATACTAAAGGAAAAAAGTCATGGACATGTTCCTAGGAAATACCAATACACATACCCCAAACCACCTCAAAAGATCTCATTGCTCCCCAAAACTAGAACCTACAAATATATCACAACTCTTTTATTCAACTACCAAACACACCTTATTCAAATTAAACAACATAGTAACCTAAAGGGAATCCCATTCAACACAACCAACTGACAAAGAAATACACTTCTAATGTTAAAATGTATACCTCAAGGACTACAAACCTTGATGTGGCTCCTCAATCAGGAGTGCGAGGTAAGATTAGGATGATAAGATTTGTAGAGTTATCATTTTAATATAAAGTAAAAATTGTGGCTTATACTATATATTATTAACCTATGGCCTTCCACCCCTAAAAAATCTTAGAAATGAATACAATCCTCAAATCCCATGTGAAATTATGACCTAATCTCTAACTTAACCAAAACCTTATCCCACATTTCATTTCTATACCTACTCAATAACTCTTTCTCTCTCATAGATCAACCTTGTTCGATGCCATAGGATTGGGACACTTATATAATGCCACTCCTCCCCCTCAAACATAGATT
>JARHVA010008716.1:277500-433983 GCA_037957365.1 Torreya grandis | reverse complement strand
CCCTTCTCCTCTCATGCCCTGCCCCCTCGCACGTTATTCAGTTATCTTTGGGATAACTTAGGTTCAACTCCAGGTCAACCTCATCACCTTCCTTCCCTTGGGTTTCATACAAGTTCCTCATAGGATTTAAATTATACTCCTCTTCTAGTTCTCCACCCTTGTACCTTCTGATTGATACATTTCCTCTATCGATACAAACTCTAACTTTCCATGTTTGGGTATATGTGCCTCACCTTGGCTCTTGTTGCACTTGAAATTTCTTAGTTGTTCTCTCAAAAAATCCTCCCTTTAAAAATCCTCCATGCCATGCACAAGAACACTTGTGCTTCTCTCAGGGTTTTCATATTTGCATCCTTGTCTCTTTTTTAGGCTACTCCTACACCTCACGCATTTTCATGCACTTCTACTAACTCGATGGAATGATATCCACATTTCCTTCATGGGGTTCTCCATCATCTCATGGAGATGCTTCTAGACTCATGTTATTCCCATGTTGATGACTCATCTGCATCACTTTTTATTACAATTGTTTCTTCTCCACTCTAATGGCTAGATTTTTTAGGCCCCTTTATATGGCTCTCGATACTTCCCTTTCATTTGATCCAGCCTTCTAATGCATTAGTTTGTGTAGTAGTGTGGAAACCATTTTTTTCCATCTATGCACCCTCTCCTTGACTCTCCATCTCTTCTTCTCTTTAAGTCTCTCCAGGCCCTTATCATGTTATCAAAAACCCTCTCCACACATAACTCCATTCCCACATAGTCCCCTAAATTCTTCTATGTGAAATTACGCTCAACATTCATGACCCATTCTAACCTTTCCTTAAGGCCTTATCCACTATATACCTTCTGCACATTAGCCCCCAACCAATTCCTCTTGCACCTCCATATCTTTGAGTGTTATTTATTACAATATTTTATATAGAATCTTTTCTTTGAGCATATCTTCCTCCTAGTGCTGCTCCACCCCTGCAGTGCTCACATCCTGAAGGATATCCCATTCATATCCTCTTATAACTATGACTCTAGTTTATGTCTCATCCTAAATCCTCATCAATTCATTTTTTTTGCTCCTCAATTATCTTCCCATCCATGCTTGATGGAAAAAAAATCTTCACCTACACCTTCTACCCAATACCTTGATTGGAAGATACTCTTACGCGCTAATTGCCTCTCAGTTGGTGATCTATCAATGCCCCTTGCCAAATCACTTCTATATTGCTAGTCACTTCTAATCAGTGATTATGCCCACACTTCACTTTTTTAACTTTATTAAGATTTACCAACTCACTTTCAGTGATCTTTTGGTGTCTTACTCTCTTATTTATGCTCGGTTACCTCCTTTCATTAATTAGGCTAGTGTTCCCTTTTTCTCGCACTCAACTATCTCACATTCGATGATTGTTCAATGCTCTACATCTCCTCATCCACACCCCAAACTACCTCTTATCAATAGTTATATTTGTGTCTCACACTCTCAACACATTGATTGCCTCTCATTCGATGATAGGTCGGTGCTCCACTAACCTTCCTATTGCAATGATTACCTCATGGTTGGCATTCTATCATTACTTAGTTCTTTCAAGTTGATTCAGCCTCAACCTCTCATGCTTGTCCCTATTTCCTTATCTCTTCCACTCATTCACTCTCTACCCACCTTATTGCAATGGACAATAATACTCTTTATTGGTTGCCTCACATTTAGCAATCTATTAGCCCTTCTCCCACAATAATCCATTGGTTACCTCACAATTATCAGTCTAATATTTTCCCATAACACTCTATCAACTACTTACCATTAAGTAGTCTACCAACCTCCCACAACACTTTTTTAGCTACCTCACAATTGGAAGTCTACTAGCCTTCCACAACACCCCACTAGTTTCCTCATATTCGGTGGTATGCCATCCTTCCACATCAATTTATTTTTAGGATCTTCTCCTCCACATCCTCTCAAGGTTATCAACCTTGCTTTGATACCAATTGATGTAGTCATGGTCATGGTTCCAAATGAAGGGATGCCTTCGACCACATCAAATCCACATAGTGGATGACTAAACCAATCTAATTAACAATCAAAAATTATAGGATAGTCTTAGCTTCCCAACTTCTACAACGAAGCACACAACCCCTTTACAATAATGGAGTGATCATAGATCCCTTTACATTAAGTACATGCCTTAGAGCCCTTGGCTCTTCCACTCTCTCCAACTCTACATTTTGACAGAGTCTCCCTCTGGTCTTATCCTTTTTTAAGGTCTTCAACCTTCCCCATTATCCTAAAGGTTGGCTCGACTGCCCCTTTATAGTCATTCGATGTTTGGCCAATATTGTGTCAGCTAGAAATGGATAGTTGTAACAAGTAAGGCTTGACATGAACTTACAAGGCTACCATAGGGGTAGCTTTAGTCTTTATGGACACCAAGCCTTGCATTTTTCATAATTATCAAATCATATTTGTGCTAGTAGAATTCATCATCCTTTATTGTCGCATTTGTTATAATATCACTCCCTAATCTGTAAAGGGTCAAGTGTCATTCCTTGTAACCAGTTGTCTCCCCTTGCCTTGGTTCCTGTGAACTACACAACTTTTATGTTCCCATGCCTTAGGTGATCATGCATTGTCCCATTCTTTGTGCTATCACATGTTCCTCGATTCTCCTATGCATTAATTTTCTACTTATGCCTTGACTACACAAGTTTTTACTTGGTTTACCTGTGCAACATGTCCCCAATGGACCTCCCTCTACACCTTCTAAGGTTTGACTTCTTCACATGTTATTGCACAAGTCCTTCTGCACACTGCTCTTTGGTTCTCTATTCTCCATTACCTATGTGCATGCATTGCCTTCACACTCTGAGGCTAGTACCCCTTTATCTCCCACCCTTACTCCACACGTGTGTACTCTTACTCATCCGAAATACTCCATATAGTGTGTCGTGAAGATTGTTGATTCGCCTAAAATTCTCCTACATCAAAAAATGAAAATCCCTACAGGCACAAAACAAACAAAACATAAAGATAAAACAAAAGAAACAAAATACCATGGGATTATACTAGGAAAAAAATGTACACATAAAATCATTAATAAAATCCTAAGTGATATAATGGACCATATGTACCCAAAAAAAATACAAAAAAATTATAATAATAACCCTTGTACAAAAATTAGGTGCCTACACCATACTGAGAATTATTTTATCTCTTTTGTGATGGATTTTATGAGTTAGTGATTTATTTATTAGCCTTGTTCTAGTTTGTCCAACACCTCTCTTGCTTTGAGAATGTTTGGTCGATTGATTTTACATTTGGAGTATCTTTGTCAGTCTTCAATAGCTTCGACAACTTTCACTATCACAATTTTTAAGAGATATGCACTCTAATTTATTATTATAGGAGGATGATCTCAGTATTAGATTGTACATGGTTACCTCATCAAGCTTTATTGGAAGGATCTAGATTGAGGATTTGATAATTTATTCATAGTTTTTATTATTGCTAGTTATTTTGATTTTGTATTTTCAACACATTGTTATTTTGCGTATCTTAGTGTTCAAGTATCGGATTAAGATGGCATATATCAAGTTATGAAGGAATATTATTTTGTGATTAATTTGTTTACATGTTGAATGATTCCTTTGGAGTAATGCTAATAACCCCAACATTAGTCATCTTCTTGAGACATCTAGTATACATTCCCAACTAGTTCAAATTATGGGCGGTTTTTGTGTACTAATTATTTTGTATGATCCGTCATTTTTGACATCTTGATAAATGATTCTTACCCACACATTCCTGTAGTGGATTAACCCATTCATGCAACTTCATGGATCCTTATCTAGATCATTGATCATATTTCGTGGGTAGCTAATCATGCCTTTGTTATCGAGACCCATTCTAAGATATTTTTTGTCACTTTCCTCAAGTTTATCTAAGGGAAGATGTTGGTGTATTTAATAATTATACACTTTATATAATTATTATATGCACTTGATATTTTACCATTGAATATTATTCTAATAATTCAATAATTAGGAAGATTAGATTTTTGTTTTATTAATTATTTTAACAAAAAAGCTTTATTATATTCCTTGCATGCTTGTTTCCTAGTTGCTTTCTTCTGAGTTGACTAGTGAATCCTCTTCCATCTATATCTTCTTAATTTATAAATATAGGATGGTATTGTACTATGAAGTAGGAAAGTTAATGGAGATTAATGGATACTTTTGGATTCGTATTTTAAGTGTTATGATGTTGCATTTCGACCATAAGTTTGTGTGAGGTTTCTTGAGGAGCACATGTTCTGTTTGAATTCCATTGGAGAATTCTACACATATATGGTGTGTTGTAAATGCATTTATTTAATGTAATTTTTTATTAATATTTGTGTTTAATATTTCTATATTAACTAAAAAAAATTAAAAGATCCAATGAACAAAATTTTTAATCACTTTACAAAATAAAGGGAATTTAAATTAACAAGAAATAAATTATTTTTAACTAAGTATTCTTTTTCCATACATGTAGACAATATTTTATTTTATCATGCTTCAATTTCATTTTTTATCAAAATTTAAATGTTTTTTTAACATTTAAATATCAATTTGTAATCATTTTTTAAAACGTTAAGTCATTTTTTAAAAAATCCAAACACAAGTAATATACAATTAATTTTATTTTAGCATACTTCATTTTCCTTATTTTAAAAAAATATATATATATCCAAAATTTTGGTGTCTTTCTACATTTAAAAACATATTATGAAGGATGAAATTTTCATGAAGAAGAACAAAGAAAGAGAGATTGCAGTAGTAGTGTTGCAAGGAGATGATGATACAACTGAAATACCAATGAAATAAAATTAAATTAAAGATGTCAAATCCTATGATTATTCTAATGTTGATTTTTTCGCAGGTAAAGAAGAGTACAAATCAAGAAATGAGAAGGTTCAAGAGAAGTTTTCATGTGATCAAACAAAAGACAACCCTGAGAGGTGAAGATGTGAGTGTGAAAGGCTTTCAGAAGCCCAAGCTTGATAGAAACCAAGCAAAGCATGTGAAATAAGAAGAAAATCTTCTTAGGAGAGGATAGAGATAGAAGTGAAGAGTATAGTCATCCATTGGAGGTGATCAAATAACTTGAAGATGGAAAGAAAAATGAAGATATTTTGATTTTAGAATTCTATTTTGTGAACAAGAATGTGTTTGAAGGCCATCCATATGAAGTAGATGCATAAATGCAAGTGAAGAATGGTGATAAGGATGGACCATTGATAGTCCATCAAGTGAATATAAGATGTGATGAGTTTACAAATTTGGAGAACATGCTTCCTTGGCATGTTGAAGAGGTGGAATAAGTGTTTGTGGGAACTCTTAATTCCTATAATGTTGTTGATACATGTGAAGGTATAGGAGTTTATAAGATGAAAAATAAGAAAAAAGGGTATAGTTTAGCCCTACAATCTCATATGAATGAGAAATCAAAAGAAGTGGAACAAGGAGGTATTCAACCATCAGAGAGTTGTCTAATATGGATGTGGCAACTGTAGAAAATTGTCTTCAAGTTGAAATGAAGGAAATGGAGAATGGATAGTGGATGGTTTCATTCAAAAGATGTCCCCTGGAGGACATACAAGTGGGAATGCATTCAAAAGCATTTAGAGGTTGGATAAAATGCTCTCACCAAAAAAATTGAAGGAGATTGGCAAGAAGGAGAAAACATTTTCCATAGGATAGCAATGGATAGAAGAAGGTATGCATTCATTTTTCATCTTGAGAGATAGGTAGAGAGTGAAGTTGAAGAATGAGAGGTTCAAAAATTGTTGGTATAGGTTGTTCCAAAGAACATTTTGGCAACAAGTAGATATAAAGAATGTCACTTGTGTGGCATAGAGACAAAGAATGAAATAGAGATGGTGGATATGTTTCTGCTAAGAAAAATGAATGATGCACAAGGTGTGAGATCAACCCACATAGGAATTGGAGGAGGGACTCTCATGAGTCAAAGGTTAGCTTGTTTTCATACGAGAAACATACGTGCAAATATCTTTGCACATGGCATGCTTGTGATACATAAGATAATGAATAAAGGAGATAGAAATCACGTGTAGCTTAGATAATTAACATGGTGAGAAAAGGAAAAGAAAATGAGATGGTGAAGCTAATTTTGTTATCATTCAAAGCATTTGTAATAGAGGATGATGTTGCAGTTGAAGGTGTCTCTTAAAAGACATGAAGTTGGATGTAAATGGTGTGCAAGTAAATGTTTGTGGTACTTATTTAGAGGGAGCATTGAATGGAGAAGAGAGTAATGTTGCAGCAGAGATTTCATTGAAGGAGATGCCTAATTCCCATGATATTATGTATATTTAGGCAACAATAGTAGTTCACGAAGAGAATGAGGTTTAAAGCATTCAGAGAGGAGTTGCAAAAGATTGATGTTGCGGAAATGGTGGTGTTGAATGGGTTGGTGCCTATGGAAATTATTGATTCTCAAAATGCTTGGTTTGTTGATTTTGTTGTGGATATGAATGAATGCACAAAAGAAGAGAAGAGTATTGTAACAAAGAGCTCAAATGAATGGGACTTTGAAGGCCAATCATGGAATGTGGTTACAAATATGATGAGGAGTGGATATGATGAATTTTTTGATAAGAAATCCAAGTGAGAAGAAATGAAGAGGAGATGGTATGAGCGAGAAGAGGAAGGAAAGCATGAATTCCATGCTTCTATTGTAGGAAAAGGTGGTTGGTTCAAATTTAATAAAAGCTTGAGAAACAATGGTTATGAATACACTTGATGGAGGTGGATAGATAGCGGTGGGTCAAAGCCCACAAGAGGATGGAATATGAGAAAAAGAACATATTGGAGGAGGTGGATGGACTATGCCCAAGTAGTGGGGGATGAAAAGAAATGGATGATTAGAGTTATATTGAGGAAGATGGTTTGTAGGTCAGTGTGTTGCAGGAAATGGAGAAAGAAACATATTGAAGAACTTCAAAGGTACCTAACGAGGTGAAAATGGACACTATGGTCAAGAAATTTGACCAAAAGAATTGTTCTATTTCTTAACCTAACTTTGTGAGTAGAAGTAGGAGCATCTACGGTGTATCGGCAATCTTGCATCACCAAAAATAAAAAATAGTCATTTCAAATTTGGTTGCATTTATTCGAGTATGATGCTTTGCATGTGCATGGTGATGGTTGGATGTCCTCAAGGCACCTTAACAAAATATATATATATAGATTTTATGAGTTTTGTATGGAGATGGTGTGGCAAGATTCCTTTAGAATAACACGTAGTAGATTGAGAGTTTCAAACACAAGCATAATTTTCAAAAATAGCTCAAAAAAGAGCCAAAAACATTTATTATGGTAGTTGTTCATATTTCATGATTAGCAGAGTCTAAGTGACACCCAAGCTTGCTGTAAAAATAAAGGAAAGAAGAGTTTTGAGGGCCAAAAAAAAATTAACAATGTCAAAAACAAAGAGGAAAATGAACATTTTTTAAAGTTTGTAAGTTCAAACGATTGGTGCATTCACTCTAAAATATAAATCTATATTTGGGGTGAGTTTTTCGCATACATAATGTAGGGGAAAATATCATTCAATTGTTCATCTTCAGAAGTGAGATTATGAGTTGTCAAAATCTATGTAAATGTATGACAAGATGTCTAAAAGCTTTTTCTCCCTATTATTGAAAAAAATAGTTGTTATGTGGTAGGTCATTGTAAAGTGTTTTTGACTAAAACTCGTAATAAGATCGCCAAATTCATTTCATGAATTTTTGTGGTGCTTTGCATATGTATGCATACCATGGAAAGAACTAAAATTTGTATTCAACTAAAATAACAACCCTAGTTCTATGTGAAATTCATTAGAGGTTAGGATTGTGTTAATATCAGTTGTGCGATTCATTTTGACTACTTGTAACCTTATCTCCTCTCATTCAAATATATTTTGAGTTTAATGCAATTTACATGCTTAAAAGACACAAATTTCAATTTTCATACAAATGAACACCAAAAAAAAGTGGGATAACATGAATTGAACCCTATTTTTATGTTTTTAGGCCTCGATTACTGGTAAGATCTTTACATATAATAATAGAATTAACAAAGTATATGTAGATCAACACAACACGAGATATTGGTGGGCCAAGATGTCCAAATATGCACTGTAGTCAAAAATAGAATAGTATCCTTAGGGTTGGAGAACACCATACAATACTCCTTTAGAAATGAATAACTCCACATGATCTCCCTATATGGAAATGCTACTTCGAAAGAACAACCTCCTATATCCTTATAATCTTCACATATTTGATATCGTTTACAATGATATCCATCCCCTTTTATATAGACCTTTTTTATTTATAATTGATGAAGAAACACCTAATCTCAATGTAAACCAACTCACTACCCAATGTACTCATTTTAGATTATTTTTTTAATTATTTTACCCTTGTTAGTTAGATTTTTTATTTTCTAAAAGATATGACCTGTGATTTAAATCCCACATATTTTGATCTGTATTTTTTAAATCACTTCTACATGACATCCATAGTTTAATCACAATGTAAGTCACTGAAAATTTCGTTTAATTTAATTGTTTAGCTCATTGCAATCACTTGGAATAAAAGGTTACAAATCGATAGCATTAAGTTTAGAAATGCAATGATCAATTTCAGTTTCCGCAATACACTAGGAATTATAGCAATTTCAAAAACTATAATGCCAAAGATTGTTTTGTGTCGAGGTGAATTCTACACAAACAGAATTTATAAATATATAAATCAAAGCCAAAATATCAAAAAATTCAGATTACAATGTTCTCTAGACCATGATAATATTTATAATAATGTAAACCATGACAATGTTTCTGAATATTTTAACAAAAAAAAAAAGAGCAAAAATTATCTTGTTCCATGAAACTCCATCAAGCATAGTGTAACTAGGTTAACATGCACATGGAAGGAAATGCATCCATTTGAATAGATCTAATCACACAGACTAATTGAACCCAGCCATTCTTTATTAAAAGAACGATAGAAAAACCTTTGTGGGCATTTTACATAAATGCCCAAGTCAAACTTTCATAGTAATCCTCAGTTCTCATTTCCAGGTAAGAAGCATTTCACCTGTCTAAAATTTCTGTTCTTTATCATGAAATCATAAAACAAAAAATCCATACCAATTCAGAACTTAAATACTAATTCTGAAACACAACATTGGACAAAAGCAGTCAATTTAAGTATTGATTCAATACGTAACCATGGATTCTGAAACACAGCATTGTTAGCAGACCAGAGACAAAGTCACCAAACCAAGTGGCAGTTGTAAACAAGATCTTACCACTAAATGCAAGTAAAAAGGTTAAGGAACAAGAAGTCGTTCAAACTGCAAGTAAGACCTCACAAAAGAAATGTTTTGGAGTGTAAATATAAGATGTGAGGCTTAATTAGGTCAGCAGCACTAAATGAAAAATTAAAAAAAATCACAAATACAAAACTCATCTGAAATATAAACTGTAAGGTCAAAATTTCAATCCAATTGACCCCATAGGGAAATGCTAAACTTCTAATGCCTTCAAGATTACAATAAACGGACTAACGTTTAGTGCTCATGTGTCAGCAATAGTAACCTCAACCTCAACTCCAGGTTCAATGGTAATTGATGTGATCTGCTTCACCACTTCAGAAGAGCTAACCAGATCAATTATTCTCTTGTGGACACGTAGTTCAAATCGATCCCAGGTATTTGTACCTATATAACAAATCAACAAAACTATTGTCAATTTTAAGTAAAACTTTCAAGACCAAAAAACCAAAGTAATAAAAATAAGTTTTAATTTGAATCTCGTTCCACAAAACCAAGTTTCAAGATCATTTAAATGTCATTCAACAAAACCAAGTTTCAAGATCATTTGAATCTCATTCCACAAAACCAAGTTACAAGATCAATGGAATGCAAGATTTGATGGGCATCGTATTTTCCCAGATAACATAATGAATAATCCAAGCATCCAAGAAGGTGGAGTTTGCAAAAGCATTGCAGCATTTTCAAGCCACTAGAAACTACCGACTGGAAGTAGAAACGAGTAATAAGCCAGAAGTAAAACATCCAGAAACATGTAGCTGTTGGAGAGAAAATACTAAACGAAGTGGATGCCCAACCCTTTCAGGCAAATTTCAACCTATGCTGGATGCATAACAATACCTTAACAGTTCCATCGTATGTTAGCTCTTGGATAGTGCAAGAAGAATTACTTCCATGGTAACAGAAATGGAATAAGCAATATGTAAATCAAAACAAGTTGCATCCAGCTCTTCAATTAGTCATTTTCTAGACCAAAAACACCATTTTCACCACTCCAAACTGTTCAGTTGTACTGCCAAACAGAAGCATGGATAAAGAAAATAAAAGAACTTTGATAATTGTCAAAATACGTTGTTGGAAAGTGCAAGGAGAACAACTTCCATAGTAACAGAAATGGAATAAGCGATATATAATTTAAAACAAGTTGCATTCAGCTCTTCAATTAATCATTTTCTAGACCAAAAACACCATTTCCACCTCCAAACTGTTCAGTTGTACTGCCAAACAGAAGAATGGATAAAGAATATAACAGAATTTTGTTAATTGTCATATTACATTGTTGGATGCTCAATTGTGTACCCATATTCAAGCATCATCCTACTGAAGCAAATATGTATTCACAAAATATGACATATAAGCTATAATTATAGGCTGGTCCGACAAACCAACCACAAAAAACACCAGGAAACCTACTCCACTCTACTTAATGTTGACTAGAATCACGTCACTTACACACATGATACAACACAGACCTATAACAGACCCAGCAATTTGCAACACATAACCTGGAAGACCTGGTTCTACCATGCAATCAACTTAAAATCCAAAAGCCATAGCAGCAATAGCTGGGTCCAATCTGAGAAGGAAAATGTGTTTTTTAAATTTCGGTGTCAACATGAATATAGCTGAAACCATGAAGGACGTCGAATAAGCAGCATACGACCATAGGCTGTCAAACTCACAATGGAGCAATCACACAACACAAGAATAACCTGGCCATCTACATTTCCAGTTCTAAACACACTGAGATACATAACAATCACCCCAGCTAGCCTAGCTTTAGTTCACAAATTGAGATTTCAAAAGGCATACATAACATGGTAGAATTCATTTATCTATATACATCACAATCACCAAGTTCGTAGCCTATGCTGACACATTTTTTAAACAACCTGATTTCACAGCCTATCAGCCTGTCTACTGGTAGTTGTGCCACTGTAGAGGTCACTACTTATGCCACCATGCAATTCACAATATCCACAAATCCAAACAGCAAGTCTGTGTTTTGGCAGTAACTATCTTTCTTAAATATTACACACTTCACTTGAATGAGGAAACAGATATACAAGGGCATTCTTTTTCACATACAGCAAAACCGTAATGTTTAACAGCCATAAAAACCAATTCCATGCACCTTCTGCGAAAGTTATTTCAAGTTAAGCATTGAGAACCATATCCACGATGATACATCTTTGAGATTATTGACAGAGATCCAACATAGCATAACACTTCTTATAAGGTTGATTTTATTCTGACATGGAATGGTAAAATGTATAAGACAATACCTTCTCCACAAGGAGACTTGCGGGTGGTGATATGAAGGACCTTAGTGGGCATCCTGACAGGTCCCTTAACCTTCAGCCTCTTATCCTTGGCACCACGCACAAGGTCAGCACAAACTGCAAGAAACCAGAACAAATTTTAAGAGGATGAGTGTTACCCTTGCATGCATCATGACCCAGATAGCAAATCTTCACTGTGTAAGGCTGTTCTTCAAATTATAACCTACAAACAGCATGTTGATACCTTGGAAAGTTTATCCGTGGGTTAACTTTTTCTTGCCTTCCCACAAAGCAAGTGTCCTATGAAATCTGAACAGCATACAATTTAATCTCAGCAATGGAAAAGATACCTTTCTCAAGATTTTTCACATTCTTAGAGGATAGAGTGATCCTAATTCGATGCAGCTGCTCCTGAGATTCCTCAAGCCCAGCCTTCATGGGTTTCATCATACCCATAGCCATGGTTCTAGAGATAGCACAAACAACAAAGATAATAAGGTGCGAGTATAGGCAAAAATAATGCAATGAATGGAACGTAGTTCCTTAAGAGCAATAGATATATTAGCAAAGGAAATCATTTGAAACGCATTATGCTGATCTGGGAAAAAAAGAACTTGTGCATCCCTTTTTAAGGATAAGGGAAGTGCATTAGGACACCACACAAATTTATGCAACACAAAAAATACTAGCTTCAAAAATAACAAGGATTCTTGTGGGGGAGTGCAGTAATATCTAAGTGAATATCTTTGATAGATACTCAACTTCAGAAAACAATGGTTAGCCCCAATCTTATTGAAGGCAAGAACAGTGCACCAAAAAACCTCAATATCATAGAAAATGCAAAATAAAACTTCAAAGCTCAGGTAAGCGGAGTAGGATGACTTATGCAGATGACAAAGTATATCATTTAAACTTTGGAAGGATAAACCTAAGTTTTATGGACTAATTCACATGCTCTTTGCTGTAATTCTAATTCAGAGAAGAAAATTCATGAAAATGCCAAAAGAACGATAGAATTCATCATAATGTTTGGCCAGCACAAATATTACAAGGCTCCTCCATGATCCAGCTGCTGTTTGATTTACATGAAACAACCCTTCTCCCCATCTCACTTGTACTTTTAAGCTAAAGAGTTTTGGTTTGCACGATGTATTCTTCCTCTTTGTGGTCTAGCCCTGTTTTGACATTCCTTAAGAGTAAACTTACAAGTTTAAGCCTTAAGCCAGAGGCAACATCTTCCTTTTTCCATTTAAATATATACCTTTTTTGCTAGTGGAAAAATAATGATAACCAATTCCAAAATTATCATGTTAGCAAGAAAATGCAAACAAACACTAAAGGCAATATAAAATGGTGTCAAAGAAAGATATTTTGAAGCAAAGAATTTTCTGAAGTTTGAAAGTCTCTTTTATACTAAATTAGTGGTAGTAAAACCAATCACAAAATACTCATGGTAACCAGCAAATGCACACTACAGTCAACAACAAACCGGTGTCAAAAAATACTTGAGGCAAAGAGTTTTCTGATCCTTGCAACTCTTTTTTAAACTTAATTATATGTTATTTTATCATAAAACCAGCATTGCCCATCATGTTCAATGTTCGCCAAATTTTCAGTCATGTTAAAAATGAGTAAATTAAAAAATAAAATTAGATAATATTTGATGAACAGCGAGCCCTAGCTTATAGGGCTCGTAAATAAGATCATGCAACATGTAGAATATCAATCAATCTAAAGACTGCTGAGCATATATGATATAGCAGCATCAAACCAATATTAACCAATATATTTCGATATTCACCAAATTTGTCAGTCATTTGCATAGTCACAAGGTTCGGCCGAATCTTGGCCAAATCCGGAAAAATACATATTTTTTCGGCAATCCGGATTAATCCGATCTGGTTCGGTAATTTTTTCATATAAAAAAAAACCCTAAAAAAACTCACCTCACACGAACCCTAAAAAGCTTGACGCGAGCAGATGCAAACAGTTTCAAGGTGAGTAGCTTAAATCTTTTGGCATGGCAAGAGATCGACACGAGGAGATAAGGGTCACAGTTGACGTGGAGACAACCATCACGCATCACAGTCGACTAACAGTTGAGAAGAATGACGGCAAACACAATATTCTTCTTCCAATATTCTCTTACGGCAACGAAAAGTGGTCGACGGACGAGCCGTGACAAAGCAGAGAGAGGTAAGTTCCGTTCGATTATATTTCTATTTGGTTTTTTGAAATGTTAATTAGGTTTAGTTGTTTAGGACCTTAGGTTTATTTAATAGCTTTCCACCTAGGTATTTAGTTTAGATTAAGGGTTTATTTTATTTTTTAATTATAATTTATAATATCATATTATGTTAGATTATATAGTATTATATTATGTTCAAATTTATTTATATATTATAAAATGTAAATAAAGTTTAGGTTTTATTTTATTTTTTAATTGTAATTTATAATATTAAATATAATTTTATTTACATTTAAATTACAATTTATAATGTTTACTTGAAATATTTAGTTTTTTATTTTTATTTTATATTTAAATTTCATTATATATTGCAAATAAGTTATTTGTATAATATATAATAAAATCAAATTTAAAAAATATATATATAAATTAAAAATGTTTAAAATAGATAATAATATTATGATATATTTTTATTATTTTTTATAGTTTTATAATTATATTTTATACACGGTATTTAAAATTAAAATTAATAATATTACGATATAATTTCTATTATTTTTTAAAGTTTTATAATTTTATTTTCTATATGTTATTTAAAATTAAATTTAATAGTATTATGATATGTTTTAAATTTTTATTATTTTTATAGTTATATAATTGTATTCTATATACATTGAAAATCTCATGCATTTTTGAATTTTGCAAGCGTTAAATTAATGTTCATTCCTTCGTAGATTGAAATATTTTTCATTATATATTTCAAACTGGATTTTTCCGGATTTTTTTCGAACCTTTTCAAGAATTCCGGATTCTGCATTTTTTTGCCCTCCCAAACCTTTTCGGAGTTCCGAACCTTGTGACTATGGTCATTTGCTAAAATTTGTAAATTAAAAAATATTATTGAAAAATATTTGATGAAAAGAGAGCCCTAACTTAAAGGGTTCATAAACAAGATCATGCAGTATGTAGAATATCAGTAAATGTAAATACCGTTAACATAAACTCATGGGTAAAGCCAGTATCAGTCAATCCAACAGAAATTACTCAATATGCAGAATTAGAATAGTAACATAGGAAAACAATAAGATGTCCCTAGATTGTTAAGGTAAAACAAACTGAATTTAAAACCTCAAAACAATAATTCAACTTGCAAAAACTCCCCCCAACCCTCGATTACCTATCAAACAAAAGTAATTCAATATGCAAAAACTCCCTCCAACCCTCAATTACCTATCAAAATATGGTACTCCAATATGCAAAAACTTCCTCCAACCCTCAATTACCCATCAAAAAATAATAATTAAATACGTAAAAACTGAAGTGTCTAGTACAACTGGTGAACTCATACCAAAAACCTGAAATCATAGCAATGGAAATTGAAGCAAATTATAAATTTTTATCTTCTAAATCAATAAGAAGCAACAAGAAAAAATATAGGATACCAATGATTGCATCAGCAAAAAATGTTGATACTAAAAAAGAAAAACAAAGCCAGAACAAATATTTCATAACATCATTGGCCAAATAGATCAATTTTTAGTCTCCTTTGTACATAAACCAACATTACAGAACTACATATAGAGAAAAAATCCCTAAAATAATTATGGAACCTCGAAAATATTCACAAAAAGGAAAAACAAACTATTACAGAACACAAACACACTCAAACTCGGCAACAAGAAAACATTTAATAGCAAACTTAACCGAAAATGCAAATTAGATAACCATAATATGAAAGCTCACATTACCTAAACCGCACTAACAGACGATAAATCATTACAGAACCTCCTTGAAAGGATAAAATGTAATATGCAAAAGGAATGAGATCAAAAACAGCCAAAAAGCTCTTCTATAATGCTCTAGCTGTGAGAATATACACTCAAAATATCTACTTCTATGATGCCATATCTATGAGAATATAAACTCAAGATATTAATAATTAATTAGAATCCCATGGCAATGACTAGTCACTAGCTACTAAAATTTCATCAAAGTTAAAAAGCTTAAAATGGAAATCACAGAATTTACAATCTCTATACAAACAAATTAGATTACTATTAGAATCACAGGAATTTTTTTCTTAAATATACATTTAAGATGAAGCCAAAACATTAACCTCAAAACATAGATGATTACTCCCTAAGTTCTCACGAATTATAGTGATGTGTAGAGATCTACCACAGCAAGCCATTCAATATTAAGAATATCAACCTGTAAGGAAAAAAGTAAAAACCCTACTTTACACTACAGAGGAAATTGCGCACCCCAAAAAAAGCAAGCCTATGTGAGGATTGAGAAACGTGGCCCTCAAAACTTCGATGGCTAATCATTTCCACCAAATGAAAATCATGCTCAAGAGGTTCTTTCCACAAATCAACAAACTCAAGCAAATTCCATAAGCCCTCCAAAGGGCCTACAGTATGAAGCATGTTTAACTCAAACCCTAGTGGATAATTTCCACTACCATCAAGAACAAAATACAGAAGCCCAAAAAAACGAAGTAGTGTTCATTGCAATATTCCCCAAATTCAAACTCTTGATGGATAATTTTATCACAACAGTGAAATTATGCTCATATCATTATACTCTAGAACAATGCACAACGACCCCTCGAACAAAGTCTACATGTACAGTATGTGTACATTCAAAACTCTATCCACAGACACTCAATTACGATGTCTATCATACTAGATGATATCCAGAACTTCTAGACACTCAAGTATGCAGTGTATAAGAAATGAAATTGAATGAAACCATGCCTAGCTGAAATCCAATCATTAAGTACATTGACCACACGCTGAAAATCGGGCTGCCCTAAACTTAATAGCAAAATCCCTCAAACGAAATCGCATAACAAATACCAATCTCATTAAGCTTAAGTAAAATTCATAATATTATGTTGAGTGGGTTGTGGTATAATAGTAATAAGAAGGGAAAACTCCAAAAGCATCACCCAGCTCTAGATCCCCCCCCATTGCAATAAGCCAGTCTATAGTTCCAATAAAAATATGTCAAGATTGTAGTGTAACGACTAAGGGTACGTTTAAATATGAACCATAATTACAAGCATTGAGAATGTGATCCAAGCATACACCTTACCTAAGATATGCCCTAAAAAAAAGTCAAAAAATAGTCTACAGTAACCGAAAGAAGGGCAGAAATTTTATCCTAATCCAAATGGACAACACCGAAAATCTATTGATCCTACACACAGCCCAAAAAAGCCCCATTAAAGCATCCAATTTGTAAAATAGCGAGCTCCCACTCAGATGAGTCGTCCTAAAATTACTAGGATTGACACACAGATTCCCATCAAGGATTAAAAATAAATACATAAAACCTTAAAACCGAGATGGGTACCTTAGTATTGAGCTATAAACAGCAATCTACCGAATGAAATCCAGCAATATCAATTACACTGGGGGCCAATAATCAGATTATAAAAGCCTTTAAGTGCAGAGAAACGATTCTTAACAATAAAAGATGAAATATGATGAACAATACTGACCTTAACCTGCACTTCTAACGACTGCCCTCCTCAGTTAATAGCAGATTGAGTAAATGGGCTCTCCTCCCTCCGCCGCACTCCTTTGAAAGAACACTGTAAATACCCAAATCTCGGTTTATGTATAATTTTTTCCTAGGGTTTTAGGCGTCGTTTTTCTTTTTTTATTATTATTATTATTATTGGGGTTTACAAGGTCGCTTATGTAAAATGGGTGAATTTGTTTTATGGATGACCTATTTAGATGTTATGATTTACGGGTATTTATTTTGTCAAATTTATTTGGGATTCGTATTTGATTCTTAATGTTGGATTGTGTCAAACACAGAAATCATGTTTAAAAGTGTTTTTATATCAAATTCATTTGGGATTTAGATTTGATCCCCTGTGTTAAACTATGTTGTATCTGATAAAGAAGTTTTTAATATTTTATAACAATATTTATTCTAGTAATAATTAGAAGGCATGTGATGTTAGATAAATATAAATGTTATCAACCCAACCCTAACGATGATCAAGAGTTCTTCCTATGTTTTCTCCTTCTTTGGTTTTAAGGTTAAAAGCATAAATGAGCTAGCGTCCAACAAGAACCTTTAGGCACATGACTCATGTAAATACAATTATATATTGAGCCTAAAGGTTGAGGAAGCCAAGGAAATAGAAATTATAGAGGCATGTTAAGTTTCTTGAAAACATGGTCGTGACATTGAGTTGTAATGCAATAAATGAATTACATTTAATTAAGCACCTACAATACAAAAAAAATACCTACTTAATAAATGGAACAACAAAACATTATATATATAGGGATATGAATGGTGTATCTTTGTATATAACTTTATAGAAGACCTCTCGTATAAATCTAAACCTAAAAACACATAACCGAAATTAAGATGACCCACTTAAAAAATCAAAGTTGATCAAAGAAGGTTACCAAGTCCATATGCTTTGGTTCATACAAGTGTCTAGAGCGTAAAGTTCCAATATGGACAAAATATCTAAAACAAATATCTAACTTTTGGTTTTTGTTCACCTAGTTGTGTTCTCCACTCTCCTTGCCTCAATTTTCTTTGTATGACTCATGTGTTCCTATAATAGTTGAATCTCTAACCTAAACTGTCAAGGAAAATATATTGGGGACCTACATTAGGGTTTAGGTGGCTAGTGTCAACTAGTAGAATAATGAAATCACTAGGAACCTTGGAATCACATAATATGCCTCCCATGCCATAATAATATGATTAATGTTAAATGTGTAATAAACAATGTTTATGTCTAAATGATTCAAACACTTGTTTATTTATAGGTGGTGTTGAATTAAATTCCATGATATTGGTGCACATGTCGATGTTTTAACCTTTTAAGACTTAGTATGATAAATTCTATGTTTGATTAAAGCACTGAGTAGACTAAATCAGATAAATAATATGCATAAAATATAACCACTGATTTGTTACAAAATTGACTAACTTTGAATTTTTTAAAAAAATAACAATAAATAGTGCAAATAAAGACTTATCTAGAAAACCCCTGATACGGATGATATGAGTGCCAAAAACTGAGATGGAAGTTGGTCTAAGTGTCATCAACTGGATCCTTGTGTCAAAGCCCCTCTTGGACAATAGTGCCACAATTGGATAGTAGCTCCATGTGGCTCTAGTGTCTTGATATCAGTTGCTAGTGTCCTATGGGTAAGAGTGTCCCAAACTTTTGGGTGTACCTGTATCTAGATTTATGGGGTCTATTCTTGCACGCACAAATTCTATAACTTTGTACTGTGTCTATAATGATTGATTTATGGTGCAAACCCTAATACTCCATGCAAGTAAAACATGAGCTGAAAAGTGTGTTCGTTAGTAGGATAGGTTGGACATCCTCAACACCCCATTATGAAGAGAGTCGCCTGCATACCAATACTCTGAGGAGGGATTAAGCCCAATATAGTTCTCCCCACCTAAGTGTTGGTGCAAGTACAAGTGATAATAGTATGATAGTGGCCTTGAGTGTGCTTGAGATTGGAAATTTAGAAAATATGAGCTTAGGACTAATGTAGATGACAGTATGCAAAAGTAGGGTATAATAAGGATTAATAACCTTAATTATGTTCAACTTGTTTCGTGTTTGAATAGGTATTTTGCATATGATTTCCATCTAGTGGATAAAGCTCTAAAGGTCATCTATTTATAGCATTTTATTGCTTGTGCAAATAATAAAAGATGTCTAGGCTGACGTTATGACGCTTTTGTTTTTGAAAATATATTCATTCAGGAAAGTTAGGGCAAAGGACATGGGTGCCATTTTGGGGACACTAGCACTGTGTGGCTCTAGTGTCCTTATTATGGTGCTAGTGTCCAATAGGCAGAACATTGGGCATGAAAGGTCAAGATCAGGAAATGAGGGTATACGACTACATTTGAGTTGACTAGGGACACTCGTGGCCCACACAAAGGCTGGATAAGTGTTATAATAGGCTTTAAGATTGGTCTAATGATAATCTAGGGATAGGTCATCCCTAGTAGCACTCAAATACCACTTTTAGATGATTACATCCCCCCTTATGCTAGAAATGCAACAAAGTGAAATGACTAGGATAAAAAAAAAAAGCATACCTAGACTTACCAAAGAAGTAAAACCTGTGAAATTGAATTTGAGTATGTAAAATTGGATCTATGTATGTGAAGCATGCTCCAATGTGTGTCTTGCAAATGAAATGTGCATAAATTAGTCCTTATTTAAGAGATATCAAAAGCAAAAGAGTATGTTGAGTAAAGAAATAAAATTGAGTAATGAAATAGGAACAAGGAAATGAATGAATACACCTCATTGGGTACATGAATCAATGTATGAACCTAGTGACAACCAGTGCATGTGCATGTATAAATTGATCAATCGATGAATAGATTTGACTAAGCTGATAGTTTGCTCAATCCTCGTGTGTGGGTGTCTTAAGAACTCAATCCAGTTTTGACTCCATCATTACCCACCCCTATTTGGTGGATCATGACCTATGAATAACTTAGATCAAACTAATAGTGTGTCTAACCCTCTCATGTGGGTGGCTCAAAAACTCAAGTAGGTTATGACTCCATCATTGCCAACCTATGTGTAGTAGATGCATTTGAAACTAAACTATGCAAAGCAATGTCAATGTCTAACTGAGTATATTTAATTGTGTATGTCAGCTCTGCATCCACCCAAGTACATTAGGTAGCTTTGGGCCACTCGGGAATGCCAACCACTGTAAATGGTAGGCATGAAACTGGTGACAAACTGGAATATGATGTCAAATGTATATAATATAGAGAATGATATGGAATTTATCATTCCATTTGATCAACTATTGTGCAATTGAGCATATAAAAACAATGTGTCGAACACATGCCCCCAAATTTGATATCTAAGCTTATGGATTCTTGACTGAGCTGCAATACACTGTATCTGAGTATCTGAACTGGATATAAGAATGGTCATGCCATGCATGATGCCCCCAATCTAAGCAAATTGATATGAATTTGAGTTGAACTAGTATGAATCTGAGCAAAACTGAGTATAACTAATAAACTTGTAACTAAATCTATGCAAACCTATATTATGCCTATTGTATTGTTTTGGATAAACTAGGTTGTTCTAAAACTGAGGCTACTAGATAGTAGTGTCATATCTTGGACAGTAGCACCATGTGGCATTAATGTCCCAATTTTGGCATTAATGTCCTCTTGGTCTAAATTATGTGCAATTATACTATTTTTTGAGTCATTATTTTCCCACTGTGTTTACCTGTGTCTAGTATTCTATAATTGAGCATATGTGTTGAAAAATGTTATATGAATGCAATATGGGAGTCTGACCTCTATGACAAACCATTGTGAATGCTCCCTCTTTTAAGGGAATTATTAACCCTATGCAAGAACTGTCCTCAAAAGAAAAAACTCTGCAAAATGCATGTTAGTCAGAGTATATATGATAACTATGTGATAATCCAATATAGTGTGCATACATAACATTAAAATGTAAGATAATTTAAGCAAAAGTATGTAATGTAAGATGTATGTCATGTTTAGCATTCACAAGGATGTTAAGATAGACGTAATCAATGTATGTAATAACAAATTTGAGTAAAATTGAGTAATTACCTAGGGGGATGGGGCATGATGTCCATCATAACACCCAAGTAGGGAGGGTAGATGCATGAGGTCCCTCATGGCATCGAAAATTGGTGTGTGTAATATTCAAAGATAAGTGTCGTGGCCATAACGCATGCAAGAAAGCATACATGCAAAACACATGAGGCACACAAAGTAGGCCAAGGAGCCACAATACAAGGGACATGGGCACATGTCACTAAATTTGATAAAATAAGACATACAAGGACATGTTCAAATGTCCACATATGCAAGCAACAAGCAAGTTGGCTTAAATCCACATAAAAGGACATGTTCAAATGTTTGCATACACAATCAAGAAAGCACGCACAAGGACATGGGCACATGTCCAAAGCATACATATTATGAAAAGAAGTGGTGTAGAGCTAAAGAGTAATGGCATGTTCAAATGCCCTCAAATAGAAGTAGCATAGAAATACAATCAAGTCTAAACTAGGTAAGCTATAAATGAAAGCATAGATGAATACATAATATAAATCTATGTAAGAGCTAGGATGTACATATGCTGAGTCTAAAGTAGTAATAATTGGTAAAAAATCTAAGTATGAGTAGTAATGATCAATATCAAGATATAACAATGCTAATGTTAGAATGTAGAGTATACAAGGATAAAACCTGGTGACCGATACTATGTATAATATGCCCTCAAGTGGGCTAATGTGTTAAGTAAATAACCATGAATCAGTGTATATGCCTCCAGTGGGTAGATAATAACAAATCTAGATCAGTGCAGTGGACCTGGGTCCTATAAGCAATCTGCAAGAACTCGATGAGAACAAGTGAAACATGTAGTATGATGAAACCAACTATACTAAGATAACTAGTGTTGGGTGAATATTTTGTCACCAGCTAATTGATGGGCAAAATAGGTTGTTTCAACCACAGCATAAGGAGATTGATTGGCCAAATGTGCAGGTTTACCACATCAAAAGGGGACAAATCTCTCATCTCATCAAGGGGAGGTTCCCTATAACTATGAGGTACTTAAGTATACTATAAATAAGCTGAAAATAACACTCAGGGTAGGATAGCACCATCCATCTCTTTTTTTTCAGAGATAATGTTCACAGACAAAAGAAAATCTTGGTGAAAACACTAAAGGCACTTCTCTTCTTTTAGAAGTGGCCTGCAGTAAACAGCAAGAGTTCTTTTTGGTAGTGATAAGTAACAGGGCGCAGTAACACAGCAGGATGAAGTGTAGCACAAAGTCTCCACTTCAACTACCAAAGAGTGAAATACGAAGGACAATGAAGGCACAAAGTCATCCCAAGATCCTTTACACATAAATAGAAAAACAAACACGTTAAAGACAATTGTGGCAACACAAAGTCTCTCCACAGTCAGCTTCAGGACACCATCCTGATTACTTCCACTAGTTCTGCTTGTTAAATTAAATGGATAAGAATGCTTCTAGAAAACAGACATAAGAACAATTTCCTAAATAACATAAGCTAGTCCAGCACAAAGTTTGAAGGTCACTTGTTTTCTCATTCAAATAAAGAAATATGATTAACAATCTAAGCTCAAAGTCTCAAGAAATGCCTTTTAATTTGGGCAGAGTTTTGCTTCTGATAACAAAAAGATCTCTCTTGCATAAAATAAGATATTACAATATATAGCAGCCAAGAAAGACTTGGCGCTTTGTTTCATGGAATGGCCCATGCTGCATTCAATGCCTTGAATGCATTTTTAGTTCTGTGAAGGGGCCATGCTGAAACAGGGCATCGGCCTTGACTTTGGTGTACAGAAACATCTCGAATGTCTTCTCCTCGACATGGGTCATTTGGTCTGTCTCTCGATATGTACGCAGTTGTCCACTCATTTTTATTCAAAGGGAGAAAAATAGGTCGCACCTTTTAATGTTTACGCACTCAGATGTCTACTTGGTGGACTATTCCACCTACTGGAATAACTCCCCTATAGATATTTCAGTATCACCTGTAGCTTTCCCTCTTTCCTGTTGCAATTTGAGATCTCAAACTATCTTCTTACCTTCAGCCATTCACTGAGTTTTATTCTTCTAGTTTCGTGCCATATTTGAAAATAAATGGGCATTTCACTAGTTGTTGGTCGCTTGAACCACATTGAACCTTGAACCATGAGAGTTCATTGGTTCAATGGTTCAACGGTTCGGGCGGTCCTATCGGCTCCTTGGTTCAATCGCTTTCTTTCCTCTTTGGTTGAACCTTCTCTTTGAACTTGTCTTTGGAATCTTCCGCTTCCTTCCTTCGCTTGAAGCTTCCCTTTGAACTTGTTCCAAAGTCTTAACATTAGGTTAGATTTTTGGTAGGTTAATTAATATTATTGTAAATGGGGCATGCATATTTTAGTAAAGACACCCCCATAAAATAAACTTATTTTAATTTTAGGTAGTTTTCATATTTTATATTTATTAATTAGAACTACCTTACGGGTTGTTTTCTTGTAAATAGTTGGTTATAGATTAGTTGTTTTTCCCAGTCATTGGTAAAAACTATATAAATCAATGTTTGCATTTTAAAAGGGTTAACGGAGTAAATGCACCCTTATGTACTTGATTTTTTGAATTTAATAAAATGCTTGTACACTTGCACTAAGCGGGGACAAGGTTCAGCCTATTTGGTTTAAGGAGTTATCAATGGTATTAGAGCATGGTAATTTTGGGAGCTTGGTGAATTCAAAGGAGGCTAGGTGAAAAGTCAATTCACGTGATATTATATTAGCATGAAATCAAGTATGCCATACAAAATAAAAAAATTATTGGTTTAAATGTTTGAAAAATTATTAATTTATTTTAATTTATTAAATATTATTTACATTTAAACCTATGTATTTTCCATATGCCACAATTTGGTCATTCTAGCTATTTGATACTCCATTTTCCTGTGTTCAAACTCCAAATCTGGCATAAAAATGAATTTTTAGCATTTAAATGTTATTAAATTCATTATTTATTTATTTTGCAAAAACTGGATTTGTACGCCCTGTTTCTTGTTGAAAACCTCTAAAAATTTCCATTCATGGCTGCCTTTGTTATTTCCATTTATTCTCAGGCCTCTTAAAAGCTAAAACATCTGCAAATATTATTAAACCTTATTTTTGCATTCAAATTGAAAATTCGGGAATTTTTTGAAGTTGTACAGCCTTCCAACGGCCTGGCTTCATTTTCAACTCATTCCTTGCAAATATACCTCACAAAATTTGCCAAAACTCAGTGAAAATTCATTTTATCCAGCCTGTACGGATTTATACGCCCTGTAAGTGAGAGAACAGGTGAAAAAATAATTTCCAGGCGCTGCCATGGCATCCCAGGTAAACATGGCTCTGCAATAAAACTCAGAAATTTATTTTTGTTGTTTCTAAAGTTTTTTGATATCAAAAATTTGCCTTAGTGGGTCCCACGGGAGATAGCTTACAAGAGAACGCTGTAAAAGAGAAAAAATTTGAATTTATTTACTCACATGTAATTTTTTTAATTTTCTCTCATACACAAAATCTGGTATAAGTAGAAATTTCTAAGTGTAGTGTTTTGAAAATGCTCTTAGAGCAATTGGTTAAGCTTATTTTGTAAGAAGTTTGCAAAGGAGGAGGTCAAGGGTTCAAATCCCTTCTTTTTTGAGAAAGTTCTTTTTGCTTTAGAATATGTTTTTTGAAAAAAGAATATTTCCTTTTAAATCTGAATATTGTAAAACACATACTTATTGTATTGTGTTATTTTAAAAATTGAAAAAGGGGGAATTCAATCATATTTCTTTTACATTGTTGTGGGGAGATAAGGGTGTAATTGGTGGAATAAGGTTGTAATTTGGTGAAATAAAGGTGTAATCATTGATTTTTGGTGAGGTTAAGTGCAAAACCCATCAAAAATACTTATTTTTTTTTTGCGCTCTACGCGGAGATTAAGTGCAAAACCCCGTAGAAGCAGTGTCTTGTGCAGTGAGTGTGATATTTGTTTCATCTCTTTTGCATTTTGTCGCACTTTTTATCTACTGCACTTGCTTTCATTTCAAGATGCCAAAAATTCAAAATTTGCTTTCAGATTGTGATAGATTAACAATTTCTAATTATTCAGATTGGAAACGATTGATGAAGGCTTTACTAGTTTTTAATGAGTTATGAGATATTGTTAAGAATGAAAATCTCACATTGCCAACAGAGTAGGCTAAATTAGATATATTCAATTTACGTGATTCTAAGGCCTTAGCTCTCATTAAATGTTGTTGTACTCGTGATACTTATGTTCATATTGAAAATTCTCCTCATAGTTACACTGCATGGAAAACATTGTCAGATTTGTATGATAAGAAACCTAAGCATAAGAAAATAGATATTCATATGAAGTTGTTTACTTTGTCATTAGATGAAGATGGGGATATGAGAGAACATATGTCTAAGTTGAAAAATATCACTACTGAGTACACTAAGGCTGATTTTGGAAAACTATATGATGACCTCATAGTCACTGCTGCTTTGAAAGGACTACCAAGTGTCAGGGTGCACGACACCAGAAGCACACAGTTGATTACCAAACCAAGCAACTTAATATGCGGAAATAAACCAAATTCAACAAGTAACTAGAATTCAGAATAACACAGAATATGAGAGACAATACACAACTTGTATTAATAACTCTTACAGAAAAGAATACAATAAAGAAGATGCCACTTCTTCTCCACCACCTCTTCAGAGGTTTCCCACACCTCAAGTGAACAATAATTCTCTCCTCAAAACTCTCTCTACTAGGTCCCAACACCCAACTCAAACACAGAGTTGGTGTTCACCTTACACCTGTGCTCCACGCACTCCACAAGTACTCAAAGTACTTCAAGTAGATCTCCCATGAACCTGCAACAACCTGTAATTCAACAGACCATACTTATGGAAGGAACTGCCTTGCCTTCCTCTTAGCTCTCCATGTACTCCACGTACATACCAATGAGTACACACCGTACTCCAAGTAGATCCTGCCTGATTCTGCTCCCTGTTGTGTTGTTGTCTTATCTGATCTCCAACCTACAGATCAATACTGGTTCTGCACACCTGTGAGCCTTGACCTTGCACACACACACACCTACAGATCAACGATCTTACTTACCATGTAGATCTCCTATAAGGGCCATGCTCACCTGATGACCAAGATCATACATACCTGAAGAATCCAGTTGACTCTCCAATCCAGCACCAACACAACTGGTACTGTGGCACTAGGAGGAACGCACCATTGCTCTACCTCACACATCAAAGGAGCTTATAATTATGCTCTCTTACTCCCTAGCACTAATTTACAATACAACCATGAGTCTATTATATAGAACTCATTCAAACAATAATTAGACATCTAATTACAATAATTAGATCTGCAGCTATGAGTCTAAAATTAGCACTCATCATGCAAACACTTGGTTCGTTAGCTAACTGTCCGTAATAAACTCGCAATCGAACCACACAGGCGACCGACGTCGGTCCCTGTCCGCCTGGAGGTGACCGACGCCGGCCGATCCATGACCGACATCGATTGCTTCTCTTCACTATCCTGCCAACATCAGCTGATCAGACCGACGCCGGTTGCTCTGCAACTCAGCAACCTCCTCCCCTGTTTGCATTAGTGAAGCTTTTAGCTCCACAACCTAACAATCTCCCACTTGGAGATAAACAGCTGCACTGTACCTGTACCTGTACTCCATCTAATTTGTTTCCTGGTTTGTATCCCTCTTCAAGCTCAATCCTGAAGACAACCCACCACACATCCCGTGGTGCACCACCTGTCATTCGAGTACCCTGCCACATTCGAACCTATAAACACATGTAGTGAAGTCCTGACCCTGCATGTATACCTGCTGCTGGTCCCTCTCAAAATCCCTGAGAACCCACTTCCCTGAATTGGCTCCTAACTCTTTGACAGCTCCCACTGCATGGGAATGTTCAGGTCTATACCAGACCTCATGTGATTTCAAACACTGTACCTGTCCAGCCCTTAGTGTGCTCTGGCTCTGCATCCTGCATAATGAACCTTGCCAACACCTGATTCACATTAGCTCCCACTGAAGACAAAATCTACCTGTGATCTCTATGTCTCCCATGTCAAAGGATTTCGCTGCTCCAAACTCCTCATGACATGCCACCGAACTAATCTTACCCTTAGCTCAGTAAAACCCTGTATGTACACCCCTGCTAGCTAGCATACTATCCACATACAGCAACAGAATGATGTTGCAATCATCATCCCCCTGGTAAGTCAAAACCACAGTAGTTACCCTGACATTGACTGAAGCCATGCTTCGTCCTCCACCTATCAAAACCTGTACCACTGTCCTGCAGCTCCTCAAGACCATATTCCTGGTCTTCCGTCTCACGTGTCCGTTCACTCTATTTTTCAACTAAGGAATCCATTCGTCTCTGTGCTTTCGCACCGGCTGGCAACCCTACCAAAACTTCCGTTTGGTTCTGCATCATATCCCTGCCATGCTCCCACCTGTTTCCTGGATCCTTCCTGCTCTACAATCAGCAACGAGTATAAAGAAGAGGAACAAGGAATTTGAGGGCCTACTTACGTCTTCAGTCCTCCGTATGGATGTTTGAGACTCCTTGACAGCATGCTGTCCACCCAAAATCCGTTACAGTGACCGACCTCGGTCACTCCACAGTCTGCATCCGACCGATGTCGATTCCCATGCATCTGTCCCTGACTACCAACCTGCTAACGTCGGTGTCCCTGTTGCTGACGTCGGTCTCCTGACCGACGTTGGTCTTACCTACTGCCAACGTCGGTCCTTATGATCGACGTCAGTCTTACCCTGCCCGACATCACCGGCTTTGGTCTGCACATGACCGACATTGGCACCTGTCTGTTCGATGCCGGTTCTTCCTGACCGACGCCGGTATCTGTGTTCGCCTGTGAGTGATGACTTTTTACCCGCGAGCTCCTTTGAATCAATCCCCATGTCCAAACTATTCTGCTCAGAAGTATCCAGCACCATCCACTGGTTTCTGTCTGCCATCTCCTCCAAAAACACCAAGGCTTTCCAGTTCTTAAGCCTGTCAAATATATCTGTCTTCTGCTTAAGAACATGCATCTCCTTCCTGCTCATGTGACCAAGCCTACGAAGCCACGTCTCCGCAACAGAAGAAGAATTAGTAATATAAATAAGTAGATAAAGGGTACCTATTTTCTTACCACCAGCTAATTCAAGTGCACCCACTGCGAGAGTTCTTGTGCATCTCTCATCACCCAATCTTTTTGAAGAAATTAGCCATATCTCCAAACCTGGGACCTGCATGACCTTCATCAACCCCTGTGTGTTGGCCGCCTGCAATTTCAGCGTCACTTTCCCTTTGCCAATTCTTTGGCAAGGCTCACCAGCTCCTCTACCTGGGGCTGCATGGAAAGAGGCAACCAAATCTTTTATCCAAGATTCAACTTTATCCAAGAAACCTCCCAGAGCATCCTGTGCAACATCACCTGCAACATCTGCTTCTTCAGTTCCTTCTTTCTGATCTTCCACAAACCAACATTATTCTTTTACCTGCTCTTTCTTTCCATGGGACCTTAAGTGACCATTTGTGCTTTTCAACTCCTCCATTCTTAGCTTACTTTCATCTGCCATTGCTCTGCTCCCACTCAATCAGAAACCTCTGAGAGTGACCTGTAACCAAACACAAAACCTGCTTCCTGCAACCTTAGCTCTGATACCACTTGTCAGGGTGCACGACACCGGAAGCACACAGTTGATTACCAAACCAAGCAACTTAATATGCGGAAATAAACCAGATTCAACAAGTAACTAGAATTCAGAATAACACAGAATATGAGAGACAATACACAACTTGTATTAATAACTCTTACAAAAAAGAATACAATAAAGAAGATGCCACTTCTTCTCCACCACCTCTTCAGAGGTTTCCCACACCTCAAGTGAATAGTAATTCTCTCCTCAAAGTTCTCTCTACTAAGTCCCAACACCCAACTCAAACACAGAGTTGGTGTTCGCCTTACACCTGTGCTCCACGCACTCCACAAGTGCTCCATGCACTCCACAAGTACTCAAAGTACTTCAAGTAGATCTCCCATGAACCTGCAACAACCTGCAATTCAACAGACCATACTTATGGAAGGAACTGCCTTGCCTTCCTCTTAGCTCTCCATGTACTCCACGTACATACCAATGAGTACACACCGTACTCCAAGTAGATCCTGCCTGATTATGCTCCCTATTGTGTTGTTGTCTTATCTGATCTCCAACCTACAGATCAATACTGGTTCTGCACACTTGTGAACCTTGACCTTGCACACACACACACACACACCTGCAGATCAACGATCTTACTTACCATGTAGATCTCCTATAAGGGCCATGCTCACTTGATGACCAAGATCATACATACCTGAAGAATCCAGCTGACTCTCCAATCCAGCACCAACACAACTGGTACTGTGGCACTAGGAGGAATGCACCATTGCTCTACCTCACACACCGAAGGAGCTTATAATTATGCTCTCTTACTCCCTAGCACTAATTTACAATACAACCATGAGTCTATTATATAGAACTCATTCAAACAATAATTAGACATCTAATTACAATAATTAGATCCGCAGCTATGAGTCTAAAATTAGCACTCATCATGCAAACACTTGGTTCGTTAGCTAACTGCCCGTAATAAACTCGCAGTCGAAACACACAGGCGACCGACGTCGGACCCTGTCCGCCTGGAGGTGACCGACGCCGGCCGATCCATGACCGACGTCGGTTGCTTCTCTTCACTACCCTGCCGACGTCAGCTGATCAGACCGACGCTGGTTGCTCTGCAACTCAGCAACCCTCAGCAACCTCCTCCCCTGTTTGCATCAGTGAAGCTTTTAGCTCCACAACCTAACACCAAGGTCCTATAGGAATTTTGTTGAAATGTTGCATGTCTCTGACAAGATCACAGGCATCACCTTTGATAAGTTGGCTGAGTTGCTCATCCAACATGACCTCTCTTTACCCAGAAAATCTAAGAAAACTGAAGAAGCCCATGTTTTAGAGTCAAAGCCTAGTTCATCTTCATCTGGGCATCAAAACAATAGAGGAAACAGTTTAGAGGGGGTCGAGGTTACAGAGGAGGCAAATATCAAAATAGAGGTAGGGGTCATTCAAATAATGAACAATCTAATCAATCACATTCACATGAAACTAGTGATCGAGGACATGGTCACAACTCATATAGGGGCAGAGGTCGAGGTAGATCAGACATTCAGTGTCATAGATGTGGAAAATTTGGTCACATTGTCTCATAATGTAGGATTCCTTTTGATAAAATTCAGAGGCCACAAAAAGTGACTAAGTCTAACTCTGCTCAGTATGTCGATCATGACTATGATGAGTCAAGTAATGTTGCCCATGAATTTGCATTCACTACTTTGGGGCACATTGATTATATTGAATATGAGGCTAGAGATGAGCTCACAGATGTATGGGTTTTAGACACAGGAGCAACCAAACACATGACATTTAGGAGAGATTTCTTTTGGTCTTATAAGGAAGCTTCTCTCTCTCTAGTTGCCTTAGCAGATAAGTCTATGCATACACCACTAAGACTTGGTTCTATTTGAATTCTTCTTCCTAATGGGTCTATAAAATACTTGGAGGATGTTTGGTATGTTCCCACATTAAAGAAACACTTACTTTCTTTGGTAACTATTCAAAAGAAAGGTTATCAAATTGTGCTTGAAAATGGGCTCATTTACATCAATTCAGTGAAGAATGATTATAAAACAATGTATACAGGATATGAAGATGGAAACTTGGTTAGATTGCATTGTAAGGTGTTTCCTCCCAATATAGAACTTGTGGCAGTTATTGACACAAGTACAGGTACTATGTCTACATAGCGGTTATGGCATCTCTGCTATGGACATTTGAATATCCACTCTTTAGTGGATTTGCAGAGATATGGTATGGTGAATGGGTTGCCCACTTTTCACAAAGATAGTATTCTTTGTGAGTCATGTGTTATGGGTAAACAAAATCAAGAATTTTTTTTTAAACAGTCATTTTGGAGAGCTAACAGATGTTTACAGTTAGTTCATAGTGATGTATGTGACATAAAAAAGTCATCCATTGGTGGGTGTAGATACTTTGTCTTGTTTATTGATGAATTTTCTAGGATGACTTGGGTATTCTTTATGAAAAGCAAATCTAAAGTTTTCGCTAAGTTTGTTGATTGGTTACATTTAGTCGAAAAAGAAACATGTTCACATTTGGCCACTCTTCATTCAGATAATGGAGGTGAGTATACCTCAAATGAATTTTTAGATTATTGTCGAGATCATGACATTCATCGACAATATAGTAATGCTTATACTCCACACAAAAATGGAGTATCTGAATGAATGAATAGAACTTTAGAGGGCACAACACGTGCCATGTTGCACTATAAACAGCTTGATGCTAAGTTTGGGGCCGAAGCCATAGGTATTGCAGTGTATTTGAGAAACAGGTCCCCCACTGTTGAACTTTTGGGACAAACTCCATATGAGGCATGGCATGGATTTAAACCCAAAGTTAAACACTTGAAAGTGTTTGGATGTCTTTGTTTTGCTTTGGTTCCTATTAAACATAGAACTAAGTTGGAACCACAAAGTCGAAAATGCATCTTTCTTGGTTATTCTAAAGATAAAAAGGGGTTTCGTTTGCTTGCTCAGGAATCAGGCAAATTCATAATGAGTTGAGATGTAATATTTGATGAGTTTGAGACTATGAACACTATAGAGATTAATTCTCAACTTGATAGATTAGAGAGAAAAAATACAAAAAGAGATAAGGGTTTGAATAATGGGGATAACTCTTCGAAGTTATGGTATGAGACTCAAATTCCTTCACTTTCCTCTCTTTCATCTACACATTCACAGGTTGATGACTTAGAAATTGTTGAAAATTCTCTAACTCCCCCTTCGACTGAAATTGTTGAAAATTCTCTAAGTCCCCCTTCGAATGATACACATAATGAGAATTCTGGAGTCCCTAATTTGAATAATTTGTCTAAGTATCCAAAATGGGCCCAAAGTACTTTTTCTGACTTGACAGCAGATGAAGTTGGTTTAACAGGGCCCAAGAATTCTCGAAAATAGGTAAACTATGTTATGGTTGTTACTACTTCTTCCACTAAGCCATCCACTTTTGAGGAGGCATCTACTGAACATGTTTGGTAACAGGCAATGAAATGTGAGTATGATTCCATACTTAACAATAATACATGGGTGTTAGTTGATCCTCCTCCACATGTTAAACCCATTGGATGTAAATGGGTTTATAAGACTAAGTATAAATCAAATGGCTCCATTGATAAACATAAGGCACAACTTGTTGCAAAAGGATATATGCAACAAGAAGGTATTGACTATGAGGAAACATTTGCACCAACTGCCAAATGGCACACTATTTGTATGGTACTTGCTTTAGCAGCACAAAATAGTTGGAAAGTACATCAATTGGATGTTAAAAGTGCCTTTTTAAATGGTGATTTACAAGAAGTCTATATGAAACAACCTCAGGGTTTTGAACAGGTGGGTGCCGAACACAAAGTATGTAAATTGATAAAAGCTTTGTATGGGTTCAAACAGGCACCCAGGGCTTGGTATGAGAAAATGGATTCATACTTGAAATCCATTGGTTTTCATCACAGTGACTCTAATGATACTCTCTATTTCTGAGTACAGGGTAAGAAAATGGTGATACTTGTTCTCTATATCGATGACTTGTTTATCACAGGTAATGATGAAAACCATAACAAGTCTGTGAAGAAGGAATTAAAAGATGGGTTTGAGATGACAAACCTTGGACTTCTTCACTACTATCTAGGCATATATGTAACTCAGAAAGAGCATAGTATATTCATTTCATAAACTAAGTATATTTCTGAGTTACTAGAAAGGTTTGGCATGAGTGATTGCAAACTTGCCCTCACTCCCATGGAAAGTAACTTGAAATTGTCTAAGGAAGCTAGCAGTGCCTTTTTTGATGGCACCACATACAGACAATTAGTGGGAGGCTTGATATACTTGATGATTACCAGGCCTAATATTTCATTTTCAGTTAAAAATTTATCTAGGTTTATGCATGAGCCTAGAGAAATTCATTGGCATGCAGCAAAATGAGTACTTCGTGTTAGGATGTGGAGCTAAAAGCTTCACCTTGTTGCAAACAGAAGGAGGTTTTTGAGCATGACAGTCGCCGGCGTCGGCAGGCACAACCGACGTCGGTCAAGGGAAGCGTAGAAGGAAACCGACATTGGCAGGGATCGGCCGGCATCGGTCACCTCCAGTCAGGAAGGGACCGACATCGATCGCCTGTGGCAGTTAGAACTATTGTTGACGAACAGTCAGTTAAGTGAACGGAGAGTTTGCATGATGAAGACCAGTTCGAGTCTTTGAGCCGCCTGTCTAAATTAGTGTATGCATGAGATCTATATAATAGACTCATGGGCTGTATTGTTAAGTGAAGAACTATGGAGAACTAAGTGTGGAACTTGGAGAGTTCTTCCCATGGTGGAATCAAGTAGGATTCCCCATGTATGTAAGATCAGGTTTGATATGCAAGGTGTTGCATGATCATGGTGGAGATCTACATGTGATAAGTAAGATCAGGTTGGTTTGCAGGGGTGTGTGTATGCGAGGGTTAAAAAGAGATCGACGGGGGAGCAGGATCCAAGGTGACAGCAATACATCAAGGAGCAAGATCATGGTGAGATCTACTTGGAGTACCAGTTCGTACTCGATTGTACTAGATGTATAATGAGGTGAACAACAGCTTGTGTTAGCTGTGTGTTGTGACTTATGAGAGAAGATTACTCAGGTGGGAAGATTACTTGGAGCCCTTGAGGAGGAACCCTCACAGAGGTGGAAGAAGAGTGTGATCTCTTTATTGTAATTTCTTTTGTAATGACTTGAGTACAATTATGTGTTGCCTCTCATATTCTGTGTGTTTTCTCATTAATAGTTATTTGTTCTTCTGGTTATTTCCGCAATCTTAAGTTGCTTATACAATGGTAATCATGTGTGCTTTTAATTCCGACAAGTTGTGTCAGAGCTTTGGGAAACTTAGGTCCTATCAAATGGTATCAGAGCGAGGTTGGATGTTCTTAGAGCGAGTTTGACTAACAGATGGCCAGATCTGGTTAGTGGTTTGTTGATTACAGGTTACTCACAGGGGTTTATGATTGAGTGGGAGTATAACAACGACAGAAGAAGGTAAGCTGAGAATGAAAAATTTTAGGCACAGGATTAACACCACAAGGAGTGTGGTGGGTTGTCTTCAAGTGGGAGCTTGAAGAGGAATACAAGCCAGGATGCAGATTAGACAGAGTACTGGTATGGGTACAGGTGTAGCTGTTTATCTCCAAGTGGGAGATTGTTAGGGTGTGGAGCTAAAAGCTTCACCTTATTGCAAACAAAAGGAGGTTTCTAAGCATGACAGTCGCCGGCGTCGGCAGGCCACAACCGACGTTGGTCAAGGGAAGCGCAGAAGGAAATCGACATCGGCAGGGATCGGCCAGCGTCGATCACCTCCAGTCGAGAAGGGACCGATGTCGGTCGCTTGTGGCGGTCAGAACTGCTGTTGACGAATAGTCAGTTAAGTGAACGGAGAGTTTGCATGATGAAGAGCAGTTTGAGTCTTTGAGCCGCCTGTCTAAATTAGTGTATGCATGAGATCTATATAATAGACTCATGGGCTGTATTGTTAAGTGAAGAACTATGGAGAACTAAGTGTGGAACTTGGAGAGTTCTTCCCATGGTGGAATCAAGTAGGATTCCCCATGTATGTAAGATCAGGTTTGATATGCAGGGTGTTGCAGGATCATGGTGGGATCTACATGTGATAAGTAAGATCAGGTTGGTCTGCAGGGGTGCGTGTATGCGAAGGTCAAAAGGAGATCAGTGGGGGAGCAAGATCCAAGGTGACAGCAATATATCAAAGAGCAGGATCATGGTGAGATCTACTTGGAGTACCGGTTCGTACTCGATTGTACTAGACATACAATGAGGTGAACAGCTTGTGTTAGCTGTGTGTTGTGACCTATGAGAGAAGATTACTCAGGTGGGAATATTACTTGGAGCCCTTGAGGAGGAACCCTCACAGAGGTGGAAGAAGAGTGTGATATCTTTATTGTAATTTCCTTTGTAATGAGTTGAATACAATTGTGTGTTGTCTCTCATATTCTGTGTGTTTTCTCATTGATAGTTATTTGTTCTTCTGGTTATTTCTGTAATCTTAAGTTGCTTATACAATGGTAATCATGTGTGCTCTTAATTTTAACAAGTTGTGTCAGAGCTTTGGGGAACTTAGGTCCTATCACTTCGTTACCTTCAGAGAATGAAAACATATGGCCTTGAATACCGCCGCAACAAGAACTTCAAACTTGTTGGATATTGTGATGTAGATTTTAGCACATGTGTGGATGATAGAGTGTTAACCACAAGATACACTATGCATATGGGTTCAACTGTCATTGCTTGGTGTTGTAAGAAGCAGGATGCAATGGCACATTCATCAGCAGAATTAGAATATATTACAGCATGGGATGCTTCCAGAGAAATTGTTTACCTTCGTCGTATTCTTGAAGATCTTCAAGTTTCTCAGTTTGCTCCTACACAGTTATACATTGATAATTAGAGTGCAATCAAGATGTCCAAGAATCCAGTGTTTCATGCCAAAACAAAACATATGGATGTCAAATACCATTATTTGCGAATGCTGGTGGCAAAGAAAACTCTTGATCTAATTTATTGCCCTGTTGGGTGAATATTTTGTCAGCAACTAACTGATGACAAAATGGGTATATCAACCACAACATAGGGAGATTTACGCCATGAAAAGTGTGGGTTTACCAGATCTGGATGAGGTAAATCTCTCCTCTCATCAAGGGGAGGTTCCTTATGAATATTTATACGCTATATGTATATATAATTAAGCAAAAAATAATACTTGGGGTGGTATAACAGCATCCACCTCTCTTTTTTCAGAGGTGATGTACAAGGAACAAGAGAGAGAGAAATCCTGATCATTGGCCAACAACATTCCTCTTCTTTCAGGAATGGTATCTAGCGTAGAGCAGAAAATTACCTGAAGTAAGTAACAAAGTTCACAAGGAAACCCACGTAAGCACAAAGTCTTTTGTTGTCTCCTTCACCGATCTAGAACAAGCGTAACCATAGAGTGAAATGAAGCACAAAGTCTTGGCCTGAAACTACAAAAGATAAAAGGATCGCCAAGATAAAATCAGCTCAAAGTCTCTCTTCTATCTTTTAAAAACGCCCTCAGATAATATCAACACACCCACTTTGCTTATTAAATCAAACAGATAAGAGATTATCAGGAAAGATGACATAAGAATTATTTCCTAAATAACACAGATAACTTCAACCTTAGCTCTGATACCACTTGTTAGGACCTGGGAGCACAATTGATTACCAAGCAACTAAACACGGAATTAAACCAGAAGTAATAAGTAACTAGAAATTAGAAACAACACAGAATATGAGAGACAATACCCAATTGTATTAATACTCTTCCAGAAGGAAATACAACAAAGAAGATGCCACAATCTTCTTCACACTCCTCTAGGGCTCCCACACCTCTAGGGCATAAATAGTAAATCTCTTCAAGAGCTCACTCTCTCAACTACGGTCACAACAAACAACTCAAATACATAGTTGTTGTTCACCTCCAACCAGTCAGTAACAATATTGCCAGTACACTGAGTACGCAATGTACTCCAAGTAGATCTCACCTGATCTTGCTCCCTGTTGTGTTGCTGATCTCCTTTGATCTTGCTACCCCACAAATCTCTTTTGACCTTGCACACACACACACACCTGCAGATCAACCGACCTTACTTACCCATGTAGATCTCCTACCTGATCTTGCACACCTACAGATCAACCTGATCTCATATACTCAGAAGAACCCTTGTCCTTGCCTCACCAAGTCCTTATGATTCTCCATACCATCACCCCTGTGGATCTTCTACCAGATCTTGCTCTCTCGCAGATCTACTTGATCATACACACTTGGCACTGTGGCACTATGAGGAGCCAACCTTGCTCTCTCTATCTAACACACTTTACAATACAGGCCATGAGTCTCTTAAATAGATCTCATGCAAACAATAATTAGACATCTAATTACAATAATTAAATCTGCAACTCAAGACTAAAATTAGCTTTTTAACATGCAAACAACCAGTTCTTTAACAAACTATTTGTGAACTAGCAGTTCTGGAACCGCACAAGCGACCGACGTCAGTCCCTGTCTGCCTGGAGATGACCAACATCGACTGATCCCTGACCGATGTCGATAGCTTCCTGTCTACACCTGACCGACGTCAGTTGGCCTGACCGACGCCGGTGACTGTGACACTCAGCAACCTCCATGTTTGCATTCGGGTGAAGCTTTTAGCTCCACAACCTAACAAAAAGTAGCTCAAAGTCTCTCTTCTATCTTTTAAAAACGCTCTCAGATAATATCAACACACCCACTTTGCTTATTAAATCAAACAAATAAGAGATTATCAGGAAAGAGGACATAAGAACTGTTTCTTAAATAACATAGATAATTTCAACACAAAGTCTGAAATAAACTTGCTTCTCATTCATTCAACAAAATATGATTTACAAGTTGAGCACAAAGTCTCAAGAAGTGTCTCAATTTCAGCAGAGTTTTTGCTCTCAATTATCAAAGATCTATTTGCAAAAGAGGTCTCCACTATATATAGGGAGAAACTTTCAAAATTAAAAAATATTAAAATATAAAAATATCTAAGTCAAAGATGAGTCATCTTTGACTTTTTGAAATATTTTTTTGGATTTTTTACATGTAATTACACGTTACAAAATTGCATGCACTTTTTCATGACAAAACTGCATGAAAAGAAGAAGAAGAGAGAAGTAATGTATGGGCGGCAAAAATTGCTGCCCTTGCATATTGGAGAAGTTCTTGTGCATAGACGATAAAAATTGCCGCCTGTGCACGTCAGGGAGAAAGTGTCGGCGGCAAAAATTGCCACTGATGCATGTTGAAGAAGAACGTGCAAGGGCGGCATAAATCACTACTCTTGCACTTGGATGAGAGGAAACGGAGATGCAAGGGTGGCAAAAATTGCCGCTCATGCATAAAAGAGATCAAAAGATGCAAGGGTGGCAAAAAATGCCGCTCTTACATGTTGGGTGCAAACACTTGTCACGTTCTGTTGTCTTTTTCTATTAGACGCTTTTCCGCAAACTTTTCTCTTTAGTCGGGCTTTTCCTTTGCTTTCTGCTTTTGTCTTTTCCAGCTTTGTCTCTTCATGCTGCGATTTGAGCTATCAGGCTATCTTTCCAGCTAGTCGCTTGGTTCTTCTTTTAAGTTTTGCACTCTTTGAATTTCCACAGATTTTCTTTTACTTTAAAATCTGACGTTTGAGGGGCCGTCAATGGTCGCCAGCTACTTAAACAAAGCAGATGAACCAAACTTTGAACCTGCTACTGATGCTTGCCGATGGAAATTTTTGTTTAAACTAAGGCGATGAACCAATTTCGAAAATAACCAATTGTTAGAAGCATGTTCTTTTGACTGATCTCGCCTGCAGAAGCTTTTTAACTTGTTGAACCTGCTAACTTCAAGCATGTTGAGTCTGTAGAAACATATCTGCAGAGTCTGTAGTTTTCTTTAACCTTGAAAGAGTCCGTAGATTTCAACCTGTAAAAGCCCATAGAACTTGACCTGCTGAGTCCGTAGATTTTCAAGAAGCTTGAAAAATGAGGAATTTAAATGCCCAAGACAAATTTTGAAAAGGGAAGAGACAATTTTGATCTGTAGGTTGTCCCAAAAATGAGTAGTCATTTTTTAGGGACAACAGTTGGCTCCAGCTGGAAAACTTCCTTCTATTGCAAAAATCGATTGAAGGGAGTAGAATCCAGAATCTCCAGTGCCTTAGAAGCGTGCCATTGAGCTACGGAGTCATGCTACCCAAAAAAAAGGCTCTAAAAAAAATGAAAATGAAAAGCACAAAAGAGAACTAAAGACTATACAGATATACATATATACAGATGATCTTTTCTGATGCCTCAAAATTTGAAGCGCTTCAGATGCCACCCACTGTAAGACAGTGAAAATGGTGTGCCATCCTGATAAACCAGCAAAAAACCATTTTGTCTCTAGAAACGGTGACTGGCGAATGGAACTCTCCACCAAGAAACCACTTTTCTGTGTCTTCCCCTTAGTTTTCTTCTCTTGCTGCCCCTTGGCAAGGCTTGCTTTCTAGTCTGAGAACCATGAATCTTGGTTCTCCTGCATATTCCCTTTTTTTAATTCCGATGGGCAGCGGCCTGGTCTATTACCATAATTTGTTGTTCTGATAGTTCAGCCCAACACATGTCTTGATTGTCCCCTTCAAATGCCTGGCAAACCACCAGCTCAGCATCTCTTTTGTCTCGAGTAGCTCCCCATTCGAGTAACAGAGATTCATAATCAGCAGTGTTGTTGGTGTTGCTGAACTGCAACTCGTGTAAAGAAGAAAGAATATCCCCCTTAGGAGATATCAACACCAACTTGGCCCCAACACCTGTAGAGGAATTGTTGCCATCCATTTTCTAGATCCAAACATCACCAAAAATGGATCTTCTGTCAGATTTCTCTCCATTAGAGATGGAAGACCCTTTTTCATTTGTATTGCGCCCTACTAATCCTTCTGATGTCTGGTTTGAATCAATTTCTAGATCACCACCTACCAGACTTTCATCTCTAGGAACATGGAGGTCCTCCGTGGTCAAGAAGTAATCACCCTTACCTGAAAACTCAAACAAAATTTGAGCTTCAGGGGCCGACGTTTGGGTCTTAACATCTTGTACCAACTTATCCAACTGATCGAGGTTGGACTGCAGGGCTTCAAATTCAGTCATTTGACTTTTGGTCTTTTTGACATGATAAGTTATGTCAAATGACTGAATTGGACTAGGCACAGAGGATGGGAGTTCATCCTTCTAATTTTTGGGAGGGGCGGGTGGACTGGACTATGAAATTGAAGTAGAAGTTGCAGAACTATTTGGGATACTCAATTCTTTAGCAACCACCAGGTCCTTTGACTGGAAAGACAGAGTGGTTCCATGTTCAACAATCAAAATTGCAGGCTGAGGTCGCTCCTCTGTTTCTCCTTTATTAGCGTGTTGAGCTGACTAGTTCTGGGACTGGGTGAACACAACATTTGACCCCTCAGCTGCATTACCTTCTCTTATGGGTTCATCCTGATAGTTCAAGAAATCGATGTGGGAGTCGCCAACTGATTTTTCTTGATCAAACTCAGATTAGAAAGAGAAATCATGCTCTGTTTCCAAATAGCCAACTGTTGAGTTGGTTGGAGGCGCTTCAAGGGCAAGGTTCCTCTGTGGGGGAGGAAAGCGATTTGGCTGCCCTTGACTTCTGGCAGTGTTGCCTTGATATGGCTGATTGGGGAATGTCCTCTTTGGTATATCTTTATATAGAGGAGCAGAAGACATACCTTGTGCCATTTGCCTTCTGAGGACTAGCAATTCATTTGCTAGCTTTTGCACCATTGGATCAATGGTGACTGAAGGGAAATATTCAGAAAGAGAAGATTTACCTCTATTTGAATCTCTTCTTATCTTTCCAGCCAAGATAAGGTCATCTTCTACCTTAGTAGCCAAGTCTTGAGTAGTAGTAAGGTCTATGTGTCTAGCCCATCTCAGCAAAAAACTCACTTTAGGAGGTTGTGAGTTGATGAAGAAACACATGAGATTTTAAGGTGTCGGTTGGACGATCATGGGAATTCTGTGCCTCAGCTTGTTGAACCTGGCAATGAAGTCCTTCATAGGCTCATGAGGTTCCTTCTTCATTTGAGTGAGTTGGGCCAGCAATGCATGTGCATCTTTTGCAGGCTTGAATCTATCTTCAAATTTGTCTTTCAGGGTGTCCCAGTCAGTCACTGATTCAGTCTGCAGGTGGTAGAACCAGTCTGCAACAGTGCCTTGTAGTGTCTCCACGAACAACCTGACTGTTATGTCTTCAAATTCCACCCCTATTATGCCACAGGCTATGCTGAAAGCTGCGATGTGTTCATCAGGATGAACTTTCCCATCACCAAAGAATTTGAAATTTTTTTCCTTGAACTACGTGGAAGCTAATGCAGAGGTGGAGTCAAGTTGAGTGGGCCAAAAGAGTCACTCCAGGGGCCTCAAACTACCATGATTTAATTATGAAAAATAGGAGTAACAAATTTGGGTGGAGTGGCCAAATTACAGAACAAAAATGGAAAAGAACTGGTCCTACTTCAGCTTGAGGCTTGAGGCTTCAAACTGCGCACTCTTTCCCAGCAGCTTTGGTTTTGCAGACCAGATAATATAATAGAGATGGAGGAAGATGGTAAGGCTATAATGATAATGGATAAGACATGGAATGGAGTCGCCAGACTATGTAATGGATAAGGGTTATAATGATTATGGGTAAGACACAAGTGATGTTTCAATCTGAAACTTGAGGTTCCAAATTGCACAAAATTACTATGTCCCCAGTAGAGTCGCCAAAAACTGTTGGGTGAATATTTTGTCAGCAACTAACTGATGACAAAATGGGTATATCAACCAAAGCATAGGGAGATTTATGCCACAAAAATTATGGGTTTACCAGATCTGGATGAGGTAAATCTCTCCTCTTATCAAGGGAGGTTCCCTATGAATATTTATACGCTATATGTATATATAATTAAGCAGAAAATAATACTTGGGGTGGTATAACAACATCCACCTCTCTTTTTTCAGAGGTGATGTACAAGGAATAAGAGAGAGAAAAATCCTGGTCGTTGGCCAACAACATTCCTCTTCTTTCAGGAATGGTATCTAGCGTAGAGCAAAAAATCACCTGAAGTAAGTAACAAAGTTCACAAGGAAACCCACGTAAGCACAAAGTCTTCCGTTGTCTCCTTTACCAATCTGGAACAAGCGTAATCGTAGAGTGAAACGAAGCACAAAGTCTTCGCCTGAAACTACAAAAGATAAAAGGATCGCCAAGATAAAAGTAACTCAAAGTTTCTCTTCTATCTTTTAGAAACACCCTCAGATAATATCAACACACCTACTTTGCTTATTAAATCAAACAAATAAGAGATTATCAGGAAAGAGGACATAAGAATTGTTTCCTAAATAACACATATAACTTCAACACAAAGTCTGAAATAAACCTGCTTCTCATTCATTCAACAAAATATGATTTACAAGTTGAGCACAAAGTCTCAAGAAGTGTCTCAATTTTTGCAAATCTTTTGCTCTCAATTATCAGAGATCGATTTACAAAAGAGGTATCCACTATATATAGGGAGAAACTTTCAAAATTAGAAAATATTAAAATATAAAAATATCTAAGTCAAAGATGAGTCATCTTTGACTTTTTGATATATTTTTCTGGATTTTTTACATGTAATTACACGTTACAAAGTTGCATGCACTTTTTCATGACAAAAGTGCATGAGAAGAAGAAGAACAGAGAAGGAATGTATGGGCGGCAAAAATTGCCGCCTGTGCACGTTAGGGAGAAAGTGTTGGCGGCAAAAATTGTCGCCGACGCATGTTGAAGAAGAATGTGCAAGGGCGGCAAAAATCGTCGGTCTTGCACATGGATGAGAGGAAACGGGGATGCATGGGCAGCAAAAATTGCCGCTTCTGCATAGAAGAGACCAAAAGATGTAAGGGCGGCAAAAAATGCCGCTCTTGCATGTTGGGTGCAAACACTTGTCACGTTCTGCTGTCTTTTTCCATTGGGCACTTTTCTATAGGCTTTTCTCTTCAGTCGGGCTTTTCCTTTGCTTTCTACTTTTGTCTTTTCCAGCTTTGTCTCTTCATGCTGCGATTTGAGCTATCGGGCTATCTTTCCAGCCAGTCGCTTGGTTCTTTTAAGTTCTGCACTCTATTTGAATTTCCACGAAATTTCCTTTACTTTAAAATCTGACATCTGAGGGGTTGTCAATGGTCGCTAGCTGCTTAAACAAAGTGGATGAACCAAACATTGAACCTGCTGCTAATGCTTGCCGATGGAAATTTTTGTTTAAACCAAGGCGATGAACCAATTCCGAAAATAACCAATTGTTAGAAGCTTGTTCTTTTGACTGATCTCGCCTGTAGAAGCTTTTTAACTTGTTGAACCTGCTAACTTCAAGCATGTTGAGTCCGTAGAAACATATCTGCAGAGTTCGTAGTTTTCTCTAACCTTGAAAGAGTCCGTAGATTTCAACCTGTAAAAGCCCATAGAACTTGACTTGCTGAGTCCGTAGATTTTCAAGAAGCTTGAAAAATGAGGAATTTAAATGCCCAGGACAAATTTTGAAAATAGAAGAGACAATTTTGATCTTTGTAGGTTGTCCCAAAAATGAGTAGTCATTTTTCGGGGACAACATGCCCAACTGTCAATCAGACAGCTTATATCTTCACAAAACCCCTTGACAGAATCAAATTTGAAAAATTTTAAAAAATATTTGGTATGTGTCCAAAGACCTGACTTTGGATCATAAGGGGGTTTGTTAGGACTTGTTCAAAAGTCTTAACATTAGGTTAGATTTTTGGTAGGTTAATTAATATTATTGTAAATGGGGCATGCATCTTTTAGTAAAGACACCCCCATAAAATAAACTTATTTTAATTTTAAGTAGTTTTCATATTTTATATTTATTAATTAGAACTACCTTACCTGTTGTTTTCTCGTAAATAGTTAGTTATAAGTTAGTTGTTTTTACCGATCATTAGTAAAAACTATATAAATCAATGTTTGCATTGTAAAAGGGTTAACGAAGTAAAGGCACCCTTATGTACTTGATTTTTTGAATTTAATAAAATACTTGTGCACTCGCACTAAGTGGGGACAAGGTTCAACCTATTTGGTTCAAAGAGTTATCAGAACTTTGAAATTCCTTCAGCTTTCTGTCTTTGGAACCCCCCGAAGGGAAGGTGTCCCTTTGGGCCTTGAGAATGGTCCATTTTGTGGTTACTGAGAGTCCCCCGCAAGGGTACTTGCTCTTCAAGGTCTTTCGATCAGCCTTGTTCTTCAAATCCTTTGAATAAAATATCTAAAGGAAATCTTTCCTTTGCCTTTGCCACTTTTTGTTGGGCCTTTCAACATTCCTTCAGACAAAATGTCCGAAGGAATTCTTTTGTGCATTTTGTCTGAAGGATTTTTCTTGTGAAATTTTGTCACTAAAAATCTTTCTGAAAGATATCCTTTTGTTCCTTTTGTTCCTTGCCCTCTACAAGGGCACTTGTCCTTCGGGCTTTGGGAGACTCCTTTAAACCTTTCGATTGAACCGACCAATTGAACCAACAATGGTTCAACGATTCAACGGTTCAATGGTTCAATACTTTGTTCTGCTCATTCAATTGACCGCTTGAACCAACCACTTTGAACCAATCCCGTTGAACTAATACTTTAAACCAAGCTTACTGAAACAACTCTTCAAACTTTATTGAACTCGTTGAACCTTGAACTCTTTTGGTTCAAGGTTCAACGGTTCAATCTTTCTTCTTCGAAGTCTTCTTTTCATTAAGTCTTTCAAAGCCGTTGAACTTTGAACTTGCCAAAGCGCTTAACTACTTGATGTCATTGAACCTTTTAACCCGTTGAACCTTTGAACCTTGAGATGCGGGGTTCAATGGTTCAATGGTTCATTCTGTTTGTTTGAAGCCTGCCGATGGACCTTTTGGTTGAACCTCGACGTTGAACCAACCTTGAAATAGCCTAAGTGTTGGGAACTTGTTTCTTTGTGAGAGCTCGCCTATTGAAGTTGTTGAACCCATTGAACCTGCGAGTCCCTTGACTGAAAAAGCTAAAATATTTTAAGAATTGGAGTGATCAGAACATTTTTTGAGAAGGGAAGAGAGAATTTTGGCCTGTAGGACCAAAATAGTTGATATGTTGTCCCCAAAAACAAGTGACGGATTTTGGGAACAATAACTAGCATATGAAGTGTCTGGCAAATATAAGAAATGTAAATATAAAAATTCATACAATCTGTAAATTTTATGTTTTCTAATTAATATTTGAATGTTTTTGTGTTTTTTGATATATTGTATTGTTTTTTTATTTTTTCAAAATAAGATATGTACAAGTAATATGAAAATGAACTATGTACAAGGAGCAAAAGAGATGGAAAGTATGTACAAGAAGGGAGGAACCATACTAATCGATGAGTCTCATGGGAGACTCACTATCACTATGATCTGTGTCAAATAAGGGAACTGTGATCGTGCATGTTCTGTGAAAGGGCAACCATGATCCCATAGTCTATTGCATTGAGTATTTTGTATCCGTATTTATGTGTGTAGTGGTGCTAGGAATATGTGGCATTGATTGTGGTGTCTTGTGAACTGTAGGGGTCTTAAGAACCCATTTAGTAGAAGTTATAGGTGATATAGGTGGCTTGTGCTGAGAACCAAACCCAATAATACCAATCTTGGCAAAAAGTGAATGGAGGAAATCCATCTAAAATATGTGGCATATCTCTAACGCAAGGGTCTCTCTAATAATGGTATTTATGGGAAAATATGTGTATCTTTCAATATTGTAGGAGTAGACCTCACCTGCACTGGTGGCTCTACTAAACTCTATGATGTATCAATAGGAAATGTGCTCTAAGTTATAACTAATAACTATGTTATATCTAGTAATTATGCTAGAATTGTAATTGGTAACTATGCTGGTAATTATGATGTAACTACCTATGGAATATGAAGAGAATACTCATATGGAAGACCCTCAACTTTGACTACTTGATTTGCATGTATGTATTTCAAGAATTTGTGCACTATGGATGGAATGGCTTGTAGATGTTGTATCCATGGCCTACCTAATAACATATCAAACACACCTACACTAGGTACTACTAATAACTGAGTGGCCACATGTGTTGGGCCAACTTGTAATGGAAGCACAATATCCCCGATGGAGCTCTGAACATGACCAATGAAACCACTGTTAATTGTGTCTATGGAGAATATATCATATTTTGAATACCTTGAATTGTGTAAAAGTGTCATAATACACATGTTAATACTTGACCCATTATCAACCATAACACTCTAGATAGGATGATGATCTATGTAGGCTTGCACAAAAGCGCATGTAAATATATATCATCATCAACAATCTCCCGCTCTAAGAAGGTGATGAGTGGTCTAGTTGGAACTGTGGTAGTGGTACATACCAATGATATCGTGCAATGAGTGTGTCTCCTCTATAATAGGATGATATGAAGTTAGTGGTGGATGTCCCTGATATGTGAACACCTAAAGTGATCCCTGGCTCATTTGTTATGTGATTTGGAAACAAATTTAAGAATATATTTAATGCCTTGTCTTCTATTTGTTGTACTTTTGGTGCCTCAATGGGTGTGCCCACATCAATAATGTTAGTCTCAATCAAATCTTGTATCTTATGTTTTAGGCTTATGCATCTATTTGTTCTATGGTTGGTGCCCTGTGATACTCACAAAATGTGTTGGAATCATAATTATTTGGAAGAGGTCATGTCATATCAACCTCTTCTATGGGAGGGGGAGATATGAAATTGCATTCCAAGAGTTGTTGTAAAACTTGTGCTGATGATTTTGGAAGGTTGGTGAAGATTCAACATTCAAGAGTTGATAAAACTGAGGAAATGGCTCAAAAGTTGCGTTAACTGTGGTCTTTTGATCACTATTATCCTCTGTGGCCCTTACCTTGTATGGAGGCTTATTTGAACGCTTGGCAGTTGAATCTGATCCATTAGTATATTTTAGTTTTCCCATTGACAAAAGCTTGGCCTTTCTTTCTTTTATTGTATGTGTAATAATGTTATTAGCTAGGGGAGTTGAAGATTGACCATTGTTTGATTTTTGGTATTCTTCTTAAATAATAGTGATGAGATCATCTTACATATTTGCATGTTTGGACATAGAATCTTGCAATTGTTTCTTATCGATCTCATCAAATTGGTTGTTGAATTATGTCATTATAGTCTGGGAAGTAGGAAAATAAGTTGTATATTTTGAACCTTTAAATAATTTCAATCTAAGAAAGATTACAAAAAACAAATATTGAAACAAATATGAAATTTTTGAACTAAAATATGAGCATAGACAAAAAAAGGATACAAACCTTAAGAGCATCTAGAGTTAGGATTTGAGCAATGTTTGAAATAAGTTGAGTTCACCAAATGTTTTAACATTTTAAGACTTTGTAGGATACATCCTATGTTTGATTAAAGGGCTGAGTAGACTAAATCAAGGAGATAATATGCATAAAATATAGCCACTGATTTGTTACATAATTAACTAGCTTTGATTTTTATAAAATAGTAATAAATAGTGCAAATAAAGACTTATCTAGAAAGCCCTTGATATGATGATCTGAGTGCTGGAAACTGAGATGGAAGCTAGTTTGAGTGTCATCAACTAGATCCATATGTCAGAGCCCCTCCTAGACAGTAGTGCCATTATTGAACAGTAGTGCATGTGGCTCTAGTGTCCTGATATTGGTGTTAGTGTCCTCTATGCAAGACTATCCCAAACTTTTGGGTGTACCTGTGTTTGGTTTTTTTAGGTCTATTCTTGCACGCACAAATTTTATAACTTTATATTGTGCTTGTAATGAATAATTTATGGTGCAAACCCTAATCCTCCATGTAAGTAGGGTATGAGTTGAAAAGTATGTTCATTAGTATGATAGGTTGGACATCCTCAACACCCCACTGTGAATAGAGTTGCCTACATACCAATACTTTGATGAGGGATCAAGTCTGATGTAGTTCTCCCCACCTCAGTGCTAGTGCAAGTGCACGTGATGCTAATATGATAGTGGCCTTAAGTGTGCTTGAGATTGAAAATCTAGAAAATATGATCTTAGGGTTGTTGTAAATGGTAGTATGTAGAAGTAGGGTAGAATAGGGATTGATAACCTTAATTATGCTCAAATTGTTTCGTGTTTAAATAGGTATTTTGCATTTAATTTCCATCTAGTGGATAAAGGTCTAAAGTTCATGTATTTTAGCTTTATGTTGCGGATAATAAAAGATGTCTAGACTGACCTTAGGAGACTTTTGTTTTTAAAAATATATTCGTTCAAGAAAGTCAGGGCAAAGGACATAGGCACCATTTTGGGGACACTAGCACCAAGTGGCTCTAGTGTCCTTATTATGGCATGAGTGTCCAACTGGCATAACATTAGGCACAAAGGGCCAAGATCAAGAAATGAGGGTCTAGAACTATGTTTGAGCTGACTAGGGATGCTTGTGGCATGCACGAAGGTTGGATAAGTGTGATAATAGGCTTTAGGATAAGTCTAGGACTAAGTTAGAGATATGTAGTCTCAAGTATCACTCTTAGCACTCAAATACCACTTTTAGGTGATTGCAATCGACTTCCAATGATTAAAGACATGAAAGGTAAAAAGAAGGGAATGAGCCCAATTAGCTAAATGGGAAGTTAGGCCCAAACATGAGGACTAGAGGTATGAAATGATGAGATGGAGGTTGTATTGGGTTACTAAAAAGAAGAATTTGGAGTTTGAAAGCTGACAAGAATACCAATATTACTTGATTTGGAAAAAATATATACACAGAAAAATGTGCAAAACCAACATAAATTAACATAAAATAAAGGACATGATGTCATTTTAAGATACTACATTTTCACCCATGTTGAGGTGCATGCTTAGCCCTTAAGTAGATGGCATAGGCATGCACTTTAAAGGATACTACAAAGGATAATGCTGATTTGGATATCTAGGACTGAAATGGTGAATTTTGAAACCTACAAAACCACTTTCCCACAAAGATATGGGTGAGTGGAAAATAATAAATTGTAGATACGTAAATTAATTTTAACAAGATAACTCCTTTGTTCCCATTATGCAATGGAAGTCCAATGGATTCGTCATATTGTCAACAGAGATAATTAGGTGGGTGGATTCAAAATCTTCATTCAGTGATGGGCCTCCACACCCTAGAGTAACTTTGAATCAATAGGTCATGACCCCTGGGAATCAAAGTTGGAACCCTGGGATCATCCAATAATGGGCCTTCAAACCCATAATCATTGTGAATAATGTATATATTGAGATGTGAAAATGATCGATAGAAAAATGTAGAATACAATTTCCCCCTTCGAGATATGAGTGGAGTGCATGAAATATAATTACGCTCATGTCTTAAGAAGAAAGAAAAATGCCTCTACAATGCAATGTTATGAAAATAGTTATTAGTATGTTTTGTTTCATGTGAGCTCAAAATATAGCCATCATAATACATAGATCTTTGGATTTGTTGTAATACCAAGTCATTAATGCATAAGGCACAAGATGGATCATGCTTATATGGTAGAGGTGCAATAATACTATATGCATGATACATATCATGACAATATAACAACTGTAAAAGGATATGAATTACAAAGAACATGCTTGGCATGAAATCAAAGTAAATGTCATAAGGGACATGGAAGGCATATCAACCATTGTAAAAAAATAAAATGATTCATATGAATAATTAATTACACTAAACCCTGATACATATGTGCAACTAGGTCTGAAAAAGATTACAATAATATAACAATAAACACAAACCTAATTACGTAAAAGGATAGTTGTTGAAATTCTTTAAATTGACAAAGATAAGGTCCTAAGATAAATACCTACTTATATCAAACCTATGTATTGTCAAAAGTTGAAATCAGGAGCAGAAAAGGCAAAAATATGATTTGGAGATAGTTAGATACTAAAATATAGTATTAATTACTTAACACTGACAATCTTGACATACATTGACCACTCATGACTTGAACACACAAATATGGTCATAATCTGCCATTCTCTCACACGTACATGCTACCTTATGAATTTGATCCTTCCATTATGTTGTTACACACCTACAAAAACCTTATTGTCTATTTCAAACCTGCATATTATTCTACAAAGGCATCCCAAACCTTTAATTCAGTCCTCTTTTGCATAGGTCAATAACGTCAGACATGGTTATTATCATTAGTCGATATTGACATGCACTTGATGTTACTGACCCTCTTTTAGCAATGGCTACTTTTTCAAAATAAAATCTTTACTTAAGGTTGGCCCATCCTCCCAACATGTTTATGGCATGGTAAATTAACCAATTAGACTCATATATATACAACTCAAGGCCTCACTTGATAGGGGACTTGACACTTGTGTGGTACACATCTATACACTACTGCATATTAAGCAAATATTTTTTATTCTTCCCAAATTGTGAATCAATCATTAGGATTCATCACAAACCAATTTTGAAGCATATTAAATCCAAGTCAAAGCAAACATTATCAAGTATCAAAGTCAAATCATTAGTTTTCATATAGTGAAGAAACATAATTGTACAATCATACTAGGTGGAAGAACTACTTGTGGCTTGATTTCCCTCCTCGAAGTATCAAATACGTAAGCAACCATCAACCATCAACAAAGATGATTTGGGTCAGCTCAACCCATTACACTTTCCTAATTTTTGCATGTTTCTAGCCCTCACAAGCACACCTAATATTTCAATGTAAAAGAAGTTGATTTTTTGAGTTGTGTGCATCATCAGGGTTTGACATAATACATACAGAGCTTTCAAAGACAAATGAAGGTGACTATATGGTCACTGACCCATATTTTATCACATTACTACTGACTAGCACAGATCAATAGCGACAATCGATAATGAAGATTTGATGGAACCAAACATGTGTAAATAGAAACACAATTCTTGAATTGAACAAAACATAGGTTTCTTAAGTATATTTTCCACCTTGAGAACACAATCATAGTTAGACAATCAATTAAGAAAGTTAATTACTCATCCCTTTATTGTACATGTTGTATTTAACATATGCCACTTGTCAAATAATTGCAAATCAATTTTAGTATTTTACATTCATATGTATGCTTATGTCACATCCTGCTTTTCCAGTGCCAAATTCTATAGGCACTTGCATGTGATTAGCATAATTAATTATCAAAATGTTAATTTAATGATGATGATTATCAATTAACTATTTTATAAATTATAGATCGATAAAATTTATATTATCCTACTTCATATGTTTATATGATTAATGGAGTTAATCATCATTTGAATAAATTAATGTTATGTAATTATGGTGAGTACTGATCATTTTAATATTTCATATTATGTGGATTTGATATCATGAATTAGATAATTATCGTATGTTCGTCTATTTGTGATGCAGTACAACCCCACAGTGTGAGGGAGAGTATCATCAGAGAAAGGGAACTAGATGCAGATTATAGGCAGTAGAGGGAATATCATGTGGATTATTTTGCATTCATTATAGTTACACTTTAGACATACACGTTTACCAATTTTAGCATGACTAGTGACCACTGGTAGGTGATGAACTTGTTTTTTGTTATGCTTTCATCATTAATATTATAGTAACTAACTATGAGAATTCCTAAAGGTCATAACAGTCAATAGGGCAATGCATGTCGTTGTTATCATGTTGAACACATAAAATGCCTTGTTCCTTGATTATTATTTAATTGCATGTCATTATCAAGTGATGTAATATAGTTGTCATCATCACTCATAGGCTCATGTTTATGACGAGTAAATCTAAAAGGTTAAGGGATAAAAAAATTCTCTTATAACCTTGCTCTAATTTTGCCTTTTTTAATATTTATTGCTCTAATTTTCATTTTGTTACCTTTCTTGCTTTATTTTTTCATTTGGTAGCATTTCTTGCTATAATTTTATCCTTTTTAACTTTTTTTCTCTAGTTTTGTCTTTTGTAGTCTTTCTTGCTCTAATTATATATTTTGTTATTTTTGCACTTGTTCCTTATGAGATGCAATATTAGTGTAAGTAGTTTGTTTGATTTATTTATTTGGTATAGGATCACCACTATCAATGGTACTTTGTATTTCATTTTTCAAAACCCAACAATTCTCTGTATGATGCCCATGCATTCTATGATATGCACAATAGTATTTTGATCCCCTTAAAGGATGCATATGAGGTAACACGATCAATTTGTTTAAAATCATTTCTCTTAGAATCTCACTTGAACTCTTGTTAGCCTTATATACATTATTTGAATCAATAGATGTAGATATATCATGTTTTGGCTTCCAATCTTGATATAAAGTCTTTTCAAGCACACAATATTTGGATAGAGATGTGGATAAATGATTAACATTGGCATATTATTGATTATTTGTATACGTGATTTTATTTTCAAGTGATGTGATCCTTGAACTGAAATATTAATTTTACTTTTGTAATTCTACTATGAACATTCTCATAACGACTATTTGATCTTGAAGTAATTGAATATGCATATAAACACCATCCAGAGGATTGTGGGAGGTAGAGGGGGTTGAGGAAGGATAATTAATAACCTTAATTTTACACTATATGGTAGGTCACCTTAACTTTTGGGATAGTGACATCATGGACCTTAGAGAGAAAGTAGCTACCAACACCTTGAGAAAATGATTAAGGAAAGGCAAAAAAATCCATATTTGGAAAGTGGCTAAGTTTTTTTGATTGGTTATCCATTTTTTTTATTAGACCTTAAACAAAATATTTTAATATAAGCAAGGCCTAATCCAAATAAGTAAAACAAGCATGGAGGGATTGCCTTAATACGGGTAAAATAAAGAACCAACCACTCCAAGAGCTATGTTAAGTATTTTTTAAATCCAAGAGAAGTTTTTGATAAAAAATAGTAGATAGATGAAACCCAAAACTAATTTGAAAATAGGTACATAGTTTGTCTTCTAGGTCAGATTTACTAAAAGTAGTCAATTACAAATTTCAAAAAATATGTATAGTATTTTGATGAACAAAAAAAAAATTCATCCTCTAAATAACACTAGAAAAAATCTTGGAGTGTTTGAAAAATAGAGCCATTTGATAAAGGAATAACCCTAATAGAGAAAACCTTAATGGGATAATTAGTGTAACTAGGTAGTGTGTGTTTGATTTGTAGGCTCTCAAATATGCTGATCTCGATCGTAAATAGTGAACAAGGCCCAAAAGGTTACTAACTACAAAATATTCCACTATCCTATAGATGCACTATCTTGTTTCTAAGGAAGGTTGAGATTAACTTCTCAGGGCTAACCACTTACTGGTGCACTACAAAACCAAATGATCGAAAGACTTCTTATGGCTTAAAAAAACCCTATGCATTCCCAATAGATTGAAAGGTACGTGGAAACTAAAGTCTATATATTATGTTATCTAATGGTTTGAGTATTGGATCAGTGCCCCTAAAAATCATGACTCAGATAAAATTGATGACCGTGTTGCCCATAATGATAGCTCCTATGAGTTTTACAACTCCCATAACACTATTCTAAAAAGCAAGAAAAAAGGAATTGAAAAATAATATATGAAAAAGATTTGTGTGTGAAAATAAGAAATTAATTTGAAACCTTGTAACAAAAATAAAAAAATAATGTTCCAAAATGTATGGGCTCACCAATATTTTTTACCCTATTTTTTATAAGACATGTTTGTTTAATAAGTATAAGACATATATTTGTTTAAATTTTAAGCATAAATCTGAATGTAAATTGAAATTGACTGGAATTGATTGACAAGTGGCATATGCTAAAAATAATAAGCACAACCAATAAGAAGATACTTAACTTTTCTGATTTCTAATTAATTGTAGTAGGTGTCTAACAAAGATAAATATGATAAAATAATACAGTGACAACTCAGGTATCAAAAGAATTTTTTCAGTTGTGTTTGGACTAGTTTGTGCTCTTTGGACAATAACACAGTTTGGCCCTTTTCGTTGACTATGAAATTGTCTGCTTTGACTATGATGAAATTGTGATTGCTCTATCACCTATGCCTATGTATACTAAGAGGGTTGAGATATCTCAATTCTATTAGGGCCACGTAGAAATCACTGTTTTTCTTTTCTTTTCTTTGAAAACCCTAGGGGTGCTTTTGAGAGCTAGAAACCTACAAAAAATAAAGGGAACTATAATGGGTTGCGCTGACCCCAATCACCTTTTTTGATGATTGACCATTGCCTATGCATCCAAATACTATAAGGAGGGAATCAAGCCACACATAGTTTCCCCACATAGTGTGATTGTGTAATTGTGCTCCTTGACACTTGACAATGTTAACTTTTGACTTGATTTATAATGTTTCATACTTGATTTGAGACTGCTTCTAGTGATTGATCTTGAATATGGGAAGAATAAGGCATATTTTATCAATGTGCAATAGTGTAAAAGATATATGCTAAATATATATCTAGTCCCTTAATGGGTGAACTTTGATTTGTATTTATAGTGAATCTTTTGAGTTATTTCATGTAGCTGACTTGTGAAACATGTAAGATGACCAAAATAAATATTATAGAATTTGGAAGCTAACCATTAAATGTCACGAGGATAAGGTCATGTTATGTGGACAAGTCCATGAAAATGGACTCATATGCGTGCCATGGACCTATCCCAAAAAATTAGAGATAAATGTTTAGAGGTTGGAAGTAGTTTGAGAGTAATATAAGGTAGTTTGAACACTGACTTGATAATTCTGTGTAGTAATGATGTAAAACAGAGGGGTCAAATCCATGTATAGATAAATGGACAGAGGAATGAAAAATAAGAATCATGTATTTAGGTGTCATTCAAATGGTTTAAGATACGTTAAGAATTAATATTGTCAAGCACTTATGCCTCGATTTAAGTATCTACACAACCTCAATGGAACCCTCACAAAATCTTAGACTAATGTCAATGAAACACAACCATAATCTAACTTAGTAAAAACAATCTTAGTATATAAATTTTATAGCATGCATTTTGAAAAAATCCAGTTAAATAATTAATTTAAACATATCTTTGTCAACTATGTCTCTGCGAGTAAATCTAATTAATTGTGTATGTCAATGTCAATTTTAAATTTTGGTCGGTGGCTATGAATAATTAAGATAATGTATTGTTTTCACAATCGATGCATAATTTGATAATCGATGTAAGCATATTTTTAGAATCAATGTATCACTCTTAAAATTTGAAATCCAATGCAAAATAGAAATATTTTATAAATTGAAGTTTTTGTAAGTGTATACATTTTTAGTTTTCGAAAAAGGAAATTTCATTTTTGTAAGTGTATACATTTTTTTGGGGGTGGCGGTTAGGGGGGCGGGTTCCCATATCCTCCCAAAAAAACCTTAGTTCAATTGATTCCACATACATGTCTTGCCATCCAAAATTATTCTACGACTCTAAAATAATGGTTGATATATTTACATATATTTTATATACATTATATTTCTTTAATAACAATAAAATTTATATTATTTCATACTTAATCTTGTACATTAGTAGTTGAGCATGTCTATTGTATTTGAAGAACGTGAACACGTTGACTTGTTCTCAAAAGACACCAAAGTTATAGAGGGTAGAGTGAATCTAAGTTGGCCTACATTACATTGAAGAGAGAAGGGAATAAGTTGGTTTGTTGTCAATGCCAGCATAGTGTTGGATGGGAAAGTTTGATTGCTTTATTTAGTTGATGGCTAAAAAACCTTGGCATATATCAAGAATAAGGGGTACTATATACCATAGGAAGAGAAGGAAATATTCAAGCATGCATATTTGTCTATACCACATGTTCGTGTTGATCATATACAATCCATCCTAGGTAGTGACTCAAAGGATGACAGTGTTATGGAGGAGGGATACAGTGATGAAAATGAAAGTATCAACAATGATTGTCCTAAGGATAGAATTGAATTTGTTGAAAAGTGTTATGGAGGATGGATATATTTTTTTGACAAATTTTGGAGACATAGACGAAAGGTTTATAGCTATTGTACTAGAAGACCATATAATTTGTGGAGAGTAATTTTAACTCGTGAATTTTGGTGCAATGTTTGTAAAGGTAATAAAATCTTATAGTCATTGTTTGACATTGCTACAACCCAAAACACATTTGGATTGACCAATGAAATTGGTGGTTTGAAAAACAAGGCATGTACTACATGTTATAAGGAATGATCAATTAGAAGGTTCGCCCTCACTAAAAGGTAGTGAATATGATTTGAAGTTCATAGGTATTACAACCAAGTTGATATATTTTTGTTTATTTGAGAGCAATTTTAATATAGAGTGATAAATTACGTATGTGTTTGAAGGAGACATGGTGAAATTCAAAGGATTACTTGGTCATACTTTTGGTGTTCATATCGATAAAGTATTCAACCCTCCTTGAAAAATTTGCATCTTATCGAAATGATCTCTCATAGAATGGCCTCCTAACCAATTGGTCTACCTAAGTTGTTCTCCTATGGATGCCAAATTAAAAGAAGTTCCAAAAGAGGTGGAGGTAAAAATGTTGAATGCATTAGAATAACAACAACCCCAATTGGTCTATCAAATTTATTTGATATCTTGCAATAATTCTTAAAAGGTGATAAGAAGACCTTACAAGCTTCATAAATGCCATAATTTTAATATAGCTCCAGCCAACTTGTTAGATCCAAGATTTAATGAGAAGAAAAATAAGTCTATTTTTTGGAGGGCCTAAGCAAGAACCCTTATTGCACACATAATTGTATCTCCAAATTTCCCTTTGGTTCTATTGTTAAAGGGTGTTACAAAACTAAGGCCATGAATGGAAAGGCAAACAAGGATTTTGTGAGTAATGCATTATTAATAAAAAATGTTGGCATTCATGTAGGGGACAAATTAATGAATAAAACTATCGATAAAATGAAATTTGATGTGGTGGATGTTTCTCAAATGGTATAGATATTTTGAGATCCCAAAAGTTAATTATTAAAATTATATAATTGGTTGGATAAATGGTGAGTAATAGGCAATAAAGAGTAAAATTGGATTATAGAAACAAAGGTCAAACAACATCACAAAAATTGCTAGTGTTCAAAGAATCATACGAAAAAAATCAGACATAGCTCCACATTTGACTTGTGTAAGAAATAATGTAATCAAAGTTCCTCTTGTATTTTCTTCCTACATACTATACACACTCTTCAATCCCCAAGAAGTGTAATGAGGTCTTTATATTTTTGAATCTACCTCTAAAGTCCCAGTCAAACTTCAACAAAACATAGATTTTTTTTGGTATGTTTCAATTACAAAGAACAATTTTTTTTCCAAGTTTGATGAGTGTACAAAGATTAACAATACACATAGAGCCACCGCATGCCTAGAAAGACTATTTAAACTTGATGTGTTTTAAAAATAGCACAATGAATACATTACAAGTTTTCATGCACATTATGATTCCCACATAATGCAATTAGAAGAATACACTCAGTAGATTATTGTGTATTGTGCATTATAAATTGGACAAGATGAAAACTTCGATACCAAGGATGGGCAGAAAAATAAAGTTAATAAATAATGTTATGAACCTCTCAATTAATTTGATTGGTATGTTAACACATGGACAAAAGACTGGGGTTTTGGCCACTTTGGCCTACCATTTATTTAACATGGAGAAATTTTCATAGTCACATCATTATCTTTGTCTCAAGAAGCTCGAAGAACATGTGATTAATGTGTATGATGATTTATTGTCTAATAATGGATCCTCCAAACGATAATTTCATGATGCATTATTACAAAATGAATTGTATGAAAGGTGCAATGGGTACAAGGACAAAGTTGTGCATTCTCAATCAATTAATGTTGATAGTTTATGTACTTTATTTAGAAAAAAACTACCAATCTTCTGCTTACAATTGTATAATATTTCATGTGACAATGAAAAGCTCACCTTATTTGCATTTACATCCATGTTGACACCAAATAATATTTTTAACATTGTGTATGTAAGCTTTCTTCTAATGAGACACACCCATGAGGATATATATGGATTTTTGGGGAGACTATCAATCATGTTATGCCAATTAGAAACACTCTCTTTGTCACATATCATAATCATTTACAAGACATGTTGAGGGGTCAAGTAGATTCACTCCATATCTTATCGAGGAATTTTATGACTTTAAGGTCTTTGTGGAGCCACACTTGTTGGATAAAAACCATAATATTTTAGATATTAGCAAACCTAAGATATTTAAGTTTCATGTTTTAGACAATATACCCGTGATGGAATATAAATCAACAATCAATATGTTTAATCATCTAGTCCACTCCATATTTGGCATACATTTATTGATGGTAAACCATACTTGCATATATGACAACCTCCATTGGTACCCTTCAAAGAACTAAAATAGATGGAAGAGTTGAAAAACAAAATATAAACATTTATTGCATAGCGAGACAAAAGTGTTAGAGATAGAAGTTAAACATTCTAGCTTCAAAATATTAAATATTACGGAAAAAAGTTTGTTTGTTTTGAATAGACCTTTTATCAATTGAAGTGAAATGTGAGAGGATTATTTTTGACAAAAAATTAAGACTTAGACATATACAATCATATAATGGGAAGCACGTCTTTTCTCAGATATTATTACTTCAAACAAAATATCCACACTAATAATTATATTTATGTAATGATATTTAGGTTGGACCTTCTTGTGAAAAACCTCAAAATGTATTCAATCCAGTGGCTAAAATGTATACTAGACAATTCTTTATTATATGACCAGGTGAAAAATATTTCTCAATATAGATTAATAGGGTAGAAGGGGATGTTTACTTTTGGTTTTGAGATCAATTTTTCAATGTAATAATGAATAGGGTTATTTTGGAATCAAATGGAATGCTTACCTTGAAAAGGATCTTGAGAATGAGGCTCATATGGTGATGGTTAAGTGGTGGGGCCTTATTGAGAAAGTAAAAACATAAAATAACTTGTATCCATAATGTTTAAAAATAAATCAATGGTGGAAACAATCAAACAAACAAACAATTGAGATTGATGTGAATAACATCACCTGAGCATGGTCACCAAAAAGAGAATGGAAACAAGCCAATATTAAACTCCTGGAAAGAGGACGTGAAGCCATTAAGTCATGTTTTGCACAATTTGAGTAGGCTAATGAATGCTAAAGTGAATAATTGGATGATTAATATGTTGTAGGTCTTTGAAATGGTAAATCTATTGAACATCATATGTGATATCATCTAGGCCTAGGATGTGGGTTTTTTGAAATTTCTATTCAAAATCATGATCGTGCAAGACCTCAATATTGTACTGTTGTTTAATATGAATAATATTAAAATTTATTTTATTAAATTATTTTTTACGCTTGTGGAACTAAAAGACCTTAATTTTGTAATATTTTTTAATGTGAATGGAATATTAAGATTTATTTAAACAAATTATTTGTCATACTTATGGAACTGTGAATGTAAGATTAATGTTTAATTGTACAATACGCTTGTACAAGAGCTTAATATTGTATTATTGTTTAATATACAAGAACTTAATATTGTATTATTGTTTAATATGAACAAAGGGTTAATATTTATTTCAACAAATTATTTATCATACTTGTGAAATATAAGACCTTCATATTGTAATATTGTTTAATATGAATGTAAGATTAATAAGTAAATTATTTGTCATACTTGTAAATCTATGCATGTGGGATTAATATTTAATTGTGTAATTAATAATATTTTAAAAAATGTAATTAACATTACTATACTAACATTCAGATTTATATAAATATGTTCAGATTTAATGAAATGTTTGGTAACTATTTATTATTATTAAAATATTAATTTTATAATCACATAGTGGGCATGAATCAATTGTGGGGTTAAAAGAAAGCGGTTCCTCCCAAAATTACTACATAATAAAAGAAACTTCTTGCAAACAACTTGTCTACGCATGTGGCTTTGGGTTTAAATGGATCTCTTCCTTCCTTGATGGGTTCTTTGACTCCCTCATACTCTTCCCATAAATATGTTCGTTCTTTTATGCTTGGAGATATCCCGATTTCCTTCTTTGAGGAAATCATAGAGGTTATGTTTTCCGAACAAGAGTTTGTTGAGATGGAATCGACTCTTGATAGTAGAACCTTATTTGGTAAGTGCACATGGGCCCCAAATTCTCTTTTTGACTTGGTTCTTTGGGCCAATTTTATGTGGAGTTTATCTATTGCCCCTATTTTTTCTGCCTTGATCTTGGTTTCTTCTATGTTGTCTTCAAGATCGCTTTTGATCAGGATTTGGTTTGGTCTACGGGTCCTTGGATTTTTGGCAATTAAGGAATTTTCCTTTGCCCTTGGTCTCCTTTCTTTGACTTGTCAAATTCAAAGATTACAACTACTCCTCTTTGGATCAAACTTTATAATCTTCCTCCCTTCTTTAGGAAAGAAGAGCATATCAAGTAGGGGGTCAGTTAGGTGGGTTCTTTCATGAAGTTGGATGAAAGTTCGATATGAAGAATATTTGTGAGGGCCCATGTGATAATGGATCTCTCTACACCTATCCTTCATTTAGTTAAGGTTTGCTCAACCTGTGGCTCTTGGGCTCAATTCCTCGATTTTGAGGGGCTCCCCTTTCGTTGCTTCCATTGTAATCTCTTTGGGCATCAGATTGTTGAGTGCCCCTCTAGGATTTTTGGGTTCTCCTCGACCATCCCTCAGCTGGTTTGGAAGAAAAAAGATGGGGCCCTTGATTAGGATTTTGTTTGGTGCAACCGCGACAAGTTATTTCATCTTCCTTCATCTTTTCTTGGTTCTTAGGTTTGTGGGATTCCCACCCCTTTAGAGGAGTTGCCCAAGGACATTCCAACTCCTATTTTGGAGCTGGTTCCTTCTTAGATGGAGAAGGCATTGGTCACTTGTCGGCCTTTTATTGCAAAGCGTGTTGTTGATGTGGATACTACCTCTAAAAAGAAAGGTCACAAATTAGACATTGAATTGCTGAGAGCAGAAGCAGAGACTTTAATGAATGATGAAAGACCTTTCTCAACGAGGAAGAAGAATGGCTACAACATGTGGTTAGTCTTCCTTATTTGGTGACATTGTGGGATCTTTGTTGTGATTATCGATTCCTCTTATCTCTTTTTGAGGCTTATTATAGCTATATTTTTGTAACGTTTCTGAGGTTTTTCTTTAATTGTTCATGTGGTATTTTCTTGACCCTTCTCCTATCCTTTGGGAGGGTGGTTGTCCACGATGTTTTGGTTCTTTATCCATTGTGTTTGTAGTTTGTAGTCACGAGTTTTTATTCTACGTTGTTAGTTTGTTGTGATTATGTTGTATTTTCTATAATTGTATTAGTTATGTGTAGTTGATGTACCTTGGATGTTTTGGATTTTGTTTGCAGACATCAATGTTTCATTTGGTTGTTTTGGGCCTAGTCTGTGGTTTGTAAAAGGGTTGGGTCCCTTTTAGAAAAATCCCCTCTCCCAATAATTAAAAAAACTTGTCTACGCGTAGACAACCTTTTGACCTTTGTGATTAATATTCAAAAAATCATTTAACCACTAAATGTTAATAAATATGATGAAAAAAAGTTGACATGGAATTTTTTATGTTTAAAATCAATATAACCCTAGCTGTGTGAGACAATATGTGACAATTGACTTGCTTTCAAGCCTTTTTTCCTTTCTCGTTAGAAAAATATGACAAAGGCCTTTAACTTCGAGAATGAATAAGCAAGGTGAAAGTGGATTGTTTTATCAAATACCTCAAGAGAATCGGAAAAACAAAGTCAAACTATCCTTTCAATACGCAGTTAGATCAATTATTGGATGGGGTCCAATAATTGTGATAGGGTGTACATGAAAGGACCAATTTTAAAATAAAAAGAGACTAATAGTTATTGTAGAAGCATCACATTGTAGTACAACTTGTACGTAATAATAGTTTGGAAGATTCACAACATGTTACATAAGTATCCATTTGCAACTATTTGGGCCCTATTTTTAAAAATAAATCAATTCAAATTTAGATTTTCCTTCTAATTAAACACACCAAATGAAGATGGTGATGTGACAAGGTCAAATGTTACACAATTGAATAGGTTATAGATGCCAATAAGGCTCGTGCATATGATTCTACACACCCATAAAGTTAGGATGCACAATTATTGGGCCCTCTCCCCTATACAAAACAAATGAATCACTTAATTCAAGAATCACGAAAACCAAAATCGAAAGAGTATATATATATATATATATATATATATATATATATATATATATATATATATATATATATATAACACCAAAAGAAGGGGTAGATATCATCATACCCTATTTTGAGAAACTTTCAACGAAAGAATGGTTTTTTGAACTATGGAAAAGAAAGGTGTAAGGCCGTAAAGGATACAAATGTCATGCATTAGACTTTAGTCTCTAACTCTTTTGTGTTGGTTCATTTATTTTAATTAAACATGTATCTCCCAGTTGTTCTAGCATCTCTTATCTAGTTGCATTCGTTTTATTATTCTACAAATAATTAGATTCAATCATCTCTTATCTAGTTGTATTCATTTTATTGTTGGACAAATATCTCTTATCTAATTAGATTCATTTTATTCTATGACAGGGAAATAGAATAAAGATTTCTAAAATTTTCAATTCTATAATTTAAGATTTATGTACATCTATTTTATAACAAGTATAAAGACTTCCACTCCTATATTTTTCTACCTTACAAATCTTTCAACATTAAATGGAGGTACCCCTGATCTTGGACCACTTTCCGCAAGGTTTCTTCGATTTTTTTTTGGGTAATGAAAAAACAAACTGTTTTCCTTGCTAGGTTTTGCCGGACCAATACGATTGACCTTGAGGGCTCGCTTGTTTTCTGCCCTTGCTGAACTTTATCCGACCAACTAAAAATCTGTAAAAGCTGGTGCCGTATTTTTACCAATGGCTTTGCTCTATAACCTTCGATTTATCATTTTATAATAAAATCATCTGAAACATAATTTTGTGGGTGAGTCAAACGATTATGGGGACATACAACTAGAAGTGTCAAAAAGTCAAAAGCAGTGAGGCGCTTGCACCTTCCTTTCTTCATCAAAGTAAACATGGCAGGTCTGTCGTATTACGCTTGACACAAAGTTACCAGGGAACGGACAAATAATTGAGTATCTACATAATTTTTTTTTAACTATTCAGGGTTAGCATTAACCTGTGGCAGGTTTATGAGACCTGCCCGGTAGCATCCAGGAAGAAGCCATTCTACTAATACTCCCCAATAAAATGATGTAAGAAAGTGCAGCAAAGTAAATTTGATCCTTGATTCTCTGTATATACTCGAATTTCACATCAGACGGTAACTGTGGTATTGCTGTCCATATGACTGTTTTGACCTACTGATGCAACCACTGCATCTCAATTGGGCGCTCGCAAATTGATAGTATTTTCAAGTGCAACGATGAAGAGTTTCAAGCATCACAGTCCTCCCTGCTCATCACAAACTCCCATCCAACACAATAAGAGATACCATGTATTTCTGAGCTTCAGAGGTCCAGACGTCAGAAAAACTCTGGCGGATCATCTCTTCCAATCTCTCTCTACAGCAGGTCTTCATGTCTTCTTAGACAGTGAGAGATTGGAAAAGGGCGAGAATATTGGATTGAGTCTGGAAGAGGCAATTCTAAACTCTACAATCCATATACCCATATTTTCTCAAAGCTATGCTACTTCGCCATGGTGCCTCAGGGAGCTCTGTCTTATGTGGGGGTCCAAGTCAACAAATACAAATAGTAGGATCATTCCCATCTTTTACAACGTAGAGGCATCAGATGTGAGATACCCAGATAAGAAACCACCATATGCAGAGGCATTGCAGAGACATAATGAAACGGGCAGATACACTCAAGGAGAGATCGCTGCGTGGAAGGAGGCATTGCATCAAGTATCATTGCTCTCCGGCTGGTCTCTTGCAGACTTAGCTTCCGGGTAAATGCTGATTCTGTCTGGCATTGCTTAGATGAGAAGGGGATTTTAATCATTTTTGGTTTGCCTTCTCTTGTTTGGTTTCATTCTTTTACTTTTTAGGATTTTTTAATCCTGACTCTTCTCTATGGTAACTGGTTATACTTCGAGTCAATAGCTCTGGTTATTAGTGTAAATTAATATAATTTCTTTCTGTTCTTGTATTGTCTGAAAGGCTTTATGAAACCTATTGTTTCTGCAGAATTAAAAAACTGATCAATAAAAAATCAGATGTGCATGCTCATCATAATTTCTCGTTCCCTGAGAAGCGTCTCTGTTAACGTCTCCGTGAAGGGAAAGTTGAATGATAAATAGTAAAAACTTCTGTTAATAAAAAATAAATAATAAATAAAGAATTTAATATCAAAAGTAAAAAGAAAATTTAGAGTTAAAAAATTTCAATGTTTATGAAATCAAAATATGATGTATTTTAAATTTTTGATTTTAAAAATTTAAATATATAAATATTTTTGATACATGTTTCTTGTGGGATTGGAGGGCCTGCATTCATCTGGGACACAAGCTGGGGTACCAGTCCTCGTACCTCTACTTAGCCAATGTGTCAATTTTAGTGTGTCTCCGCCATAGGTAACTTGATTGCTGGTGTGCTCTAATACAAATGCATCTGCTTTAACCATTGCACCACAACTTAAAGAACTAAATATTATTATTCAATGTATGAAAATTATTATCCCCAGCTTCAAGACCCATCCCATCTCTCGTTGACTATGATGCTCACATATAAATTTTAAGGCTGATATTGTCACGGTTTTGTATGATCTGCCAGAGGGATACAAACAAAGAATATAGAACACACAATATTTATGAGTCTTAATACTAGAGTACATAAACGATCTTTCTTATGTGCAAGGAGCAGTCTCTTCAATATTACATTTGTTATATAGATAATAATTTATTAATGACATTGATAGGCCTAACTTATGATGGCAGCAGGTGGTGGCGGTGAAGTTTAATAATGTGAGATGTCAATAAAAACGATTGACCTTTTTACTTTAAATTTGACTATCTATTTGAGTGTTATATGGAAGTTTTTTGGGCTTAGAGAAGGCAATAAAAAAATGTGATATCTTGGGCATACAGTGAAGTTTGGATCTTTTTTTTTTAATGCGCAGAGATTGTTTGGAGTGTGACACAGTGGTACAGCTAGATTGAGGCCATCTATCACCAATCAACAAGATTTTTTGTGGAGAAAGTAATGAAATCATTAATCACTGTGATATGGGACAAATCCAAGTTAGGCACACCTCACAATTGATATCTCTCAGTATTTTTCATATAAATATATTTAGAACATCTGTACTAGTTATTAACTAACTAATTCTGCTGCCATGCAAAATGTGCAGCTATACTTCCAACAGATATGTGTAACAAAATACTCCACCAGAACAACAAATAGTAATGTGTAGGAAATCCACAAACATAGGTAATCAATGTTAGTAGAGGATAAGGCTAAGACATTAATCTGGAGATTTTCTCCTGCAAAAGTCCTAGTTGGCAATGCTGTTAACGCATGTAATGCCTTATAAACTTTGCATACCCAAGCTTTTGTAACGACAAAGCTTTTAATGCATTGTAGTTTGGAAAGCTTTATATGCATGTAGTTTGTTGTAAGCCTTCTTTGTCTGACAATTAATGTGAATATGGGATAAACTCACACCACAAACACTTATTTTCTTTACTTTTCATGAATATCTTTTTAAGTAATTAGAGAATAAGGATCCCAAATCTTTCTATATTCACAATATGTTTAGGCAATTGTCATAGTAGGGGAATCTTCTTAGCAGTTATGGATCAGTTTGCAGTAAAATGTTCTGCAGCTACAAGGTATTAATGGAACTTTCTTTAAACTATTGAATATAATTGTAAGTACGTACAAAATGGATTAAACTACTAAACGTGTGGGTGTTGCAAACTTCGTTCACCTTCCTAAGTAAAGGAGGCCCACAGGTAGTATGAGTTGGTCTCATATCCCTTCCTTAATACATGAGGCCCACAGGGAGTATGAGGTGTGAGGGAGGTACCCTTTCCATGTGAAGGAGCCATTTTCTTCTCCTCTCTGATCTTGGCCAGGGAGCAGCGGCACAAGGTCTGTATGCTCTAAAGTGCTGATCTCGACCAGGGAGCAGCAAGCGGGGATCTCGGCAACACCACCACACCAGCATAGTAAACCAAGGGGACAAACCAGAAGGAAACATACCCCTGTCAAGGTCTTTGGCAAATTGAGGGCACTAGCAAGGGCTTTGATAGATCGAGGGCTTTTGTGGGCAGAGCGTCCCACTACAAATTGCAGGCTCCACAACGGACCACTTTGTGGCTTTTACTGCAGGAATACCATGACAATTTGCAGGTACGAGGTCTGTAAAGCCTTTATAAAACTTAATCACAGTTATTTGTTTGTATGCTTCCTCAGACAATATATTGTCATAAAGTTCCTGCTGCTTACCCTTCACTTGAAAGCATAAATTCTTAGCTAGGGTTTGGGTATCGAGATTCGAACACGAGCCAAGTGAATCCTAGTAAAGTCAGGTCAGATACCGAATGTTTTAACTGGCATGCCATCTTTATAAGCGGGTGGGGTCAATCAAGATAGTTTGTTTCAAATAGGAATGGTCAGGGTAAGGTCCTGAGTAAGATTTCAGAGGCTCTTCTCAGGGAGCAAGAGGGAAAAATATCAGATTAGTAGGGTCTCAGAGGGCAGGGGGTATCAAAGAACATTGGTAAGGCTTTAGAGGAGTATTGGCAGGTAGTAGGAAAGAAAGGCATCAGGACAAAGGCACAAAAGTTGGCAGGGTTAAAAATGGTTGTCACAGAGGAAGACCTCCCATTAGGGAATAGCATGCCAGATGTGAAGCAACTGCTACAATTGGCGATTAGATAACCTTAGTTAGGTCCCACCTTCTAGAAACATGGCCCAATTAGAAATAAATATATCATCAAAGGGTACAGTAGAGCACCAATTGGGTCATGCATACGTATAAACAAACCCTATCAATAGAGGGAATATTGGAGCATACAGGGTTAACAAAGCACAAACATTTGTATATCCACTGAAGACAGGGCTCCCTCATAATACCAACTCATCATCACTGCCAATTGCAGCACCCCCAGAAGTGATATCACAGTTGATATACCTCAATGCAAAACAATATTGGGTGATATTGAGGTGCCGGAAAGCTTGAGTGATGACAGTGGCTATAAAGAAACATAAACAAAGACTAAAATCAAAGGAGACACAACCACATGAGCAAAAACAACTTGATCATAAAGAACAGCCATTGGCTCTGCATATTTTGGAATAGAAAGCTCAATTAGAACCACATATGGATCAAGGGAAAGAAGTAAAAAATGATTAAAAAGTCATAATAGGAAGTAAGGAAACACATAACATTGAGGGCAGAGGTCACCAAGAGGAGATCCGAGATGGTGAGGAAACTTACAACCCTACAACGACTCCACTCATTTGGTCACCAAAGCTCTATGTGCAAGAACTAATGAGTTTGAAAGAGAGACTAGAAAGTATAGAAGCAAGAGAGCAAATAAAAGATTGTTAGGCTATTTCTTTATAATAACAAAAATAACATTCAAATATAATCCATTACTAAGGGGGAACCTCCAATAATCAGACTAAATGAGGAAATGAATTCAATAATGAAACTTATGATGATTATGAAGAGCCACGCCCCACAATATATATACCCATAATTGAGAAGAGTCACACCCATAATGGGGAAGGGTTACACCTATTCATTCCAATTATGTCGGCCTAACTATTAAGAATTAATTAATGAAAGATAAAGGTTATGATCTCCATTCCATAACCTTAGCACTCATAGGTTAGGGGTGTAACATGCCCTTCCCCTTTAGAAAAGCATTGCCCTCAATGCTTAACAACTCAGGATGTTGTTGCATGAATTGTTCATCCTCCCATGTTGCATCTTCAGTGGCAAGATTTTTCCATTTGATGAGAAATTCAAAAATGGCTCGGTTACGTAATTTTTTCAGTCGTGTCTCTATAACAGTCTCAGGTACCATAATGAACTTCCCTTCATCTAACTCAGGAACTCGAACTGGACTAGAAGTTTGGAACCGATTACTTTCTTCAAGCATGAAACATGAAAGATAGGATGAATTTTGGAAGAAGGTGGAAGTTCTAACTTATAAGCGACACTTCTGATCCGATGCAGTACCTTGTAGGGCCCATAAAATTTTGGTGTGAATTTGATGTTCTTATGTTGTTTAAGTGACCATTGTTTATAGGGTTGCAAGCGAAGGAACACACAATCTCCTTCTGCAAAATTCCTCTCACTATGGTGCTGATCGACTTGTTGTTTCATCCTATTTTGAGCTACAACCAAATTCTCCTTAAGGACTTGAAGCACTTCCTGCTGGTATTGAAGATGATCGTCGACGGCACGGGCTTTGGAATGACCTTGCAAATAAGATGTAGTAGAAGGCAGGGGGTAGCCATAGAGAGCCTCAAATAGTGTCATCTTAGTTTTTGTGTGAATGACATGTTATACCACCATTCTGCCTGTGAAAGCCACTTGGACCATTGTGCTTGTGTTTTTGAGGCAAAACAACGTAGGTATCCTTCGAGACATTCACAATTTCAGTTTGGCCATTTGATTGTGGATGATAAGATGAACTATGGGCAAGGTTTGTGCCCCACGTAGAAAAAAGTTCAGTCCAAAATATGTTAGTGAAGATAGGATCAAGATCACTCACAATTATTTTGGGAATGCCATGGAGTTTTTGTACCTTTTCCGTGAATACTTTTGCCACAGTACGAGCTTGAAATGGATGAGAAAGCCCACAAAAATGTGTGTACTTGGTGAGTCGATCCACAACCACTAATATCACGTTCATGTTATCTGATTTAGGTAGGCCTATAATAAAGTCCATTGATATTTCTTCCAAATGTTGTGCTGGAATGGCTAATGGTTGTAAGAGACTTGGTGTCTTAATCGTCTCTCCTTTATTTTGTTGACATATCAAACATTCTGCCACAAATTTCTGTACATCCCCCTTAAGGCCTTCTCAAACAAAATCCTTCTTTATACGATGATAGGTCTTTAAGAATCCACAATGTCCTCCGATGGGTGAGTCATGCATTTGAGACAAGATACTAGCTTTCAATTCTAAATTTTACACAAAAAGAGACTGCTATGTACCTAGGAATATGATATATAATTGTATATGGGTTGATGGAGATGCCGACATGTGGCACACATCCCCTTAGTTAGTTATATGGGTACAATATATTAGGATAAATAGAGTAATTTGTGGAAGTAGTACATTGGGTAATGGTCGGCCTACATTGGGATTAGGAGGTTACCCATCCATGGGTTAGATAGATGTATATATATAGGAGATGATTATCATGGTAAAGAAATCAAGTAAGCATTGAGTCTTCTTTTTGTAAGAGGATATTGGAGGTTGTCCCCTCGAAGAGACATTGTGGAGTTATTCCTTCCTAAAGGAGTATTATATAGTGTTTCCCTACTTTAAGAGTATTTTTGCATATATTGAATATCAAGATCTTATTAAGTGGTATCAGAGCTTCGATTTGGGCAATTTGTGTGGAGCAAAACTCTAGTGTTTTTTAAATCGTCAATAACTTTTGATTGGTTGCGAATTTTTCCACAAATTTTTTACTGGATATGGATAATATTTCAAATAAGTTAGTAAAAAAATGGAGATTTTTTGATTCATTTTGAGGGAGTTATTGCTATTTTAGGGTTTATAATAATTTCGCTATATCTTTCTAAATATAGGGAATTTTTATTCTAAATTTTTACTAGAAATGTAAGAAAATATAAGAGAAGCACAGTCAAAATTTCAGAATTTTTTGAGTTGTTTGGAGTGATTTATTGTAATTTTATGAATCAGTTTTGACATTTTAGGGTTTCATGAACCTTAATTTTTTTTGTGGATCATGGAGTTGCAAAAATTTTCAGGGGAAGATGATGTTGATGCTAGAGAATGGTGGCTCCTTTTGGAGAATAATTTTAAAAAAACTTTTGAGCAAAGACGATTACTTTCATTTTTGTTTGGGCCTGCGCTACATTGGTTTGATCAGTTGAGTTGTACAGAAATGTTTTCTTCATGGAAAGAAATGGAACATATCTTTTTAGATTGATGGGCTGTAAAACAAGAAGAAAAAAAAGTAGTAGATGAAGAAGTAGAAAAAGAAGAAGAAATAGAAGAATCAATAGAAGAAGAAGAAGAAGAAGAAGAAGAATTGGGTGATAAGGGTTCAAATAATTTGGCTCCAAAAAAATCCGAGTCAATTTTTCAATTTCATGGATGCATTCAAAAGAAGAAGGTGGTTGTGTCCATATACCCTACCAGCAAGTATAACTTCATTAACATGAATGTGGCCAAGCATCTACATGTTCAAGCAAATAATATCAAAGAGGTTCAAGTAGATGGTAATAATATTTCACTATTTAAAGATTTGAAGCTCATTATGGAAAAATATGTTTTGCATTCAAATTTTTATGCTTTGGATATGGATGATATGGATATAGTTCTTGGATATCCATGGTTAGAGACTTTGGGAACAATGAATATTAATGTTCAAAAAAATTTCATGAAGTTTTGGTATAAGAAAAAGATCACTTTACAAGATATCATAGTGAAAAAGGCACCAATAACAACCCAAGTAAATGATAAGGATGAGATTGAAACAGGTGATGAAGATCATGATGGAGATTCAAATGATATAGATAAAGACACACTACAAATGAACACTTCATATGCTCAAGAGACAAAGAAGAAAGAGGTGGAAGATGTAGAAGCAAAGGTGGATAAGGTCAAGGTATTGGAAAAAGTTGAGGTATATAGACACCCACATCATCATGAGAGGAAAAAATCATGGAACCAAGTGAGGAAGTGTCAACAACAGTCATTTTGTCTGTATAAGAAATAAAATTTCCAATCATTATGGATATGCATGGAATCCAAAGAAAAAATACTATGGCACATGGAATGAATGGGGAAATCACTATGAATATGCATGGAAGAATACCTACTATGGTCATGGTTGGAATCAGAGAAGCGCAGCAGAATATGGTACATGGAATAAAAAAAGGAATAATTATGCTTGGACACCAAAGCAATCTAATTATGATCATGAACGAAATCAGAGGAGCACAATGGATTTTGGACACAAGATTGGAGAGATATCACCTGCCAAGATCACATATGGATGGTTAGATGATCGAGATTGGAGACAAGTGTGCAATGATTTGAAGCACACTCATTATTTGGTTTCTTCCTATGTTTCAGGGACGAAACATGTCAAGGAGGGAAGTAATGCTATGTACCTAGGGATATGATATATTATTGTATATGGGTTGATGGAGATGCCGACATGTGGCACACATCCCCTTAGTTATATGGGTACAATATATTAGGATAACAAAGTAACTTGTGGAAGTAGTACATTGGGTAATGGTCGGCCTACATTGGGATTAAGAGGTTACCCATCCATGGGTTAGATAGATGTATATATATAGGAGATGATTATCAGGGTAAAGATATCAAGTAAGCATTGAGTCTTCTATTGTAAGAGGATATTGGAGGTTGTTCCTTTGAAGAGACATTGTGGAGTTATTCCTTCCTACAGGCGAATTATATGGTGTTTCCCTACCTTAAGGGTATTTCTGAATATATTGAATATCAAGATCATATCAGAGACTGTCTTTGTACCATAATGAGTCTCCTTTCCAAACATACTTATCTACAAAAGATGGGTTCTCTTGCAATTGTTGTATGATTTTCCTGGATGGAGTGTCTTGTTGCCACTCTACCTGCGCTGCTTCTACCCATTCAGGTTGTAATAAAGAAATAGCATAAAGTTTTGCTTCCTCTACTTCCTGTAGAGAAAGTGCATCAGCTACAATATTATCCTTTCCTTTGTTGTAAACAATTTTAAAGTCATATCCTAGCATCTTTGTGACCCATTTCTATTGCTCCTCTGAAGACAGTCGTTGCTTCAAAAAATGCTTCAGACTTTCATGATCTGTCTTAACTTTGAAATGCCTTCCCATGAGATATTGGCGCCACTGTTTAACTGCATGAATGATTGCTAACATTTCTTTCTCATATGTGGGCCTTTCCAAGTTCTTTCCTTTTAATTGTTGACTCTCAAATGCTAAGGGATGCCCTTCTTGCATTAGTACTGCTCCAATGCCATGACCAGAAGCATCACATTCTACCACAAATGTCGTAGAGAAGTCTGGGGTAGCTAGCATAGGCGTGGAAGTAAGAGCTTCTTTCCATTGTTGGAATGCTTGGGTGGCTACGTCTGACTATGAAAATGAATCCTTTTTCAATAATGTTGTTAAGTGTGCTGCTATGCGAGCATAGTTGTGAGCAAATCTTTTGTAGTAGCTTGTTAGACTCAAGAATCTTCTTAAACCTTTGACATTTTTTAGGTTTTGGCCAATCTTTGACAGCTACAATCTTTTTAGAGTCCACTTTAACACCATGTGATACCACATTTCCTAAGTACTCCACTTCCTTCACTCCAAAAGCACATTTATATTTCTTTGCATAAAGTTGATGGTCTTTCAATACCTTTAATATCTTTTCTACATGCTACAACTGTTCTTCCCATGTTTTAATATAGATTAATATGTCATCAAAGAACACCAATACAAATTTATGAAGAAATGGGCAGAAAATTGAATTCATGAGGTTCGGAAAAGTAGATGGAGCATTAGTGAGACCAAATGGCATAACTAAGAATTCATAGTGACCCTTATGTGTCCTGAATGTAGTCTTATTGACATCCTCCTTTACTCAAATTTGATGATACCTTGAATGCAAATCTAACTTAGTAAAGAAAACAACACCATTCAATTCATCCAATGATTCATCAATGATAGGAATAGGAAACTTATCTTTCAAAGTGATCTTATTGAGTTCCCTGTAATTTGGGCACATTCTCCATGACTCATCCTTTTTTTTAATCATAACCACTAGCGATGAATAAACACTTTTACTAGGACGAACAATACTTGAGTCTAGCATTTCACCAATTTTTTAATTTTTGACTTTTGTTCATAGGGGTAGTAGTAAGTCCAATGTTACAAGGGATACTTACTGGACTCAATTCAATTGTATGATTATGATCTCTGATTGGAGGTAGGCCCTTTGGTTCTTGAAAGAATTTTTGATGTTGTTGAATAATCATTTGAAGATTTGGCAGTTCTTGATTTTCTATATCATGTGCTTCCAAGAAATGTAGTTGTGCCACTATGTCAGAAGATCCTTTCTTAAGTAACTTTTCCATCCAGTGAGAGCTAATAATTTGGCTTGGTGGGGATTTCAGCCCGTTAAGTGTGTACTTTTTTTCATTTATACTAAAAAGCATGAATAAGTCTTGAAAATTGAAAGACACTATTCCCAGTTGTTTAAGCCATTGCACTCCCAAAACTACATCTGCTCCTCCAATCGGTATGGAAAACATTTCTGAATCTAGTTGATAGTTCCCCATTGAAAATTTGATATGATGACATTTACCCCCACAAGAGAGTTGTTTCCTATCGGCAACCATGACTTGAAAATTGGAGACTGGATACACAAAGCAATTGAGCTCATTAGCTAATTTTCTATCAATGAAGTTATGGGTACTCCTAATATCGATTAAAACTGTCACTTTCTTTTTCTTAATATAACCCATCACTTTGAGTATTTGTGGTGTGCTTATCCCATTGAATGCATGTAGAGAGATAGTAGGGCTTTCTTCCTCATAATTTCTATGCTCCAGTTCTATTGTTGGTTCCTTTGTAGCTAATTCTTGTTCCTCCAAAACCTCATTCTCAATAATCATTAGTCTTTTCTCACCATTGACACACTTATGTCCTTTAGACCATTTACTATCACAATGCCAACGTAGGCCCTTATCTCTTTTTTCCACCTCCTGCTGAGGAGAGAGCTTGGTAATTTGCCTTGTGTTAAAAGAGTTGACCATATTTCTATCAACAATATTAGTCACATTTCTATCTCACCATCCCGAAGTTTGACCTTGTGTGAATCTATTGGTAGCAAAGTTTCATTGCTCGTAGTGCTTGTTGCAATGCTTTCCTAACTATAAATGGTTCCAACAAACGAACATTATGCTTAAGTCATTCATTTAGTCCAATGATGTAAAATTGCAGTCTCTGATAAGGTGTTGCTTTCGGAGTTCGGATTGCCAATCTCATATGTTCTGCATTATATTCCGCTATGGACCTGGTTTGTTTCAAATTTGTTGGTTGGGTGAAATAACTTCCCTTCCATGGCTGCTCATAGTGGGCTGCTAGGTCCTTAATAAATTCATCCCAACTAATCCCTTCCCCTTTTTTGTCACTCATCATCCACTGGTACCATTGATAAGGTTTAGATTCTAGATGTAGTGAGGCTATGTCAACTTTTGCATTCTCTGGAATATTGTGAAGCTTAAAATATTGTTCTATGAGACTTATCCAGGAGGTTACATCCATACCATCAAACTTTCGAATGTCCATTTTTGGTAGGTGTAATTTGGGCCCTTGGAACTGTTGTCCTATGTTTGCTTTATTGTGACCTCCAGGATGGTTTGGTTGTGTATGAGTGATAGTAGGATGTGGATTAATTAGGGACTTCAATTCAAACTTTAGAACCTGTTTAAATCTTTCTAAACCCTCATTCAATGATGTTGCAAATGGGGCAAAAAAATTATCCTCAATAAAAGTGACTACTGTTTCACATCCCTTAAGGTATGTTTCCTTCAATTTTAGGTGGTGGACAATAAAGGGAATCATTGGGATCAATGGTTGAAGAAAAGTTATTTGTTCCAAAAGGTATGGCTATAGATTTGGTTTTGTTTATAGCTCTAGATTTGTTCTCAATTTTGGGAGGGAAGTATCCAGAGCGAGTGGTAACCATAAACAATTAAAACATGTGTTGTATTAGGAGCATATGTTCTATTGTTGACCAACTTTGACCAGCCAATTTCAGAATGTAAAATGCCTCAAATCTCAAAATACAAAGAAAGGACCCTGACTAAAATGTTATGAGCTTTCTAAAAATATAAATAAATCAGAAAAATTCCTAAATTTGTGTATTGTAGAGCAATTTTATGAAAAATAGTAAAAATGTAATAACTTCTTCAAAATGGATCTTCAAATTTCCAAATTTTTACTGTGGACTACTTATATGATTATCCAACTTTGGTAAAAAATTATAGAAAAATTTGCAATGGTTTGCGAGATGTAGCAGAAACGAAATTCTATGCTAACATCAATGCTTTGATACCACTTGTTAGGATATTTCTTTATGATAACAAAAATAACATTCAAATATAATCCACTTCGAGGGGAAAACCTCCAATAATCTGAATAAATGAGGAAATGAGTTCAATAATGAAACTTATGATGATTATGGAGAGCCATGCTCCACAATATATATACCCATAATTGGGAAGAGTCACACCTATAATGGGGAAGGGTCACACCCATTCATTCCAATTATGTTCGCCTAACTATTAATAATTAATAAATGAAAGACAAAGGTTACGATCTCCATTTCATAACCTTAGTACTCATAAGGTTAGGGGTGTAATAAAGATATTAAAATTGAAGAGCTGTTAAGTGCCAAGCGAACACTAGAAGAGGACAACAAAATGCTTAAAGCACAAATAACAAAACTTAAAAATCTTGTGAATGTTGGACAACACAAATGGTAGGCCCTCGAACAAAACATTTACACTCTAACAAGTGCCAAGGTAGGGCAGGTAAAGACAAATGCAACGCAAATAAAAGAAGTTTAAGAGGCACTTCGCAGCAGCATGGAAACAAGAGAGAATGAGCTAAGAGGCTAAAACATGGGCACAAGTATTAAAGGAATCAAGAGGAAAGCAAAAGGAGTTGATAGAGAGGCAAGTTTAGAATCAAATGATAGAAGAAAGAGAATGTCATGATAAACTATTAAATATAATCATCAAAGAGCTAACAGACTATGGAGAATGAGAGGATACAAGATGCTTAACAAGGGACTTCTTTTCAGACCAGCTACAGTGGAAGGGCCAATGGAAAGGCCAAATCAGACAAGCAAATAGAATCGATAAGTTGAGAGGAGGAAGAGAGAGGTTTATCTGGGTCATAATGGTGAACTTTGAGGATAAAACAATAATACTAAGAAATAGAGGCATGTTGACAGGCTCACACTATTACATAGATGAAGACTTAACCTTTATGCAAATAGAAGAGATAAACAAGGAGTGGGAAAATGTGAAGGTAGAAATGAACGAAGGAAAATGGGAAATACCTAAACAATGGGAAACCCTATATCACAACTTGAAAAACCTAAAGCATCTTACAATGGTATGTTGAAATTGTTGAGGTTAACCTTGGAGAAGAGGACTAGGGTTAGGACTCATTGCCAAGGACAGAGATATAATCATTTCAACTGAAACACATGAGCACGATGGGTGCACGACACCAGATTTTGAAGGGTACTAGAAGGCAACAATATGGAATAAAGCAACATAGAATGACAAGGGGTATGGAGGTACAATGGTGTTAATAAATGAATCATGGGACAAAAGTATCAAAAGATGGAAATAAACATTACATTTGGATAAGAATCATAGAAAATGACACGAATATTAGCATAGCTACATGTTATTTTGTGCCTAAGAATTCCAAATTCTATAAGAAGCGTGATCTAGTCCATGAAGACTCATATTTGTCCCTAAAGAGGGACCTTTCAGCCTACAATAAGAATGGAGAGATTTTGTTAATAGGGGACTTTAATGCAAGGACAACAAACAAACAAGCCAACATTCTAGGAAGTAATGTGGATCTAGATATGAATCCTCTTTGGATGGCAGATGAAGAAAATCAGCAATGGAACAAGACTTCAGAGGATAGACTTGGGGCTATCACGTACTTTGAAAAAGAGCTACTAGGTTTATGTAGCATACATAACTTGATTATTTGCAATGGCATGAGTAAATGGGAAAAATCAGGAAATTACACGTGCAAGACACACGAAGGGCAGAGTGTAATAGACTACATTATATGCTCGCATAATTTTTGACCTAGAATTGAAGAGCTAGAAGTAGAAGACTCTCGTGGAACTTAAGTCAAATCACAACCCAATTTTAATGAAACTCCAGCTACAAAGTGACAATCAACATGATGAGCACACTGGGGTCATCCAAAGTAAACTGCTACTTAAAGGCATCTTCTTGACAGAGGAAAATCAGCAAGCCTTTAAGGTAGCACTGGATAGCAAGATGCACAAAAGGGAAAATAAAAGAGCACATGTCAATGGTACAGAGTACACTAAAAGCAAGAAGCTAATGTATATCATTCAAGACGCACTAAAAACATGCAAGAGAGCTAGAATTAAAAAGAAAGAAATAGCCTCCCGACAAACCCACGACACGATGAAGAATGCATGGTAGCACGAATATCACTAAAAGAATCAATAGGTAGAACAAAGGCAAATAGGAAAACGTATCAGCAAATGTTAAGGACAAAAAAATAAGAATATACAAGAACTCGGAGGAAAGAGCTGATTTACTTAGGGAAACATAAACCAAAAAGATTCTGGAGGGAGCTTCGCAAGGAAAAAAAGTAGACTAAGAACAACATAACAACATGATAGTGGTTGGAGTACTCAAAAACAATTGTATGAGTATGAGAGTGAACAAGATACACCTCCCACAATTAGTGTTAATGAATAGCTTTTCACGACAAAAGACATCATACAAGGGATTAAAAAGCTAGCAATGGGTAAAGCCCAAGACATGGACAACCTATAGGCAGAGCATCTAAGATGGGGGGCAAATATCTTGGCACCTCAAATCAAAGAAATTTGAAATGAGGTCATCCAAAATGACTTTCTGACAAAGTGGATAACCAACCTAACTATACCTTTGTTTAAAAGTGGAGATGTAAATAACCCCTCAAATTATCAAACTGTCATTGTCAATCCACTTTCTGCAAAGCTATTTGGGAGTATGATAGAATGCAGAATTAGCAATTGGATAGAGGAAAAAGGGCAAAGGGGAAAGCGGGCTTTAGGCCCAAACACTCCACTATTGATCATTGTGTCACATTTAGACACTTCGTTGAATAGGTTTGGGATAAAAAAGGGCATGCATATTATTGCTTTGTACTTTAAAATGGCATTTGACACAGGACCAGGGAGCAAACTATGGATCAAAATGGAAGAGCTAGGGGTCCCAATGCGCTACAGGGCAATGGTTCACAAATTGTATGAGCAAGTCAAGGCAAAAATCAAAACGCAGGCAGGGTTCTCTAAATGTTTCGAGAATGATATAGGCATCAAACAAGGTTGCCATCCATCCCCAAATTTATTTGGGCTATACATTGATAAGCTGGAAGATTGGATAAACAAATTTGGAGGGGAGGGGGTCCACTTGGCCAAATATGTGGTGAAATATCTGCTTTACGTGAATGACCTAATTCTAATGACAAAGACAATCCAAGATTTAAGAGACCATTGCTGGGCTCTAGAGCTCTTTTGTAAAGAAGTAGGGGTGCAGGTGAACATCTACAAAACCTTTAAGTGGTATCATAATACGAGTATCTCGGCTTCAACTTTCATAGCAAACTCAACTAGGATACTTTCAAGATGAAAAGAATACAAGGTGGCTAGAGTTCTCTTTATGCGCTTCAAAACAAATGCAGGAATGTTGAGTTATGGAATTGAAAGACCAAGGTGCTATTTGGGTTACTTGTCACACCGGTGGTATTGTATGGCTATGAGGTGTGGGCTAGTGGAACAATGAGTTTGAAATTGAGCAAATAGAAAAGATCCAAAGCTTCTAATCACAAAAAATTTCAGAATTAGTGACTTAGTTCCCTATGAAATCATCCTTACCGAAACAGATTGCTATGACTAAGGTATTACGTTACTTGAAAAAAATAGAAAATATGAAAACCGACATGTGGCCTAGTGCCACAAGAGACAAAGCGCTGCACAAGAGGAAGAACACTTGGATGAAGTAGAACCACAAGTGGATGAACAAATGGGATATCAGCTTAACAAAATGCCCAAACTGTAAAAAAGCCATAAAAATTTATGTGAATGAAAAGTTTAGAATGGTAATGTGGAAGAAGGAAACAAGCAAGAAAAGACAACACTATATTTCAATATTCAACCCGAATTATGAGCGTAGTGAAAAAACATATATAAGGGCTGAAATTAAATGGAGGAAAAAGATCCACATTGTTCAATTGAGGACTAGCTCTCATAGGCTTAGATGCGAGACAAGTAGATGGACGACTCATAAGGAATAGCGGTAAGAGAGGTTTTGTGTTTTTTACACCAGAGGAGCAGTTGAAACAGAGGAGCACTTCATCCTTGAATGTCCTTAGTACACAGACATATGAACCAAATTTGTGTAAACTTTAAGAGTTAGCTCCATGGTAGAAATATTTGAGGAAAAAAAATAATGGGTTGGGAGAGATGTTAATTGAAATCAGCAAAAGATGGAGAAACCTTCTAAAAGATTCCATGGGTTCCAGGAATCTCTAAGCGGGTGGAGCAATCAGTGTAATCGGTGGTCCCATAGACCGTTTGGTCTCGTCGATGTAATTAAAGCCATTACATTTCATATGCGTGTACACCATGAACCTTAAAGAATCTTTTCTGTCCTTTTTCAGTAGCCATTAAAAATCTCCTCTTTAAATGGAATCTCTTTTGACAAGATCCTATTTTTCATATTACTATGAAGTTATGAACCACTCTGTTGGATACACTGATCTGCAGGACAAAGATTCAAATGGTAGCCCTTTTCATGGGCCTTTGCCCTACAACCTCTTTCGCATGGTTATGACTTCTAGTGGTTCCATGGAAGAGGACTTCTGCAACTTCTTCAGTAATGGAGTTAATTTAGAGCCTTTTGCTGTTAATTGGTCCCATGAAATATAGATTTCTCAGCTCCCCTACCGGGTGTTAAGACTCTACATGCAAAAATATTGGAAAATTATTTTGGAAAAAAATTGTGAGAAAGAAAAACTACAAGCAGGCTTCCACTTGGCAAAAAATATCCTAAGCTGTTCTGCAAACTTTCAGCCCCCTTCTCCATTACCTGTGAAAAATCTCTCTGCTCAACAGTAGATGTGCTAATCTTTTAGAAAAGATTACAATATTTTGGTTCAGCTTAGATTACATTTCAAGGAAGCAATAACACTAGTAGCAGTAGTTCCCTCTGAGGGGCGTCACCTGAATTCTACTGAAGGAGTCTGGCATTTGCACTTGGCCTTATCCTTTTCTATTTAGTATTTGTATGCCCATCCAGTGAAGCAGAACAGGTAACACAGGAGATGTGACTCAGACCCAAATCATTAGTTGAATGTGTTTAGGACTAGTCGATGAACTGTAGTCTGTCCATTTATTTTTTGTCCAACAATGATTAGAAGAATTCTCTAAACGTGTCACTTGCAATTAAACTCGGGGTATTTCTGCATACCTTCAACTCAACTCTCACCCAAACTTTCCTCCTTAACATCCGCAGCTCCAACTATTTGGGAGTATTGAATTCTAAAAATTAGACTGGGTCCTCCATCACCCCTCAATTACTTGTTAAAACATTACTCATAATGAAAAGAAAGCACTGCTCTTGTTTTTTAAGTCGCTAAGTTCTAAACAGTAAGAACTTGTAAAGTTGTTCCCTAGAGCTTATTTCCAGTGGTACAGGTGTGAAGGGCAGTTTGTCAAGCAGGTTGTCAAGGAGCTTCTCGGGATGTTGAACATAAATTGTTTACATGTTGCCAAAAGCCCTGTGGGACTCAAAGCTCGTATGGAGGATGTAATCAAGTTGCTAGAAATAGATGGCGACCATCGGCTGACTGTTGGCATTTGGGGTATGGGTGGTCTTGGTAAGACCACCCTGTCAAAAGCCGTGTATAATGAGATTCATCACCTGTTTGAAGCCTCTTGTTTTGTATCCGACATTAGAGACACTGCAGCAGAGTCTATTAAGGGCCTCAGAAATTTGCAAAGACAGATTCTCAGGGATTTGGTGAAAGTAGAAATAAAGTTGAACAGCATTGATCACGGAAAAATCCAAATGAAAAATCATTTGTCTTCCATAAAAGCGTTGGTCATTTTAGATGATATTGACAATGAGGAACAGTTAGATGCTCTGGTTGGTGATTGGTATGGCGCAGGTAGCAGAATCCTTATTACAACCCGGGATACACATGTATTGAAGACTGGACAAGTTGATATGATCTACCATATGAAAGGACTTGATCAAAATGAAGGTGTGGAGCTATTTAGTTGGCATGCCTTTCGAAGAGCCGGCCCAGAGGAAGGCTATGGAGATATGACAGAGAGAATTGTAAATGCTTGTGAGGGTCTTCCCTTGTCATTGGAAATTCTAGGTGCACACCTATATGGTAAAAGAAACCGTAGATATTGGAGTGAGGCCCTGCAAAAAATCCAAAGTGTTGGCCCTGTTGGGTATGATAGAGTGTACCAAACTCTATGATACTCTCACTGTTCATGAGAAGCAAATATTCTTAGACATTGCATGCTTCTTCGTCATGCTGCACAATTATTTCTTCCATGCAGATAGTATAGAATTTCATGTTAAATTCTGGAAAGTTGTTGGGTGCAAGGATGTGGACGTGTATACTCGTCTTAACAATCTTGAAGGGAAGTCACTCATAGTGATAGACAAGCATTTTCGCCGTTTTTGGATGCACGATCATTTAAGGGACCTTGGAAGACGAATAGTTGAAGAAGAATCCCGGAACAACCCGAGTCAACGCAGCAGATTGTGGCTTAAGGAGGATATAGTTACTGTGGTGGATCAGACAGAGGTAGGCTATTTACATTTTTCACAGTTTGCCACGTTTGTCTTTATTTAATCAGACTGAAAGGAAACCTCACCTTAAAAAATATGTAATGTACTAATAAATTTCTTTAACATAATCAGGAAATGCCAAGTGTCCGAGGGCTTAAGTGGAAAGGGGATGTGAACCCTTGGGTGCTTCACCAAATAGATTCTTTTGCAGCAATGCGTAACTTGAAATTTCTGTTTTGTTGGGGTCTGCATCTAAAAAAGGAGATAACGATGTTACCTCCAAATCTAAGATATTTGGTTTTGTCTGACTGTAAATTGGAGGAGAAAAAACTACTTTCACAGGTATGTATATTTTTATTTGTTTGAAATAAGTACGGAAAAAGAGGATGTATTTTTACACAATATACAGATACATTATTTTCCTTGAACAAATCAGTAAATACTTTGATCAGGGAAAAAAAATTGTAATGTTTTTTTTCCTTCTGGCTAATGATACTCAAAATCATCTTTGTTCTTGCAGATTTCAGAAACAGAGCCTGATGAATCATATTGCTTTTCCAATTCTGAACAATTTTTCAGGTTGCCTCAGTCAATAGGCCGGCTCAAATTTTTTGCGCTACCTTGATCTGAGTGACACTAAACTTCTTCATCTTCCTGATGAAGTTGGAGAACTTCTCTCTTTAGAAGAGCTATATTTAAATGGATGCTCTTTAAGCAGGCTCCTGAAAGTTTTGGAAATCTCATCAACCTGAAAGTTCTTGACATTGGTGGTAGTTTGTTATCATGTTTTCCGGCAAATTTTGGAAAACTGAAATCTTTAAATGAATTCACAGTAGAGTACTGTGAGAAGCTTGAGGAATTACCTTCTCTTCCAAAGGGTCTCATGAATCTCAATGCCAGGCATTGCTACAAACTACAAAAGATCTCCAAAATTTCAGAGTTAAAAAAGTTGGAGATTCTTGATCTGTCTTTCTGTAGAAATCTTGCTCAACTTCCAAAATTAGACTCCATGCATTCCTTAAAAAAACTCAAACTAGACTACTGTGAGAACCTTGTGGAATTGCCTGCTCTTCCAGAGGGTGTCATTAATCTGAATGCTAGGAGCTGCTACAAACTGCAAGAACTCTCCAGTGTGTCCCATATGAGAAATTTGATGACCCTTGTTCTGTCATCATGCCAAATTATCACTAAACTTCCAAATTTGGAGTCCATGCATTCTTTAGGGAAACTCACACTAGAGCACTGTGAGAACCTTGCGGAATTGCCTTCTCTTCCAGAAGATTTAAATAATCTCAATTGTAGTTGCTGCTACAATCTGCAAAACTTATCCGTTGTGTCTGATATGAGAAAGTTGGAGAGTCTTGATCTGTCTTTCTGTGCAAGTTTTACTCACCTTCCAAAATTGGACTGCCTGCTTTCTTTAAAAAAACTCACACTAGAGCATTGTAAGAAGCTTGAGGAAGTGCCCCTTCTTCCAGAAGGTCTAAATAATCTCAATTGTAGTCACTGCAACAATCTGCAGAAGATCCCCATTATGTCTGAAGTTAGAAAGTTGGAGACTCTTGATCTGTCTTATTGTGCAAGTCTCACTCACCTTCCAGAATTGGACTACCTACATTTTTTACAGGAACTCAAAATACAGCACTGTGAGAAGCTTTGGGAATTGCCTGCTCTTCCAGGAGGTTTCATTAATCTTGATGCTACACACTGCTGCAAGCTGCAGAAAATGTCCAGTGTGTCTCATATGAGATATTTGGAGACCCTTGATTTGTCTTTCTGCAAAAGTCTCACTCATCTTCCAGAGTTGGACATTTTGCAGTCTTTAAGAAATCTCACACTGAGATTCTGTTATGGGCTTGAGGAATTGCCTGCTCTGCCAGAAGGTCTCATTGATCTCAATGTTGGACACTGCTACAAGCTGCAAAATATGTCTAGTTTCTCTCAGATGAGAATTTTGGAGACTCTTGAATTATCTATCTGTGCTGCTCTTACTCAAATTCCACAATTGAACTGCATGCAATCTTTAAAGAAACTCACACTGTGCGACTGGGACAAGCTTGAGGAGTTGCCTCCTCTTCCAGGATGTCTTATTAATCTCATTGCTACAAACTGCTATGAGCTGCAGAAAATGTCCAGTATGTCTCATATGAGATATTTGGAAACCCTTGATTTATCTTTCTGCACGAGTCTCACTCAACTTCCAGAATTGCACTCCATGCATTCGTTAAGAAAACTTGCTCTAAATCACTGTGAGAAGCTTGAGAAATTGCCTTCCCTTCCAGAAGGTCTCAATAGTCTCAGTGTTATACGCTGCAAAAAGCTTACACAACTTTCAAAATTGGACCTATTGCAATCTTTAAGAACTCTCACACTAGACTCCTGTGACAAGCTTGAGGAATTGTCTGCTCTTCCAAAAGGTCTCATTAATCTCCATATTAAAGGATGCTACAGACTGCAAAGATTCTTCAGCACAACTCATATGAGATGTTTGGAGGTTCTTGAGTTGTCTTCCTGCAAAAGTCTTATTCAAATTCCGCAATTTGACTGCATGCAATCTTTAAGAGAACTCACATTGGACTCCTTGGATAAGCTTGAGGAATTGCCATCTCTTCCAGAAGGCCTCATTAATCTCAAAGTTAGAGGTTGTTACAATCTGCAAAAACTTTCCAGTATGTCTCATATGAGAAATTTGAAAACCCTTGATTTATCTTCAAGCAAAAGTCTTACTAAACTTCCAAATTTGGTCTCCATGCGTTCTTTAAGGGAACTCACAGTAGACCACTGTGAGAATCTTGAGGCATTATGTTCTCTTCCAGAAGGTCTCAATAATCTCAATTTTGACAAGTGCTACAAACTGAATATTATGTCCTCTATGTCTGATACGTGTAAGCTTGAAACTCCTGAACTGTATTCCTGCAAAAGTCCCACTCAATTTTTGCAATTGGATGGCATGCATTCTTCAAGAGAACGCACTCTAGACTACTGTGGCATACTTGAGGAATCTTCAAGAAAACTCACACCAGACCACTGTGATAGTGCTCCTTCAAAGCGCCCAAGACTGAATTGAGAAAATCTCTGGCATCATCTTCTTCTCTTTGGAGATGATTGTATTTGCTACTGTTATCTTATGTAAGTGGGCAGAAGACAAGCAGGCAATGGAAACATCAAATTTGACCAAACTCTTCATGAGTAAAACTTGCCATGTAGTGCTTGTAATTGATTTTCAGCTGGTGAGGCTCAGGGCTCAAGCGCATGCCATGCAGATATTAGTCTGTCCAAGTTCAATGCTCATGAGACATAGCCAAATTGGCTAGTGCATTTTATTAAATATAGTCATATGAACTAGTGTACGTCATTAAATGTTTTACATAGTCACATGGGCTTATTGTATATTCTTAAATTTTGTGCATCTCTAAATACATCTTTCTTCTCTTAGAAGCTTCCTTTTCTCTTTCTTTTCTTAGAAGATACCTTTTGTCTGGAAGCTTCTTTGGATATCATTGTACTCTATAAATACCTGATACAATAAAGTGTACAGCATATGTACAGTCGCGGGTATCTCTGTGTCTCAAATTGTCATAATTGTGCTCATATCAAAAGCATGACCGCTGGAGACATGAACTGGGTTGCCACATTCCCATACAATCTCCGGAAGATGAATAACGACCAGCTGCTTACAAGCAATCCTGGTGACCCAGGGATTACACTACAAAACCAAATGATCGAAAGACTTCTTATGGCTTAAAAAAACCCCATGCATTCCCAATAGATTGAAAGGTACGTGGAAACTAAAGTCTATATATTATGTTATCTAATGGTTTGAGTATTGGATCAGTGCCCCTAAAAATCATGACTCAGATAAAATTGATGACCGTGTTGCCCATAATGATAGCTCCTATGAGTTTTACAACTCCCATAACACTATTCTAAAAAGCAAGAAAAAAGGAATTGAAAAATAATATATGAAAAAGATTTGTGTGTGAAAATAAGAAATTAATTTGAAACCTTGTAACAAAAATAAAAAAATAATGTTCCAAAATGTATGGGCTCACCAATATTTTTTACCCTATTTTTTATAAGACATGTTTGTTTAATAAGTATAAGACATATATTTGTTTAAATTTTAAGCATAAATCTGAATGTAAATTGAAATTGACTGGAATTGATTGACAAGTGGCATATGCTAAAAATAATAAGCACAACCAATAAGAAGATACTTAACTTTTCTGATTTCTAATTAATTGTAGTAGGTGTCTAACAAAGATAAATATGATAAAATAATACAGTGACAACTCAGGTATCAAAAGAATTTTTTCAGTTGTGTTTGGACTAGTTTGTGCTCTTTGGACAATAACACAGTTTGGCCCTTTTCGTTGACTATGAAATTGTCTGCTTTGACTATGATGAAATTGTGATTGCTCTATCACCTATGCCTATGTATACTAAGAGGGTTGAGATATCTCAATTCTATTAGGGCCACGTAGAAATCACTGTTTTTCTTTTCTTTTCTTTGAAAACCCTAGGGGTGCTTTTGAGAGCTAGAAACCTACAAAAAATAAAGGGAACTATAATGGGTTGCGCTGACCCCAATCACCTTTTTTGATGATTGACCATTGCCTATGCATCCAAATACTATAAGGAGGGAATCAAGCCACACATAGTTTCCCCACATAGTGTGATTGTGTAATTGTGCTCCTTGACACTTGACAATGTTAACTTTTGACTTGATTTATAATGTTTCATACTTGATTTGAGACTGCTTCTAGTGATTGATCTTGAATATGGGAAGAATAAGGCATATTTTATCAATGTGCAATAGTGTAAAAGATATATGCTAAATATATATCTAGTCCCTTAATGGGTGAACTTTGATTTGTATTTATAGTGAATCTTTTGAGTTATTTCATGTAGCTGACTTGTGAAACATGTAAGATGACCAAAATAAATATTATAGAATTTGGAAGCTAACCATTAAATGTCACGAGGATAAGGTCATGTTATGTGGACAAGTCCATGAAAATGGACTCATATGCGTGCCATGGACCTATCCCAAAAAATTAGAGATAAATGTTTAGAGGTTGGAAGTAGTTTGAGAGTAATATAAGGTAGTTTGAACACTGACTTGATAATTCTGTGTAGTAATGATGTAAAACAGAGGGGTCAAATCCATGTATAGATAAATGGACAGAGGAATGAAAAATAAGAATCATGTATTTAGGTGTCATTCAAATGGTTTAAGATACGTTAAGAATTAATATTGTCAAGCACTTATGCCTCGATTTAAGTATCTACACAACCTCAATGGAACCCTCACAAAATCTTAGACTAATGTCAATGAAACACAACCATAATCTAACTTAGTAAAAACAATCTTAGTATATAAATTTTATAGCATGCATTTTGAAAAAATCCAGTTAAATAATTAATTTAAACATATCTTTGTCAACTATGTCTCTGCGAGTAAATCTAATTAATTGTGTATGTCAATGTCAATTTTAAATTTTGGTCGGTGGCTATGAATAATTAAGATAATGTATTGTTTTCACAATCGATGCATAATTTGATAATCGATGTAAGCATATTTTTAGAATCAATGTATCACTCTTAAAATTTGAAATCCAATGCAAAATAGAAATATTTTATAAATTGAAGTTTTTGTAAGTGTATACATTTTTAGTTTTCGAAAAAGGAAATTTCATTTTTGTAAGTGTATACATTTTTTTGGGGGTGGCGGTTAGGGGGGCGGGTTCCCATATCCTCCCAAAAAAACCTTAGTTCAATTGATTCCACATACATGTCTTGCCATCCAAAATTATTCTACGACTCTAAAATAATGGTTGATATATTTACATATATTTTATATACATTATATTTCTTTAATAACAATAAAATTTATATTATTTCATACTTAATCTTGTACATTAGTAGTTGAGCATGTCTATTGTATTTGAAGAACGTGAACACGTTGACTTGTTCTCAAAAGACACCAAAGTTATAGAGGGTAGAGTGAATCTAAGTTGGCCTACATTACATTGAAGAGAGAAGGGAATAAGTTGGTTTGTTGTCAATGCCAGCATAGTGTTGGATGGGAAAGTTTGATTGCTTTATTTAGTTGATGGCTAAAAAACCTTGGCATATATCAAGAATAAGGGGTACTATATACCATAGGAAGAGAAGGAAATATTCAAGCATGCATATTTGTCTATACCACATGTTCGTGTTGATCATATACAATCCATCCTAGGTAGTGACTCAAAGGATGACAGTGTTATGGAGGAGGGATACAGTGATGAAAATGAAAGTATCAACAATGATTGTCCTAAGGATAGAATTGAATTTGTTGAAAAGTGTTATGGAGGATGGATATATTTTTTTGACAAATTTTGGAGACATAGACGAAAGGTTTATAGCTATTGTACTAGAAGACCATATAATTTGTGGAGAGTAATTTTAACTCGTGAATTTTGGTGCAATGTTTGTAAAGGTAATAAAATCTTATAGTCATTGTTTGACATTGCTACAACCCAAAACACATTTGGATTGACCAATGAAATTGGTGGTTTGAAAAACAAGGCATGTACTACATGTTATAAGGAATGATCAATTAGAAGGTTCGCCCTCACTAAAAGGTAGTGAATATGATTTGAAGTTCATAGGTATTACAACCAAGTTGATATATTTTTGTTTATTTGAGAGCAATTTTAATATAGAGTGATAAATTACGTATGTGTTTGAAGGAGACATGGTGAAATTCAAAGGATTACTTGGTCATACTTTTGGTGTTCATATCGATAAAGTATTCAACCCTCCTTGAAAAATTTGCATCTTATCGAAATGATCTCTCATAGAATGGCCTCCTAACCAATTGGTCTACCTAAGTTGTTCTCCTATGGATGCCAAATTAAAAGAAGTTCCAAAAGAGGTGGAGGTAAAAATGTTGAATGCATTAGAATAACAACAACCCCAATTGGTCTATCAAATTTATTTGATATCTTGCAATAATTCTTAAAAGGTGATAAGAAGACCTTACAAGCTTCATAAATGCCATAATTTTAATATAGCTCCAGCCAACTTGTTAGATCCAAGATTTAATGAGAAGAAAAATAAGTCTATTTTTTGGAGGGCCTAAGCAAGAACCCTTATTGCACACATAATTGTATCTCCAAATTTCCCTTTGGTTCTATTGTTAAAGGGTGTTACAAAACTAAGGCCATGAATGGAAAGGCAAACAAGGATTTTGTGAGTAATGCATTATTAATAAAAAATGTTGGCATTCATGTAGGGGACAAATTAATGAATAAAACTATCGATAAAATGAAATTTGATGTGGTGGATGTTTCTCAAATGGTATAGATATTTTGAGATCCCAAAAGTTAATTATTAAAATTATATAATTGGTTGGATAAATGGTGAGTAATAGGCAATAAAGAGTAAAATTGGATTATAGAAACAAAGGTCAAACAACATCACAAAAATTGCTAGTGTTCAAAGAATCATACGAAAAAAATCAGACATAGCTCCACATTTGACTTGTGTAAGAAATAATGTAATCAAAGTTCCTCTTGTATTTTCTTCCTACATACTATACACACTCTTCAATCCCCAAGAAGTGTAATGAGGTCTTTATATTTTTGAATCTACCTCTAAAGTCCCAGTCAAACTTCAACAAAACATAGATTTTTTTTGGTATGTTTCAATTACAAAGAACAATTTTTTTTCCAAGTTTGATGAGTGTACAAAGATTAACAATACACATAGAGCCACCGCATGCCTAGAAAGACTATTTAAACTTGATGTGTTTTAAAAATAGCACAATGAATACATTACAAGTTTTCATGCACATTATGATTCCCACATAATGCAATTAGAAGAATACACTCAGTAGATTATTGTGTATTGTGCATTATAAATTGGACAAGATGAAAACTTCGATACCAAGGATGGGCAGAAAAATAAAGTTAATAAATAATGTTATGAACCTCTCAATTAATTTGATTGGTATGTTAACACATGGACAAAAGACTGGGGTTTTGGCCACTTTGGCCTACCATTTATTTAACATGGAGAAATTTTCATAGTCACATCATTATCTTTGTCTCAAGAAGCTCGAAGAACATGTGATTAATGTGTATGATGATTTATTGTCTAATAATGGATCCTCCAAACGATAATTTCATGATGCATTATTACAAAATGAATTGTATGAAAGGTGCAATGGGTACAAGGACAAAGTTGTGCATTCTCAATCAATTAATGTTGATAGTTTATGTACTTTATTTAGAAAAAAACTACCAATCTTCTGCTTACAATTGTATAATATTTCATGTGACAATGAAAAGCTCACCTTATTTGCATTTACATCCATGTTGACACCAAATAATATTTTTAACATTGTGTATGTAAGCTTTCTTCTAATGAGACACACCCATGAGGATATATATGGATTTTTGGGGAGACTATCAATCATGTTATGCCAATTAGAAACACTCTCTTTGTCACATATCATAATCATTTACAAGACATGTTGAGGGGTCAAGTAGATTCACTCCATATCTTATCGAGGAATTTTATGACTTTAAGGTCTTTGTGGAGCCACACTTGTTGGATAAAAACCATAATATTTTAGATATTAGCAAACCTAAGATATTTAAGTTTCATGTTTTAGACAATATACCCGTGATGGAATATAAATCAACAATCAATATGTTTAATCATCTAGTCCACTCCATATTTGGCATACATTTATTGATGGTAAACCATACTTGCATATATGACAACCTCCATTGGTACCCTTCAAAGAACTAAAATAGATGGAAGAGTTGAAAAACAAAATATAAACATTTATTGCATAGCGAGACAAAAGTGTTAGAGATAGAAGTTAAACATTCTAGCTTCAAAATATTAAATATTACGGAAAAAAGTTTGTTTGTTTTGAATAGACCTTTTATCAATTGAAGTGAAATGTGAGAGGATTATTTTTGACAAAAAATTAAGACTTAGACATATACAATCATATAATGGGAAGCACGTCTTTTCTCAGATATTATTACTTCAAACAAAATATCCACACTAATAATTATATTTATGTAATGATATTTAGGTTGGACCTTCTTGTGAAAAACCTCAAAATGTATTCAATCCAGTGGCTAAAATGTATACTAGACAATTCTTTATTATATGACCAGGTGAAAAATATTTCTCAATATAGATTAATATGGTAGAAGGGGATGTTTACTTTTGGTTTTGAGATCAATTTTTCAATGTAATAATGAATAGGGTTATTTTGGAATCAAATGGAATGCTTACCTTGAAAAGGATCTTGAGAATGAGGCTCATATGGTGATGGTTAAGTGGTGGGGCCTTATTGAGAAAGTAAAAACATAAAATAACTTGTATCCATAATGTTTAAAAATAAATCAATGGTGGAAACAATCAAACAAACAAACAATTGAGATTGATGTGAATAACATCACCTGAGCATGGTCACCAAAAAGAGAATGGAAACAAGCCAATATTAAACTCCTGGAAAGAGGACGTGAAGCCATTAAGTCATGTTTTGCACAATTTGAGTAGGCTAATGAATGCTAAAGTGAATAATTGGATGATTAATATGTTGTAGGTCTTTGAAATGGTAAATCTATTGAACATCATATGTGATATCATCTAGGCCTAGGATGTGGGTTTTTTGAAATTTCTATTCAAAATCATGATCGTGCAAGACCTCAATATTGTACTGTTGTTTAATATGAATAATATTAAAATTTATTTTATTAAATTATTTTTTACGCTTGTGGAACTAAAAGACCTTAATTTTGTAATATTTTTTAATGTGAATGGAATATTAAGATTTATTTAAACAAATTATTTGTCATACTTATGGAACTGTGAATGTAAGATTAATGTTTAATTGTACAATACGCTTGTACAAGAGCTTAATATTGTATTATTGTTTAATATACAAGAACTTAATATTGTATTATTGTTTAATATGAACAAAGGGTTAATATTTATTTCAACAAATTATTTATCATACTTGTGAAATATAAGACCTTCATATTGTAATATTGTTTAATATGAATGTAAGATTAATAAGTAAATTATTTGTCATACTTGTAAATCTATGCATGTGGGATTAATATTTAATTGTGTAATTAATAATATTTTAAAAAATGTAATTAACATTACTATACTAACATTCAGATTTATATAAATATGTTCAGATTTAATGAAATGTTTGGTAACTATTTATTATTATTAAAATATTAATTTTATAATCACATAGTGGGCATGAATCAATTGTGGGGTTAAAAGAAAGCGGTTCCTCCCAAAATTACTACATAATAAAAGAAACTTCTTGCAAACAACTTGTCTACGCATGTGGCTTTGGGTTTAAATGGATCTCTTCCTTCCTTGATGGGTTCTTTGACTCCCTCATACTCTTCCCATAAATATGTTCGTTCTTTTATGCTTGGAGATATCCCGATTTCCTTCTTTGAGGAAATCATAGAGGTTATGTTTTCCGAACAAGAGTTTGTTGAGATGGAATCGACTCTTGATAGTAGAACCTTATTTGGTAAGTGCACATGGGCCCCAAATTCTCTTTTTGACTTGGTTCTTTGGGCCAATTTTATGTGGAGTTTATCTATTGCCCCTATTTTTTCTGCCTTGATCTTGGTTTCTTCTATGTTGTCTTCAAGATCGCTTTTGATCAGGATTTGGTTTGGTCTACGGGTCCTTGGATTTTTGGCAATTAAGGAATTTTCCTTTGCCCTTGGTCTCCTTTCTTTGACTTGTCAAATTCAAAGATTACAACTACTCCTCTTTGGATCAAACTTTATAATCTTCCTCCCTTCTTTAGGAAAGAAGAGCATATCAAGTAGGGGGTCAGTTAGGTGGGTTCTTTCATGAAGTTGGATGAAAGTTCGATATGAAGAATATTTGTGAGGGCCCATGTGATAATGGATCTCTCTACACCTATCCTTCATTTAGTTAAGGTTTGCTCAACCTGTGGCTCTTGGGCTCAATTCCTCGATTTTGAGGGGCTCCCCTTTCGTTGCTTCCATTGTAATCTCTTTGGGCATCAGATTGTTGAGTGCCCCTCTAGGATTTTTGGGTTCTCCTCAACCATCCCTCAGCTGGTTTGGAAGAAAAAAGATGGGGCCCTTGATTAGGATTTTGTTTGGTGCAACCGCGACAAGTTATTTCATCTTCCTTCATCTTTTCTTGGTTCTTAGGTTTGTGGGATTCCCACCCCTTTAGAGGAGTTGCCCAAGGACATTCCAACTCCTATTTTGGAGCTGGTTCCTTCTTAGATGGAGAAGGCATTGGTCACTTGTCGGCCTTTTATTGCAAAGCGTGTTGTTGATGTGGATACTACCTCTAAAAAGAAAGGTCACAAATTAGACATTGAATTGCTGAGAGCAGAAGCAGAGACTTTAATGAATGATGAAAGACCTTTCTCAACGAGGAAGAAGAATGGCTACAACATGTGGTTAGTCTTCCTTATTTGGTGACATTGTGGGATCTTTGTTGTGATTATCGATTCCTCTTATCTCTTTTTGAGGCTTATTATAGCTATATTTTTGTAACGTTTCTGAGGTTTTTCTTTAATTGTTCATGTGGTATTTTCTTGACCCTTCTCCTATCCTTTGGGAGGGTGGTTGTCCACGATGTTTTGGTTCTTTATCCATTGTGTTTGTAGTTTGTAGTCACGAGTTTTTATTCTACGTTGTTAGTTTGTTGTGATTATGTTGTATTTTCTATAATTGTATTAGTTATGTGTAGTTGATGTACCTTGGATGTTTTGGATTTTGTTTGCAGACATCAATGTTTCATTTGGTTGTTTTGGGCCTAGTCTGTGGTTTGTAAAAGGGTTGGGTCCCTTTTAGAAAAATCCCCTCTCCCAATAATTAAAAAAACTTGTCTACGCGTAGACAACCTTTTGACCTTTGTGATTAATATTCAAAAAATCATTTAACCACTAAATGTTAATAAATATGATGAAAAAAAGTTGACATGGAATTTTTTATGTTTAAAATCAATATAACCCTAGCTGTGTGAGACAATATGTGACAATTGACTTGCTTTCAAGCCTTTTTTCCTTTCTCCTTAGAAAAATATGACAAAGGCCTTTAACTTCGAGAATGAATAAGCAAGGTGAAAGTGGATTGTTTTATCAAATACCTCAAGAGAATCGGAAAAACAAAGTCAAACTATCCTTTCAATACGCAGTTAGATCAATTATTGGATGGGGTCCAATAATTGTGATAGGGTGTACATGAAAGGACCAATTTTAAAATAAAAAGAGACTAATAGTTATTGTAGAAGCATCACATTGTAGTACAACTTGTACGTAATAATAGTTTGGAAGATTCACAACATGTTACATAAGTATCTATTTGCAACTATTTGGGCCCTATTTTTAAAAATAAATCAATTCAAATTTAGATTTTCCTTCTAATTAAACACACCAAATGAAGATGGTGATGTGACAAGGTCAAATGTTACACAATTGAATAGGTTATAGATGCCAATAAGGCTCGTGCATATGATTCTACACACCCATAAAGTTAGGATGCACAATTATTGGGCCCTCTCCCCTATACAAAACAAATGAATCACTTAATTCAAGAATCACGAAAACCAAAATCGAAAGAGTATATATATATATATATATATATATATATATATATATATATATATCACCAAAAGAAGGGGTAGATATCATCATACCCTATTTTGAGAAACTTTCAACGAAAGAATGGTTTTTTGAACTATGGAAAAGAAAGGTGTAAGGCCGTAAAGGATACAAATGTCATGCATTAGACTTTAGTCTCTTAACTCTTTTGTGTTGGTTCATTTATTTTAATTAAACATGTATCTCCCAGTTGTTCTAGCATCTCTTATCTAGTTACATTCGTTTTATTATTCTACAAACAATTAGATTCAATCATCTCTTATCTAGTTGTATTCATTTTATTGTTGGACAAATATCTCTTATCTAATTAGATTCATTTTATTCTATGACAGGGAAATAGAATAAAGATTTCTAAAATTTTCAATTCTATAATTTAAGATTTATGTACATCTATTTTATAACAAGTATAAAGACTTCCACTCCTCCTATATTTTTCTACCTTACAAATCTTTCAACATTAAATGGAGGTACCCCTGATCTTGGACCACTTTCAGCAAGGTTTCTTCGATTTTTTTTTGGGTAATGAAAAATCAAACTGTTTTCCTTGGTAGGTTTTGCCGGACCAATACGATTGACCTTGAGGGCTCGCTTGTTTTCTGCCCTTGCTTAACTTTATCCGACCAACTAAAAATCTGTAAAAGCTGGTGCCGTATTTTTACCAATGGCTTTGCTCTATAACCTTCGATTTATCATTTTATAATAAAATCATCTGAAACATAATTTTGTGGGTGAGTCAAACGATTATGGGGACATACAACTAGAAGTGTCAAAAAGTCAAAAGCAGTGAGGCGCTTGCACCTTCCTTTGTTCATCAAAGTAAACATGGCAGGTCTGTCGTATTACGCTTGACACAAAGTTACCAGGGAACGGACAAATAATTGAGAATCTACATAATTTTTTTTTAACTATTCAGGGTTAGCATTAACCTGTGGCAGGTTTATGAGACCTGCCCGGTAGCATCCAGGAAGAAGCCATTCTACTAATACTCCCCAATAAAATGATCTAAGAAAGTGCAGCAAAGTAAATTTGATCCTTGATTCTCTGTATATACTCGAATTTCACATCAGACGGTAACTGTGGTATTGCTGTCCATATGACTGTTTTGACCTACTGATGCAACCACTGCATCTCAATTGGGCGCTCGCAAATTGATAGTATTTTCAAGTGCAACGATGAAGAGTTTCAAGCATCACAGTCCTCCCTGCTCATCACAAACTCCCATCCAACACAATAAGAGATACCATGTATTTCTGAGCTTCAGAGGTCCAGACGTCAGAAAAACTCTGGCGGATCATCTCTTCCAATCTCTCTCTACAGCAGGTCTTCATGTCTTCTTAGACAGTGAGAGATTGGAAAAGGGCGAGAATATTGGATTGAGTCTGGAAGAGGCAATTCTAAACTCTACAATCCATATACCCATATTTTCTCAAAGCTATGCTACTTCGCCATGGTGCCTCAGGGAGCTCTGTCTTATGTGGGGGTCCAAGTCAACAAATACAAATAGTAGGATCATTCCCATCTTTTACAACGTAGAGGCATCAGATGTGAGATACCCAGATAAGAAACCACCATATGCAGAGGCATTGCAGAGACATAATGAAACTGGCAGATACACTCAAGGCGAGATCGCTGCGTGGAAGGAGGGATTGCATCAAGTATCATTGCTCTCTGGTTGGTCTCTTGCAGACTTAGCTTCCGGGTAAATGCTGATTCTGTCTGGCATTGCTTAGATGAGAAGGGGATTTTAATCATTTTTGGTTTGCCTTCTCTTGTTTGGTTTCATTCTTTTACTTTTTAGGATTTTTTAATCCTGACTCATCTCTATGGTAACTGGTTATACTTTGAGTCAATGGCTCTGGTTATTAGTGTAAATTAATATAATTTCTTTCTGTTCTTGTATTGTCTGAAAAGCTTTGTGAAACCTATTGTTTCTGCAGAATTAAAAAACTGATCAATAAAAAATCAGATGTGTATGTTCACCATAGTTTCCCGTTCCCTGAGAAGCGTCTCTGTTAAGGTCTCCGTGAAGGGAAAGTTGAATGATAAATAGTATAAACTTCTGTTAATAAAAAATAAATAATAAATAAAGAATTTAATATCAAAAGTAAAAAGAAAATTTAGAGTTAAAGAATTTCAATGTTTATGAAATCAAAATATGATGTATTTTAAATTTTTGATTTTAAAAATTTAAATATATAAATATTTTTGATACATGTTTCTTGTGGGATTGGAGGGCCTGCATTCATCTGGGACACAAGCTGGGGTACCAGTCCTCGTACCTCTACTTAGCCAATGTGTTAATTTTAGTGTGTCTCCGCCATGGGTAACCTGATTGCTGGTGTGCTCTAATACAAATGCATCTGCTTTAACCTTTGCACCACAACTTAAGGAACTAAATATTATTATTCAATGTCTGAAAATTATCATCCCCAGCTTCAAGACCCATCCCATCTCTCGTTGACTATGATGCTCACATATCAATTTTAAGGCTGATATTGTGACGGTTTTGTATGATCTGCCAGAGAGATACAAACAAAGAATATAGAACACACAATATTTATGAGTCTTAATACTAGAGTACATAAACGATCTTTCTTATGTGCACGGAGCAGTCTCTTCAATATTACATTTGTTATATAGATAATAATTTATTAATGACATTGATAGGCCTAACTTATGATGGCAGCAGGTGGTGGCGGTGAAGTTTAATGTGAGATGTCAATAAAAACGATCGACTTTTTTACTTTAAATTTGACTATCTATTTGAGTGTTATATGGAAGTTTTTTGGGCTTAGAGAAGGCAATAAAAAAATGTGATATCTTGGGCAGACAGTGGAGTTTGGATCTTTTTTTTAATGTGCAGAGATTGTTTGGAGTGTGACGCAGTGGTACAGCTAGATTGAGGCCATCTATCACCAATCAACAAGATTTTTTGTGGAGAAAGTAATGAAGTCATTAATCACTGTGATATGGGACAAATCCAAGTTAGGCACACCTCACAATTGATATCTCTCAGTATTTTTCATATAAATATATTTAGAACATCTGTACTAGTTATGAACTAACTAATTCTGCTGCCATGCAAAATGTGCAGCTATACTTCCAACAGATATTAATGTGCAACAAAATACTTCACCAGAAAAAACAAATAGTAATGTGTAGGAAATCCACAAACATAGGTAATCAATGTTAGTATAGGATAAGGCTAAGACATTAATCTGGAGATTTGCTCCTGCAAAAGCCTTTCCTAGTTGGCAATGCTGTTAACGCATGTAATGCCTTATATACTTTTCATACCCAAGCTTTTGTAACGACAAAGCTTTTGATGCATTGTAGTTTGGAAAGCTTTATATGCATGTAGTTTGTTGTAAGCCTTCTTTGTCTGACAATTATTGTGAATATGGGATAAACTCACACCACAAACACTTATTTTCTTTACTTTTCATGAATATCTTTTTAAGTAATTAGAGAATAAGGATCCCAAATCTTTCTATAATCACAATATGTTTAGGCAATTTTCATAGTAGGGGAATCTTCTTAGCAGCTATGGATCAGTTTGCAGTAAAATGTTCTGCAGCTACAAGGTATAAATGAACTTTCTTTAAACTATTGAATATAATTGTAAGTACGTACAAAATGGATTAAACTACTAAACGTGTGGGGGTTGCAAACTTCGTTCACCTTCCCAAGTAAAGTAGGCCCACAGGGAGTATGAGGTGGTCTCATATCCCTTTCTTAATACATGAGGCCCACAGGGAGTATGAGGTGTGAGGGAGGTACCCTTTCCATGTGAAGGAGCCATTTCCTCCTCCTCTCTGATCTCGGGCAGGGAGCAGCGGCACGAGGTCTGTATGCTCTAAAGCGCTGATCTCGACCAGGGAGCAGCAAGCGGGGATCTCGGCAACACTACCACACCAGCATAGTAAACCAAGGGGACAAACCAGAAGGAAATGTACCCCTGTCAAAGTCTCTGGCAAATTGAGGGCACTAGCAAGGGCTTTGATAGATCGAGGGCTTTTGGGGGCAGAGTGTCCCACTGCAAATTGCAGGCTCCACAACGGACCACTTTGTGGCTTTTACTGCAGGAATACCATGACAATTTGCAGGTACGAGGTCTGTAAAGCCCTTATAAAACTTATGCACAGTTATTTGTTTGTATGCTTCATCAGACAGTATATTGTCATAAAGTTCCTGCTGCTTACCCTTCACTTGAAAGCATAAATTCTTAGCTAGGGTTTGGGTATCGAGATTCGAACACGAGCCAAGTGAATCCTAGTAAAGTCAGGTCAGATACCGAATGTTTTAACTGGCATGCCATCTTTATAAGTGGGTGGGGTCAATCAGGATGGTTTGTTTCAAATAGGAATGGTCAGGGCAAGGTCCTGAGTAAGATTTCAGAGGCTCTTCTTAGGGAGCAAGAGGGTAAAATATCAGATTAGTAGGGTCTCAGAGGGCAGGGGGTATCAAAGAACATTGGTAAGGCTTCAGAGGAGTATTGGCAGGTAGTAGGAAAGAAAGGCATCAGGACAAAGGCACAAAAGTTGGCAGGGTTAAAAATGGTTGTCACAGAGGAAGACCTCCCATTAGGGAATAGCATGCCAGATGCGAAGCAACTGGTACAATTGGCGATTAGATAACCTTAGGTCCCACCTTCTAGAAACATGGCCCAATTAGAAATAAATATATCATCAAAGGGTACAGTAGAGCACCAATTGGGAATATTGGAGCATACAGGGTTAACAAAGCACAAACATTTGTATATCCACTGAAGATAGGGCTCCTTCATAATACCAACTCATCATCACTGCCAATTGCAGCACCCCCAGAAGTGATATCACAGTTGATATACCTCAATGCAAAACAATATTGGGTGATATTAAGGTGCTGGAAAGCTTGAGTGATGACAGTGGCTATAAAGAAACATAAACAAAGACTATAATCAAAGGAGACACAACCGCATGAGCAAAGGCAACTTGATCATAAAGAACAGCCATTGGCTCTGCATATTTTGGAATAGAAAGCTCAATTAGAACCACATATGGATCATAAAGAAGTAAAAAATGATTAAAAAGTCATGATAGGAAGTAAGGAAACACATAACATTGAGGGCAGAAGTCACCAAGAGGAGATCCGAGATGGTGAGGAAACTTACAACCCTACAACGACTCCACTCATTTGGTCACTGAAGCTCTATGTGCAAGGACTAATGAGTTTGAAAGAGAGACTAGAAAGTATAGAAGCAAGAGAGCAAATAAAAGATTGTTAGGATATTTCTTTATAATAACAAAAATAACATTCAAATATAATCCACTACGAAGGGGAAACCTCCAATAATCAGACTAAATGAGGAAATGAATTCAATAATAAAACTTATGATGATTATGAAGAGCCACGCTCCACAATATATATACCCATAATTGAGAAGAGTCACACCCATAATGGAGAAGGGTTACACCCATTCATTCCAATTATGTTGGCCTAACTATTAAGAATTAATAAATGAAAGATAAAGGTTATGATCTCCATTCCATAACCTTAGTACTCATAGGGTTAGGGGTGTAACATGCCCTTCCCCTTCAAAAAAGCATTGCCCTCAATGCTTAACAACTCAGGATGTTGTTGCATGAATTGTTCATCCTTCCATGTTGCATCATCAGTGGGCAGATTCTTCCATTTGATGAGAAATTCAAAGATGGCTCGGTTACGTAATTTTTTCAGTCATGTCTCTATAACAGTCTCAGGGACCATAATGAACTTTTCTTCTTCATCTAACTCAGGAACTCGGACTGGACTAGAAGTTTGGAACCGATTACTTTCTTCAAGCATGAAACATGAAAGATAGGACGAATTTTGGAAGAAGGTGGAAGTTCTAACTTAATATCGACACTTTTGATTTGATTCATAACCTTGTAGGGCCCATAAAATTTTGGTGTGAATTTGATGTTCTTATATTGTTTAAGTGACCATTGGTTATAGGGTTGCAAGCGAAGGAACACGCAATCTCCTTCTGCAAAATTCCTCTCACAATGGTGCTGATTGACTCGTTGTTTCATCCTATTTTGAGTCACAACCAAATTCTCCTTAAGGACTTGAAGCACTTCTTGCTGGTATTGAAGATGATCCTCGACCGCACGGGCTTTGGAATGACCCTGCAAATAAGATGTAGTAGAAGGCGGGGGGTAGCCATAGAGAGCCTCAAATAGTGTCATCTTTGTTTCTATGTGAAATGACGTGTTATACCACCATTCTGCCTGTGAAAGCCACTTGGACCATTGTGCATGTGTTTTTGAGGTAAAACAACGTAGGTATCCTTTGAGACATTTATTCACAATTTCAGTTTGGCCATCTGATTGTGGATGATAAGATGAACTATGGGCAAGTTTTGTGCCCCACGTAAAAAATAGTTCAGTCCAAAATATGTTAGTGAAGATAGGATCACGATCACTCACAATTATTTTGGGAATGCCATGGAGTTTTTGTACCTTTTCCGTGAATACTTCTGCCACACTACTAGCTTGAAATGGATGAGAAAGCCCACAAAAATGTGCGTACTTGGTGAGTCGATCCACAACCACTAATATCACGTTCATGCTATCTGATTTAGGTAGGCCTGTAATGAAGTCCATTGATATTTCTTCCCAACGTTGTGCTGGAATGGCTAATGGTTGTAAGAGACTTGGTGTCTTAATCGTCTCTCCTTTATTTTGTTGACATATCAAACATTCTGCCACAAATTTCTGTACATCCCCCTTAAGGCCTTCCCAAACAAAATCCTTCCTTATACGGTGATAGGTCTTTAAGAATCCAAAATGTCCTCTGATGGATGAGTCATGCATTTGAGACAAGATACTAGCTTTCAATTCTAAATTTTACACAAAAAGAGACTGTCTTTGTACCATAATGAGTCTCCTTTCCAAAAATACTTATCTATAGAAGATGGGTTCTCTTGCAATTGTTGTATGAGTTTCTTGGATGGAGTGTCTTGTTGCCACTCTACCCGCGCTGCTTCTACCCAGTCAGGTTGTAATAAAGAAATAGCATAAAGTTTTGCTTCCTCTACTTCCTGTAGACAAAGTGCATCAGCTACAATAATATCCTTTCCTTTGTTGTAAATAATTTTAAAGTCATATCCTAGCATCTTTGTGACCCATTTCTATTGCTTCTCTGAAGATAGTCGTTGCTTCAAAAAATGCTTCAGACTTTCATGATCTGGCTTAACTTTGAAATGCCTTCCCATGAGATATTGGTGCCACTGTTTAACTGCATGAATGATTGCTAACATTTCTTTCTCATATGTGGGCCTTACCAAGTTCTTTCCTTTTAATTGCTGACTCTCAAATGCTAAGGGATGTCTTTCTTGTATTAGTACTGCCCCAATGCCATGACCAGAAGCATCACATTCTACCACAAATGTCTTAGAAAAGTCTGGGGTAGCTAGCACAGGCGTGGAAGTAAGAGCTTCTTTCAATTGTTGGAATGCTTGGGTGGCTACGTCTGACTATGAAAATGAATCCTTTTTCAATAATGTTGTTAAGGGTGCTGCTATGCGAGCATAGTTGTGAACAAATATTTTGTAGTAGCCTGTTAGACTCAAGAATCTTCTTAAACCTTTGACGTTTTTTAGGTTTTGGCCCAATCTTTGATAGCTACAATCTTTTTAGGGTCCACTTTAACACCTTCATGTGATACCACATGTCCTAAGTACTCCACTTCCTTCACTCCAAAAGCACATTTAGATTTCTTTGCATAAAGTTGATGGTCTTTCAATTTCTTTAATATCTTTTCTACATGCTATAAATGTTCTTCCCGTGTTTTACTATAGATTACTATGTCATCAAAGAACACCAATACAAATTTATGAAGAAATGGGCGGGAAATTGAATTCATGAGGTTCGGAAAAGTAGATGGAGCATTAGTGAGACCAAATGGCATAACTAAGAATTCATAGTGACTCTCATGTGTCCTGAATGTAGTCTTATGTACATCCTCCTCTACTCGAATTTGATGATACCTCGAATGCAAATCTAACTTTGTAAAGAAAACAACACCATTCAATTCATCCAATAATTCATCAATGACAGGAATAGAAAACTTATCTTTCAAAGTGATCTTATTGAGTTCCCTGTAATTTGGGCACATTCTCCATGACTCATCCTTTTTTTTAACCATAACCACTAGAGATGAATAAACACTTTTACTGGGACGAACAATACTTGAGTCTAGCATTTCCTTCACCAATTTTTCAATTTCTGACTTTTGTTCATAGGGGTAGCGGTAAGGTCCAATGTTACGAGGGATACTTCTTGGACTCAATTCAATTGTATGATTATGATCTCTGATTGGAGGTAGGCCCTTTGGTTCTTGAAAGACTTGATGTTGTTGAATAATCATTTGAAGATTTGGCAGTTCTTGATTTTCTATATCATGTGCTTCCAAGAAATGTAGTTGTGCCACTATGTCATAAGATCCTTTCTAAAGTAACTTTTCCATCCTATGAGAGCTAATACTTTGCCCTGGTGGGGATTTCAGTCCGTTAAGTGTGTACTTTTTTCCATATATACTAAAAACCATGAATAAGTCTTGAAAATTGAAAGACACTATTCCCAGTTGTTTAAGCCATTGCACTCCCAAAACTACATCTGCTCCTCCAATTGATATAGCAAACATTTCGGAATCTAGTTGATAGTTCCCCATTGAGAGCTTGATATGATGACATTTACCCCCACAAGAGAGTTGTTTTCCATCGGCAATCATGACTTGAAAATTGGAGACTGGATACACAAAGCAATTGAGCTGATTAGCAAATTTTCTATCAATGAAGTTATGGGTACTCCTTATATCGACTAAAACTGTGACTTTCTTTTTCTTAATATAACCCACCACTTTGAGTGTTTGTGGTGTGCTTATCCCATTTAATGCATGTAGAGAGATAGTAGGGCTTTCTTTCTCAGAATTTGTATGATCCAGTTCTATTGTTGGTTCCTCTGTAGCTAATTCGTGTTCCTCCAAAACCTCATTCTCAATAATCATTAGTCTTTTCTCACCATTGGCACACTTATGTCCTCTAAACCATTTACTATCACAATGCCAACATAGGCCCTTATCTCTTTTTTCCACCTCTTGCTGAGGAGAGAGCTTGGTAATTTGCCTTGTGTTAAAAAGAGTTGACCATATTTCTATCAACAATATTAGTCACATTTCTATCTCACCATCCCAAAGTTTGACCTTGTGTGAATCTCTTGGTAGCATAGTTTCATTGCTCAATGTGTAGTGTTTGTTGCATTGCTTTCCTAACTATAAATGGTTCCAACAAACAAACATTATGCTTAAGTCGTTCATTTAGTCCATTGATGTAAAATTGCAGTCTCTGATAAGGTGTTGCTTTCGGAATTCGGATTGCCAATCTCATATGCTTTGCATTATATTCCGCTATGGATCTTGTTTGTTTCAAATTTGTTAGTTAGGTGAAATAACTTCCCTTCCATGGCTGCTCATAGTGGGTTGCTAAGTCCTTAATAAATTCATCCCAACTAATCCCTTCCCCTTTCTTGTCACTCATCATCCATTGGTACCATTGCTAAGGTTTAGATTCTAGATGTAGTGAAGCTATGTCAACCTTTGCATTCTCTGGTATATTGTGAAGCTTAAAATATTGTTCCATGAGACTTATCCAGGAGGTTACATCCATACCATCAAACTTTTGGATGTCCATCTTTGGTAGGTGTAATTTGGGCCCTTGGAACTGTTGTCCTATGTTTGCTTTATTGTGACCTCCAGGATGGTTTGATTGTGTATGAGTGATAGTAGGATGTGGATTAATTAGGGACTTCAATTCATATTTTAGATCTTGTTTAAACCTGTCTAAACCCTCATTCAATGATGTTGCAAATGGGGCAAACAAATTATCCTCAATAAAAGTGACTACTGTTTCACATCCCTTGGGTATGTTTCCTTCCATTTTAGGTGGTGGACAATAAAGGGAATCATTGGGATCAGTGGTTGAAGAAAAGATATATGTTCCAAAATGCATGGCTATAGATTTGGTTTTGTTTATAGCTCTAGATTTGTTCTCAATTCTGGGAGGGAAGTATCCGGAGCCAGTGGTAACCATAAACAATTAAAACATGTGTTGTATTAGGAGCATATGTTCCATTGTTGACCAACTTTGTCCAGCAAATTTCAGAATGTAAAATGCCTCAAATCTCAAAATACAAAGGACCTTGACTGAAATGTTATGAGCTTTCTAAAAATATAAATAAATTAGAAAAATTCTTAAAATTGTGGATTGTAGAGCAATTTTATGAAAAATAGTAAAAATGTAATAACTTCTTAAAAATGGATATTCAAATCTCCAAATTTTTACTGTGGACTACTTATATGATTATCCAACTTTGGTAAAAAATTATAGAAAAATTGGCAATGGTTTGCAAGATGTAGCAGAAACAAAATTCTATGCTAACATCAATGCTTCAATACCACTTGTTAGGATATTTCTTTATGATAACAAAAATAACATTCAAATATAATCCACTTCGAGGGGGAAACCTCCAATAATCTGAATAAATGAAGAAATGAATTCAACAATGAAACTTATGATGATTATGAAGACCCATGCTCCACAATATATATACCCATAATTGGGAAGAGTCACACCTATAATGGGAAAGGGTCACACCCATTCATTCCAATTATGCCGGCCTAACTATTAATAATTAATAAATGAAAGACAAAGGTTATGATCTCCATTCCATAACCTTAGTACTCATAAGGTTAGGGTTGTAATAAAGATATTAAAATTGAAGAGCTGTTAAGTGCCAAGCGAACACTGGAAGAGGACAACAAAATGCTTAAAGCACAAATAGCAAAACATAAAAATCTTGTGAATGTTAGACAACAACACAAATGGTAGGCCCTCAAACAAAACATTCACACTCTTAACAAGTGCCAAGGTAGGGGAGGTAAAGACAAATGCAACACAAATTAAAGAAGTTCAAGAGGCACTTCGCAGCTGCATGGAAACAAGAGAGAATGAGCTAAGAGGCTAAAACATGGGCACAAGTATTAAAGGAATCAATAGGCAAGCAAAAGGAGTTGATAGAGAGGCAAGTTTAGAATCAAATGATAGAAGAAAGAGAACGTCATGATAAACTATTAAATATAATCATCAAAAAGCTAATAGACTATGGAGAATGAGAGGATACAAGATGCTTAACAAGGGACTTCTTTTTAGACCAGCTACAATGGAAGGGCCAATGGAAAGGCCAGATCAGACAAGCAAGTAGAATCGGTAAGTTGAGAGGAAGAGAGAGGTTTATCTGGGTCATAATGGTGAACTTTGAGGATAAAACAATAATACTAAGAAATAGAGGCATGTTGAAAGGCTCACACTATTACATAGATGAAGACTTAACCTTTATGCAAATAGAAGAGATAAACAAGGAGTGGGAAAAGGTGAAGGTAGAAATGAACGAAGGAAAATGGGAAATACCTAAACAATGGGAAACCCTATATCACAACTTGACAAATCCAAAGCATCTTACGATGGAATGCTGAAATTGTAGAGGTTAACCTTGGAGAAGAGGACTAGGGTTAGGGTCCATTGCCAAGGATGGAGATATAATCATTTCAACTAAAATGCATGAGCACGATGGGTGCACGACACCAGATTTTGAAGGTTACTAGAAGGCAACAATATGGAATAAAGCAACATAGAATGACAAGGGGTATGGAGGTACAATGGTGTTAATAAAAGAATCACGGGACAAAAGTATCAAAAGATGGAAATAAACATTACATTTGGATAAGAATCATAGAAAATGACATGAACATTAGCATAGTTGCATGATATTTTGTGCCCAAGAATTTCAAATTCTATAAGAAGCGTGATCTAGTCCATGAAGACTCATATTCGTCCCTAAAGAGGGACATTTCAGCCTACAGTAAGATTGGAGAGATTTTGTTAATAGGGGACTTTAATGCAAGGACAACAAACAAACAAGCCAACATTCTAGGAAGTAATGTGGATCTAGATATGAAACCTCTTTGGATGGCAGACGAAGAAAATCAGCGATGGAACAAGACTTCAGAGGAAAGACTTGGGGCTATCATGCACTTTGAAGAAGAGCTACTAGGTTTATGTAGTATACATAACTTGATTATTTGCAATGGCATGAGTAAATGGGAACAATCAGGAAATTACACGTGCAAGACACACGAAGGGCAGAGTGTAATAGACTACATTATATGCTCGCATAATTTTTTACCTAGAATTGAAGAGCTAGAAGTAGAAGACTCTCGTGAAACTTAAGTCAAATCACAACCCAATTTTAATGAAACTCCAGCTACAAAGTGACAATCAACATGATGAGCACACCGGGTTCATCCAAAGTAAACTGCTACTTAAAGGCATCTTCTTGATAGAGGAAAATCAACAAGCCTTTAAGGCAGCACTCGATAGCAAGATGCACAAAAGAGAAAATAAAAGAGCACATGTCAATGGTACAGAGTACACTAAAAGCAAGAAGCTAATGTATATCATTCAAGATGCACTAAAAACATGCAAGAGAGCTAAAACTAAAAAGAAGGAAAGAAATAGCCTCTCGACAAACCCACGACACGATGAAGAATGCAAGGTATCATGAGTATCACTAAAAGAATCAATAGGTAAAACAAAGGCAAATTGGAAAACGTATGGGCAAATGGTAAGGACAAAAAAATAAGAATATACAAGAACTCAGAGGAAAGAGCTGATTTACTTAGGGAAACATAAACCAAAAAGATTCTAGAGGAAGCTTCGCAAGGAAAAAAAAGCAGACTAAGAACAACATAACAACATGATAGTGGTTGGAGTACTCAAAAACAATTGTATGAGAATGAGAGTGAACAAGATACACCTCCCACAATTAGTGTTAATGAATAGCTTTTCACGACACAAGACATCATACAAGGGATTGAAAAGCTAGCAATGGGTAAAGCCCAAGACATAGACAACCTATAGGCAGAGCATCTAAGATGGGGGGCAAATATCTTGGCACCTCAAATTAAAGAAATTTGCAATGAGGTCATCCAAAATGACTTTTTGACAAAATGGATAACCAACCTAACTATACCTTTGTTTAAAAGTGAAGATGTAAATAACCCCTCAAATTACCAAACTGTCATGGTCAATCCGCTTTTTGCAAAGCTATTTGGGAGTATGATAGAATGCAGAATTAGCGGTTGGATAGAGGAAAAAGGGCAAAGGGGAAAGCAGGCTTTAGGCCCAAACACTCCACTATTGATCATTGTGTCACATTTAGACATTTAGTTGAATAGGTTTGGGATAAAAAAGGGGATGCATATTATTGCTTTGTACTTTAAAAAGGCATTTGACACAGGACCAGGGAGCAAACTATGGATCAAAATGGAAGAGCTAGGGGTCCCAATGCACTATAGGGCAATGGTTCACAAATTATATGAGCAAGTCAAGGCAAAAATTAAAACGCAGGCAGGGTTGTTTGAATGTTTCGGGAATGATATAGGCATCAAACAAGGCTGCCATCTATCCCCAAATTTATTTGGGCTATACATTGATAAGCTAGAAGATTGGATAAACGAATTTGGAGGTGAGGGGGTCCACTTGGCCAAATATGTGGTGAATTTCTGCTTTACGCTGATGACTTAATTCTAATGATAGAGACAATCCAAGATTTAAGAGACCATTGCTGGGCTCTAGAGCTCTTTTGTAAAGAAGTAGGGGTGCAGGTGAACATCTACAAAACCTTTAAGTGGTATCATGATACGAGTATCTTGGCCTCAACTTTCATAGCAAGCTCAACTAGGATACTTTCAAGATGAAAAGAATACAAGGTGGCTAGAGTGCTCTTTATGCGCTTCAAAACAAATGCAGGAATGTTGAGTTATGGAATTGAAAGACCAAGGTCTTATTTGGGTTACTTGTCACACCGGTGGTATTGTATGGCTATGAGGTGTGGGCTAGTGGAACAATGAGTTTGAAATTGAGCAAATAGAAAATATCCAAAGCTTCTAATCACAAACAATTTCAGAATTAGTGACTTAGTTCCCTATGAAATCATCCTTACCAAAACAGATTGCTATGACTACGGTATTACGTTACTTGAAAAAAATAGAAAATATGAAGACCGACATGTGGCCTAGTGCCACAAGAGACAAAGAGCTGCACAAGAGGAAGAACACTTGGATGAAGTAGAACCACAAGTGGATGAACAAATGGGATATCAGCTTAACAAAATGCCCAAACTGTAAAAATGACATAAAAATTTATGTGAATGAAAAGTTTAGAATGGTAATGTGGAAGAAGGAAACAAGCAAGAAAAGACAACACTATATTTCAATATTCAACCCGAATTATGAGCATAGTGAAAAAACATATATAAGGGCTGAAATTAAACGGAGGAAAAAGATCCTCATTGTTCAATTGAGGACTAGCTCTCATAGGCTCAAATGCGAGACAAGTAGATGGACGACTCATAAGGAATAGCGGTGAGAGAGGTTTTGTGTTTTTTACACCAAAGGGGCGGTCGAAACAGAGGAGCACTTCATCCTTGAATGTTCTCAGTACATGGACATATGAACCAAATTTGTGTAAACTTTAAGAGTTAGCTCCATGGTAGAAATATGTGAGGAAAAAAAATCAAGGGTTGGGAGAGATGTTAAGTGAAATCAGCAAAAGATGGAGAAACCTTCTAAAAGATACCATGGGTCCTAGGAATCTCTAAGTGGGTGGAGCAATTAGTGTAATCGGTGGTCCCATAGACCGTTTGGTCTCGTCGACATAATTAAAGCCATTATATTTCATTTCATTTCATATGCGTCTACATCATGAACCTTAAAAGAATCTTTCCTGTCCTTTTTCAGTAGCCATAAAAAATCTCCTCTATAAATGGAATCTCTTTTGACAAGATCCTATTTTTCATATTACTATGAAGTTATGAACCACTCTGTTGGATACACTGATCTGCAGGACAAAGATTCAAACGGTAGCCCTTTTCATGGGCCTTTGCCCTAAAACCTCTTTCGCATGGTTAGCTATGACTTCTAGTGGTTCCATGGAAGAGGACTTCTACAACTTCTTTAGTAATGGAGTAAATTTAGAGCCTTTTGCTGTTAATTGGTCCCATGAAATATAGATTCTCAGCTCCCCTACCGGGTGTTAAGAATCCACATGCAAAAATATTGGAAAATTATTTTGGAAAAAAATTGTGAGAAAAGAAAAATTACAAGCAGGCTTCCACTTGGCAAAAAATATCCTAAGCTGTTCTGCAAACTTTCAGCCCCCTTCTCCGGTACCTGTGAAAAATCTCTCTGCTCAACAGTAGATGTGCTAATCTTTTAGAAAAGATTACAATATTTTGGTTCAGCTTAGATTACATTTCAAGGAAGCAATAACAATAGTAGCAGTAGTTCCCTCTGAGGGGCGTCACCTGAATTCTACTGAAGGAGTCTGGCATTTGCACTTGGCCTTATCCTTTTCTATTTAGTATTTGCATGCCCATCCAGTGAAGCAGAACAGGTAACACAGGAGATGTGACTCAGACCCAAATCATTAGTTGAATGTGTTTAGGACTAGTCGTTGAACTGTAGTCTGTCCATTTATTTTTTGTCCAACAATGATTAGAAGAATTCTCTAAACGTGTCACTTGCAATTAAACTCGGGGTATTTCTGCATACCTTCAACTCAACTCTCACCCAAACTTTCCTCCTTAACATCTGCAGCTCCAACTATTTGGGAGTATTCAATTCTAAAATTAGACTGGGTCCTCCATCACCCCTCAATTACTTGTTAAAACATTACTCATAATGAAAAGAAAGCACTGCTCTTGTTTTTGCTTTTTTGGGTTTTTTTAAGTCGCTAAGTTCTAAACAGTAAGAACTTGTAAAGTTGTTCCCTAGAGCTTATTTCCAGTAGTACAGGTGTGAAGGGAAGTTTGTCAAGCAGGTTGTCAAGGAGCTTCTCGGGATGTTGAACATAAATTGTTTACATGTTGCCAAAAGCCCTGTGGGACTCAAAGCTCGTATGGAGGATGCAATCAAGTTGCTAGAAATAGATGGTGACCATCGGCTGACTGTTGGCATTTGGGGTATGGGTGGTCTTGGTAAGACCACTTTGTCAAAAGCCGTGTATAATGAGATTCATCACCTGTTTGAAGCCTCTTGTTTTGTATCCGACATTAGAGACACTGCTGCGGAGTCTATTAAGGGCCTGAGAAATTTGCAAAGACAGATTCTCAGGGATTTGGTGAACGTAGAAATAAAGTTGAACAGCATTGATCACGGAAAAATCCAAATGAAAAATCATTTGTCGTCCATAAAAGCGTTGGTCATTTTAGATGATATTGACAATGAGGAACAGTTAGATGCTCTGGTTGGTGATTGGTATGGAGCAGGTAGCAGAATCCTTATTACAACCCGGGATACACATGTATTGAAGACTGGACAAGTTGATATGATCTACCATATGAAAGGACTTGATCAACATGAAGGTGTGGAGCTATTTAGTTGGCATGCCTTTCGAAGAGCCGGCCCAGAGGAAGGCTATGGAGATATGACAGAGAGAATTGTAAATGCTTGTGAGGGTCTTCCCCTGTCATTGGAAATTCTAGGTGCACACCTATATGGTAAAAGAAACCGTAGATATTGGAGTGAGGCCCTGCAAAAAATCCAAAGTGTTGGCCCTGTTGGGTATGACAGAGTGTACCAAACTCTGAAAATCAGTTATGATACTCTTACTGTTCATGAGAAGCAAATATTCTTAGACATTGCATGCTTCTTCGTCATGCTGCACAATTATTTCTTCCATGCAGATAGTATAGAATTTCATGTTAAATTCTGGAAAGTTGTTGGGTGCAAGGATGTGGACGTGTATACTCGTCTTAACAATCTTGAAGGGAAGTCACTCATAGTGATAGACAAGCATTTTCGCCGTTTTTGGATGCACGATCATTTAAGGGACCTTGGAAGACGAATAGTTGAAGAGGAGTCCTGGAACAACCCGAGTCAACGCAGCAGATTGTGGCTTAAGGAGGATATAGTTACTGTGGTGGATCAGACAGAGGTAGGCTATTTACATTTTTCACAGTTTGCCACGTTTGTCTTTATTTAATCAGATTGAAAGGAAACCTCACCTTAAAAAATATGTAATGTACTAATAAGTTTCTTCAACATAATCAGGAAATGCCAAGTGTCCGAGGGCTTAAGTGGAAAGGGGATGTGAAACCTTGGGTGCTTCACCAAATAGATTCTTTTGCAGCAATGCGTAACTTGAAATTTCTGTTTTGTTGGGGTCTGCATCTAAAAAGGGAGATAACGATGTTACCTCCAAATCTAAGATATTTGGTCTTGTCTGACTGTAAATTGGAGGAGGAAAAACTACTTTCACAGGTATGTATATTTTTATTTGTTTGAAATAAGTACGGGAAAAGAGGATGTATTTTTACACAATAAACAGATACATTATTTTCCTTGAACAAATCAGTATATACTTTGATCAGGGGAAAAAAATTGTAATGTTTTTATTCCTTCTGGCTAATGATACTCAAAATCATCTTTGTTCTTGCAGATTTCAGAAACAGAGCCTGATGAATCATATTGCTTTTCCAATTCTGAACAATTTTTCAGGTTGCCTCAGTCAATAGGCCGGCTCAAATTTTTGCGCTACCTTGATCTGAGCGACACTAAACTTCTTCATCTTCCTGATGAAATTGGAGAACTTCTCTCTTTAGAAGAGCTATATTTAAATGGATGCTCTTTAAGCAGGCTTCCTCAAAGTTTTGGAAATCTCATCAACCTGAAAGTTCTTGACATTGGTGGTAGTTTGTTATCATGTTTTCCGGCAAATTTTGGAAAACTGAAATCTTTAAATGAATTCACAGTAGAGTACTGTGAGAAGCTTGAGGAATTACCTTCTCTTCCAAAGGGTCTCGTGAATCTCAATGCCAGACATTGCTACAAACTGCAAAAGATCTCCAAAATTTCCGAGTTGAAAAAGTTGGAGATTCTTGATCTGTCTTTCTGTAGAAATCTTGCTCAACTTCCAAAATTAGACTCCATGCATTCCTTAAAAAAACTCAAACTAGACTACTGTGAGAACCTTGTGGAATTGCCTGCTCTTCCAGAGGGTGTCATTAATCTGAATGCTAGGAGCTGCTACAAACTGCAAGAACTCTCCAGTGTGTCCCATATGAGAAATTTGATGACCCTTGTTCTGTCATCATGCCAAATTATCACTAAACTTCCAAATTTGGAGTCCATGCATTCTTTAAGGAAACTCACACTAGAGCACTGTGAGAACCTTGCAGAATTGCCTTCTCTTCCAGAAGATTTAAATAATCTCAATTGTAGTTGCTGCTACAATCTGCAAAAATTATCCATTGTGTCTGATATGAGAAAGTTGGAGAGTCTTGATCTGTCTTTCTGTGCAAGTCTTACTCACCTTCCAAAATTGGACTGCCTGCTTTCTTTAAAAAAACTCTCACTAGAGCATTGTAAGAAGCTTGAGGAAGTGCCCCGTCTTCCAGAAGGTCTAAATAATCTCAATTGTAGTCGCTGCAACAATCTGCAGAAGATCCCCATTATGTCTGAAGTTAGAAAGTTGGAGACTCTTGATCTGTCTTATTGTGCAAGTCTCACTCACCTTCCAGAATTGGAATGCCTACATTTTTTACAGGAACTCAAAATACAGCATTGTGAGAAGCTTGAGGAATTGCCTGCTCTTCCAGGAGGTTTTATTAATCTTGATGCTACACACTGCTGCAAGCTGCAGAAAATGCCCAGTGTGTCTCATATGAGATATTTGGAGACCCTTGATTTGTCTTTCTGCAAAAGTCTTACTCATCTTCCAGAGTTGGACATTTTGCAGTCTTTAAGAAATCTCACACTGAGATTCTGTTATGGGCTTGAGGAATTGCCTGCTCTGCCAGAAGGTCTCATTGATCTCAATGTTGGACACTGCTACAAGCTGCAAAATATGTCTAGTTTCTCTCAGATGAGAAATTTGGAGACTCTTGAATTATCTATCTGTGCTGCTCTTACTCAAATTCCACAATTGAACTGCATGCAATCTTTAAAGAAACTCACACTGTGCGACTGGGACAAGCTTGAGGAATTGCCTCCTCTTCCAGGATGTCTTATTAATCTCATTGCTACAAACTGCTATGAGCTGCAGAAAATGTCCAGTATGTCTCATATGAGATATTTGGAAACCCTTGATTTATCTTTCTGCACGAGTCTCACTCAACTTCCGGAATTGTACTCCATGCATTCGTTAAGAAAACTTACTCTAAATCACTGTGAGAAGCTTGAGAAATTGCCTTCCCTTCCAGAAGGTCTCAATAGTCTCAGTGTTATACACTGCAAAAATCTTACACAACTTTCAAAATTGGACCTATTGCAATCTTTAAGAACTCTCACACTAGACTCCTGTGACAAGCTTGAGGAATTGTCTGCTCTTCCAAAAGGTCTCACTAATCTCCATATTAAAGGATGCTACAAACTGCACAGATTCTTCAGCACATCTCATATGAGATGTTTGGAGGCTCTTGAGTTGTCTTCCTGCAAAAGTCTTATTCAAATTCCGCAATTTGACTGCATGCAATCTTGAAGAGAACTCACATTGGACTACTTGGATAAGCTTGAGGAATTGCCATCTCTTCCAGAAGGCCTCATTAATCTCAAAGTTAGAGGTTGTTACAATCTGCAAAAACTCTCCAGTATGTCTCATATGAGAAATTTGAAAACCCTTGATTTATCTTCAAGCAAAAGTCTTACTAAACTTCCAAATTTGGCCTCCATGCGTTCTTTAAGGGAACTCACACTAGACCACTGTGAGAATCTTGAGGAATTATGTTCTCTTCCAGAAGGTCTCAATAATCTCAATTTTGACAAGTGCTACAAACTGAATATTATGTCCTCTATGTCTGATACGTGTAAGCTTGAAACTCCTGAACTGTATTCCTGCAAAAGTCCCACTCAATTTTTGCAATTGGATGGCATGCATTCTTCAAGAGAACGCACACTAGACTACTGTGGCATACTTGAGGAATCTTCAAGAAAACTCACACCAGACCACTGTGATAGTGCTCCTTTAAAGCGCCCAAGACTGAATTGAGAAAATCTCTGGCATCATCTTCTTCTCTTTGGAGATGATTGTATTTGCTACTGTTATCTTATGTAAGTGGGCAGAAGACAAGCAGGCAATGGAAACATCAAATTTGACCAAAACTCTTTGTGAGTAGAACTTGCCATGTAGTGCTTGTAATTGATTTTCAGCTGGTGAGGCTCAGGGCTCAAGCACATGCCATGCAGATATTAGTCTGTCCAAGTTCAATGCTCATGAGACATAGCCAAATTGGCTAGTGCATTTTATTAAATATAGTCACATGAACTAGTGTACGTCATTAAATGTTTTACATAGTCACATGGGCTTATTGTATATTCTTAAATTTTTTGCATCTCTAAATACATCTTTATTCTCTTAGAAGCTTCCTTTTCTCTTTCTTTTCTTAGAAGATACCTTTTGTCTGGAAGCTTCTTTGGATATCATTGTACTCTATAAATACCTGAGACAATAAAGTTTACAGCATATGTACAGTCGCGGGTATCTCTGTGTCTCAAATTGTCATAATTGTGCTCATATCAAAAGCATGACTGCTGGAGACATGAACTGGGTTGCCACATTCCCATACAATTTCCGGAAGATGAATAACGACCAGCTGCTTACAAGCAATCCTGGTGACCTGGGGATTACACCAAATCCCAGGAAGGAATCACCCCAACCCTGTGAACCCTAAAGGACCAATAGTCTCGCATCTGTGTACCTGGCAAGAACGTTTTCTTGGAACTCCATCTACATGACATGAAATGCACAATTTCTGATGCCAAAACTATTGACTGTATGTCCCACAATGTTTTTTTTATTAACATTATTGAGCCTACTGGATTTAAGGCATGCTTCTGTGGAATTGCAGTCACATTCTCATTTTCTTTCTAATGCACTCTTGCCAAATGCTGTCACTAGTCATCAAACTTGAGACCACTGCTCTTCCCTACTAGCTTGCCAGATGTCCCCTATATGCAGGAGGAGCTATTAGTCATCAAAGTAAAGTGTATTCAGAGTTGGGAGGATCAATAACACTGCTGCTACTCTACATCTGTAAGTATTCGTATGCAGCCTTTAAAATCATTATCGCCTTTTTTGCTCCCACAAGATAATTTCAGTTGTTCAAACTTCACTACCACCATGTTTGTGATGTAGATATAATCTTGAGAATATTGGATATAGGACATGCCGCATGGTTTCTGTTGTGATCCTGGAACAAAGTTTCCTGTAGGTAGAATTTTTTGCAAAATCTACAAAAATTGGTAGATGCACTTACACTTCCAATGCTGACAAGCAACTCATTGTATTTCATGTAGTTTGGGACTGTGGGTGCTGCATTTGCTAAATCAGAACCTTTTTGTCATGGTGGGAGCAAAACTTTCAAACATTTTGTTCTCATTGTTGCACCATATGGATGGACAATGCAAGGAATGAGGACATTTGCATCTGGGCATTCTCTTCATATTCCTATCTTGAACCTTTCAGCAGTTACAGCATGATAAAGAAGTTGGGAGGGTAATGAATGGCACCTAACAATTCCAAGTGGCCTGGCAGCAGACACTAGCTTGCCTAAATTTCTGTTGGCTGGACCATATTCTGGTGCTCCCTTCCCACAAACCTTCAACCCCTGCATCCCTGTACACTGTCTCTCTAGGCCACTGCATTCCAAGTTATATGGATACCACATTGACAGGTATAAAGCTTAGCAGGTGGTGTTCTTTAACTAAGTGATCAATGGAGGTTACCAACTACTTTTAGTAGAAAGAGAATATAACTGGGAAAAATCAATCCCAAAGCAGGTTAAAGGTTTACCGCAGAGCATACACAAAGAATTCTCTGCAGGAGATGATTTTTTGTTTACAGAGGGTGCAGAACATTTGCAAAAAAGGCTTTTGTTCAAAGCAGCCACTTTTAAAGGGAGGCAAATTGAGGAATTTTTTGTGTTCAGAGGGTGCAGATCATATACCAAAAAGGCTTTTGTTCACATGAGCAACTTTTAAAGGAAGGTAAATTGCTCCAATCCCCATTAGGTAATTCTCAATGAGTTTACCTTTACATGCATAATCAGGTCTGCATTGCTACATATTATATATGAATTTGTAAGTTGTTGGCTAGAATGCTTCTTTGATAATGTTGAGAACTAGTACAGATTTTGTCATCTGTTGACTCCAAAGATAGCAGTGTTGATCAAGGGGATTGCCTCCCACACGAGGAAGCATAGCATGAAAGATAGAACATTTTAAAAAATTTATCTTGATAACCTAAAAAAAATAATAAGTAAAAAAAATTGTTTTGAGGAACAAGTCAAACTTGAAGAGGAAGGGTGCGTTGTTTAAAGACAATTGCTTCTCTTCGAGAGCATCACAAACCGATTTTCACATGGTAATATACTTTTTCATACCAACACTTTGAAGTTTTGCTTGGGTCTTGGTCCAATATCTAAGGTTCCTTTTACTGTATAGATAAGTCCCTAATATGGTTGAGAGGAAAACCCTCACAAGCATTTACAATTCTGTCACATCTTCATAGCCTTCCTTTGGGCCGGCTCTCAAAGGCAAGCCAACTAAAAAAATTCACACCTTCATGTTGATCAAGGTGTTTCATATGATAGTTGTATCAAATTATTGATGTTTCAATACCTGTATATCACGAGTTGTAATAATGATTCTGCTACCTGCTCCATGCCAATCACCAACCAGAGCATCTAACTGTTCCCCATCACCAACATCATCTAAAATGACCACTGCTCTTATGGACTCAAAATGATTTTTCATTTATATTTTGCCCTAATTTAGCACCATCCAACTTTGTTTAATTTATGTCTTTGCAAATTTCTGAGGTCTTTAATAGACTCTTCTACAACATTTCTAATGTCCCATACAAAACAGGATGCACAAACAGAAGATGAATCTCATTATAAATGATTCTTGATAAGGGGATCTTATCAAGATCTCCCATAACCCAAATGACAACAGTTAGCATGCATGGAACATATATCATCGTTGTACCATTGCATAGACAGCTGCCTTCTTAGTTTCTACCTTTTTAAGTCATCCGTAACAGGGTAACCAAAAGGAGTCTCCATCTTTGAGTCTGATATCTATCATAGATAAATCTAAATTCTGTTAGCATATTTGATAAAAAAGAAGTGTTGCTTAGCTGCTAATGCCACAAGCATCAGAAACTAACACTAACCTATAATCAGCTAATACAAGTATGAATCAGCCTTTTGCATCTAAGTAATGCCATCAATTACTTTTTTTAAGAGCTTACATTTGATGGATAGGAATGCCCTAAACGACACCTTAATGATTTCATTAACTGCCAGGGATAACCATCTGCCTTTCCAAGATGCCGACTACCCCTGAATTCTTTCTGGCACTTGAATCTCTACAGAGAGAAGAATACCAATTTAAGAGCTTGGTAGAGATGCCTTTTCAAAGGCTGGGACCTCACAGTCATTTTCTAGGTTCTTTTTCGACATTCAGAAGTAAACCTTTAACTTATACTCTTCACTTTCTGTCTGCTAGTGATCTCACATGTATCTTGATTTTTCCTTGCTTCTCTAATTTTAGGGCTCCTTCTAAAAGAGGGTCGTCTACAAATTGCAACTAGATGATATTTCTTATAGCTCTGAATGCCCTTAATCTGCCCCACATCACGAGCTTTTCTTAGAAGCGGCCTGCCTCAAGCCGCTGGATACCTTAAAGTGGTGCAGAAAGCTATGCCCTAGTCATTCGAAATAAACTGAAACACATATATGCAATTACAGAAAGGCAAGCGCAAGGTAAGGAAATATAGAATTTTTTCATATTACTATCAAAACCCCTTTTCCTTTCCTTACATCGTTTTCCCTCCTTTCTTGTTTACCACTAAGGGTTGAAACCACTTTCTAAGCTAACAAACCTAACCTATTTTAGAAACAATAACTATGTTTATTTACTTCTACAATTTATTCTAAATATAGATCATGGAATCATGGGAGACTAATTAAGGCAGGGGTCCCATGGAGTGGGTTGCTGCTCTTATTTTTATGGTATCAGTTGGTCTCATACAAATTGTTGCATAGTAAAAAAGTAAATAATGGATTTTTTTTTCCTAAAATTGTTGAGCAGCAGCTGCTTAGGAAGAGCGATTTCAGCCCCAGCTAACAGCGGGGTCCCATGCGGGGGGCTTCCGCTTCTGCCAATAGCGTCAAGAGGGTCCCATGAAAAAAATTTGTGAAATTTTACTGCTTAAGGGACAATATTCCCAAAATTTTCTGAGCGGCACTGCTTAGCATTTCTCCAGGGCAGGGAAGCAGCGAGGGGCAGAAGGATTATTTTGCCTACTCCTAAAATTTTGCAGATTCTTCTGCCAGTTGTCTTCCTTGCATGCCCCTATAATTCTGTAGCAGGGAAAAAAAAATTGCATGGGACCAAGTGGTGGATTTAAGCCCCTATAATTTCTCAACATCACCTGCTGAAAAATGTTTAGCAGGTCCCCAGCATGGGACTGGGCCCTAACTGTAGGGAGCTGAGAGTTTGCACTCTATTGTAGGGTTTATTTTTACCCAATGGAAACTGCAGATTGGTTAAGGTAATTTATTTATTCTGTTTGAAAAAATCTAATGGTAGTTGCTTGTCAAAAATCCTAAAATACGGTAACAAAGCAGAAAATTTTACAAACATGGAACCAATTTCCTTCAAAATCCTCTTAAAATTTAGTTGGAGTACCTGCATAGAAAGTTGCAGCTTGCTCTTTCGATGAGACCACTAGGCACATTTCTGGAGTTTGTGCTGCCCACGTATCCAAGGATAAAAATTAAAATCATCAATTCTCTTCAAAGGCCTTCTAGCTTGTTATAGAAGGGGGAAAAATTAATATAATCACATGGGTTAGTGTACTTCATTAGATGCATTACATAGTCACAAGGGTTTATTGTATATTCTTATTATGTCTTTATCGAATAGCTGTGTTACAGCTCTTCGTCCCATAGACTGCTTGATCTCGTGGACATTATTAAAATCTTTCATTCATTCATTTATTCTCTTTAAAACTTCCTTTTCTCTTTCTTCTTGTAGAATCTACCTTTTGTCTAGAAGCTTCTTTGTATATCATTGGACTCTAAATACTTGATACAATAAAGTATACAACATATGTACAGTTGTGGGTATCTCTTTGCGTCTCAAATTGTTGTAATTGTGCTCATATCAAAAGCATGACTGCTGGAGACGCGAACTGGGTTGCTACAATCTCAGACAATCTCCAGCAGATGAATAACCACCGGCTGCTCACAAGCAATCCTGGTGACCCAGGGTTTACACCAAATCGCAGGAGTAATCATCCCAGCCCTGTGAACCATAAAGGCCCAATAGTCTCGCCTCTGCATACATGGGAAGAAGGTTTTCTCGGAACTCCATCTGAATGACATGAAATTCACAATTTCTGATGCCAAAACTATTGACTGTATGTCCCATAATGTCCTTTTTATTGACATGATTGAGCCTATTGGATTTGAGACATGCTTCTGTGGAATTCTTATCTCATACTCCACTCTTTCCAAATGCTGTCACTAATCATCAAGCTTGAGACGACTGCTTTTTCCTACTAGATTGCCAATTGTCCCCTATATGCAGGAGGAGCTATTAGTACATAGAATTAAGTGTATTGAGAGTTGTGAAGGATCAATGACACTGCTGCTAGTGCTAATATACAAGTGTAAGTATTCATATTCAGACTTTGATGTAAACGTAACCGATTGTTGAATGATTTTCGCTGTAGTGGACTAATTAAGAGTCTTTTTAGGAGTTGTTTACTAATAATAGCCATTTTCCTAAATGCTCTGTTTTGGTGGAGACAAGGGAACAGCTGGAGTTGCTAGCTATTTTAGAATTGGTCACTTAAGTTACGAGTTTATTTTTTGTTACCTATTTAGGATTGAAAACAAACATATGTTTGAGGTAGAGTAGATAGAAGATTGGAAGGGGAAGTGGATGTATATTGTTTTTTATAAATATGAAACAGTTTATTCTGTGCATGCAGTTCTCAAAGAAGAAACTGATTTACTATTGCTCTCCCTTTCTGCCGCACTAATATTCTGTAAACAGTGATTGAGTTTTTTAATTTGCAGGCCAAATGTTTGTCTGTATCAATTGGTATCAGAGCATCCAAAGATGCTGGGAATGGGGAACTTGTGGGACAACGTTAGCTGTTATGAGGAGAGTACAAAATAACTTAAAGGAGAGTTGTGATTATGGCTATGGATGCAGAGATCGAATTCAGACAACAGTTGAGAATGATTGAAGAAATTAATAGAAGGGTGACAAGAATCTTCAAAGAAAAAAAATCAGCCTTGAAATTTAGGGACATGGAGAAAGATGAAAGAGATATGGAGCAGCAGAGGATGAAGAAGTAAAAGAAAAATATTATGGAAGTCATCATAGACTTGAAGGAGATGGTTGTGAGAATAGAGCTTTCTCAATATCATAGTGAAGAGAAAGAGAGGGGAAAGATGGCATGGATCACACCATGCATTGTTGGAATGAAGAGGAAAATGTTTCTTGGAGCAAGGAGACCTTTGAAGAGATGAAAGAATCTCTTTTGGAAGAAGAGAGTTCTGGTGTTGAGAAGAAACCATAAAGGAGCTCATTGACAATGGATTTCATGCATGGAGATGTTGTAGTTTAAGATGTTCAGCATGTTGCAAAAATTGATCACATGGATAATGAGGATGAAAATGAAGAGAAGAAAGAGGATGACATGGTCTTAATGCCTCATCAAGAGGAGGAGGAGAAAGAGATTGGGAAATCTCTTGAAAATGATAGGCATGTAAATGATTGCATGCATGAAAGTCAATCTGGAGATGAGGTTGATTTGCAAGTTGCAAGAGAGATTGCTCTCATAGAGCTTGGAGGTGAATATAAAGACAAGAATTATGAGGAAGAGAGAGCCATTTTTGAGATGGTCAGTGTAAGCGTGAAAGCAAAAAAGGCACAATTTTGATTTATGTGGATTTACAATGAAGAATGATCCTATCATTTTTTATTTGTCTAAGTTAACTGAGGTTGCAATCAAGGTAGAAATTATTCTTGCAAGTATACGTGAATTTGTACAAGAAGAGTCCTGGTTTGATTTATGGATGAAACAAAAGAAGACAAGTAAAACCAACTCTGAACTAGGTGGTTCAGAATTTTAAAAGGGGAGAATGATGTAATCGATTGTTAAATGTTGTTAGCTGTAGTGGACTAATTGAGAGTTTTTTTAAGAGTTGTTTACTAATAATAGCCATTTTCCTAACTGCCCTGTTTTGGTGGAGATAAGGAAACAGCTGGAGTTGTTAGCTATTTTTAGAATTGGTCACTTAAGTTAGGAGTCTACTTCTTGTTACCTATTTAGGATTGAAGACAAACGTATATTTGAGGTAGAGTAGATGGAAGATTGGAAGGGGAAGTGAATGTATTTTATTTTTTATGAATATGAAAGAGTTTATTTTTTTGTATGCATTTCTCAAAGAAGAAACTGATTTACTATTGCTCTCCCTTTCTGTTGCGCTAATATTCTGTAAATAGTGATTGAGTTTTTTAATTTGCACGCCAAAGGTTTGTCTGCATCAGCGTTTAACATCATTATCGCCTTTTTTGATCCCATAAGATAATTGCAGTTGTTCACTACCACCATGTTTGTGATGTAGGTATATCATACCAAATATCATCCTCAGTCTAAGAATCTTGAGAATATTGGATATATTTGATAGGACACGCCTCTTGGTTTCTATTGTGATCCTGGAACAAATTTTCCTGTAGGTAAGAAATATTTGCAAAATCTACAAAATTGGTAGATACGCTCACACATCCAATGTTGACAAGCAACTCATTGTTTGATCCCATAAGATAATTGCAGTTGTTCACTACCACCATGTTTGTGATGTAAGTTGTCATACCAAATATCATCCTCGGTCTAAGAATCTTGAGAATATTGGATATATTTGATAGGACATGCCTCTTGGTTTCTGTTGCGATCCTGGAACAAATTTTCCTGTAGGTAAGAAATATTTGCAAAATCTACAAAAATTGGTAGGTACGCTCACACATTCAATGTTGACAAGCAACTCATTGTTTGATCCCATAAGATAATTGCTGTTGTTCACTACCACCATGTTTGTGATGTAGGTCTATCATACCAAATATCATCCTCGGTCCAAGAATCTTGAGAATATTGGATACACTTGATAGGACATGCCTCTTGGGTTCTGTGGTGATCCTGGAACAAATTTTCCTGTAGGTAAGAAATATTTGCAAAATCTACAAAAATTGGTAGATACGCTCACACGTCCAATGTTGACAAGCAACTCATTGTTTGATCCCATAAGATAATTGCTGTTGTTCACTACCACCATATTTGTGATGTAGGTCTATCATACCAAATATCATCCTCGGTCTAAGAATCTTGAGAATATTGGATATATTTGATAGGACACGCCTCTTGGTTTCTGTTGTGATCCTGGAACAAATTTTCCTGTAGGTAAGAAATATCTGAAAAATCTACAAAAATTGGTAGATACGCTCACACATCCAATGTTGACAAGCAACTCATTGTTGTTTAATGCACTTTGGGACAGTGGGCGCTGCATTTGCTAAATCAGAACCCTTTTGTCATGGTGGGAGCAAAAATACCAAACATTTTGTTGCCATTATTGCACCATGTGGATGGGCAACGCAAAGAATGAGGACATTTACATCTGGGTAGTCTCGTAAGATTCCTATATTGAACCTTTCAGCAGTTAAAGCATGATAAAGGATTCAGGAGAGTAATTAATGGCATCTATCAGTTCCAAGTGGCCTGGCAGCAGACACTAGTTGGTCTAAATTTTTGTTGGTTGTACCATCTTCTGGTGTTCCCATCCCACAAACCTCCAACCCCTGCATCCCCGTACACCCTCTCTCTCTAGGCCACTGCATTCCAAGTTATGTGGATCCTACATTGGCACGTAAAAAGCTTAGCAGGTGGTGTTGTATATCAACCAATAGGCAGAAAAGGAAAATAACTGGGAAAAATCAATCCCAAACAATCAAAGGTTTAACTCAGAGCATTCACAGAGTATTCTCTCCAGGAGATGACTTTTTGTTTATAGAGGGTGCAAACCATTTACAAAAAAGGCTTTTGTTCAAAGGAGCCACTTTTAAAGGGGCAAATTGAGGAATATTTTGTGTACAGGGGGTAGATTCTTTACCAAAAAGGGTTTTGTTCACATAAGCCACTTTTAAAGGAAGGTAAATTGCTCCAATCCTCATTGGGTAATTCTCACTAAGTTTAGCTTTACATGCATAATCAGTTATGCATTGCTACATATTATATGTGAAATTGTAAGTTGTTGCCTAGAATGCTTCTTTGATAATGTACAGATTTTGTCATCTGGTGACTCCAAAGATAACAGTGTTAATCAAAGGGACGTCTCCCACACAAAGAAGCAGCACATCATGAAAGATACAACACTGTTTAAAATTTATTTTGATAACCAAAACAATATAAATAAAAAAATTGTTTTGAGGACCAATTAAAGCTTGATCAGGTAGCATGCAATATCATAAAAAAATTGCTTCTTTTTATAAAATGCGATCACATTATTCATTAATGTGATTGCATTACTAATGCAATCACGTTATCTATTAACGCAATCTCACTATTTGAATTTGAAATCAAACACCAATCAGGCTAATATACATTTTCATACCAACACTTTGTAGTTTTCCTATGGCCTCGCTGCAATATCCAAGGTTCCTTTTGCTGTACAGATATGTCCCTAAATTTTTTTATTAAGGAAGACCCCCACTAGCATTTACAATTCTCTATCATATCTTCATAGCCTTCGTTTGGGCCGGCGCTCATAGGCGTGCCAACTAAAAAACTACACACCTTAATGTTGATCAAGGCATTTGATGTGATAGTTGTATCAACTTATTTATGTTTCATACCTGTATATCTTGAGTTGTAATAATGATTCTGCTACCAGATCCGTTCCAATCACCAACCAGAGCATCTAACTGTTCCCTATCATCAAGATCATCTAAAATAACCAATATACCTAAGAATAAAAAGGAGAAGTCTCAATTTTTATTGTTACATACATGGTCAGCTGATACAAGTCTGAATTAGCCTTTTTATCTCAGTAATGCCATCAATTACTTTTGTTTGAACTTGTAATAACTTACATTTGATGCATAGGAATGACTTGAACAAGCCTTATGCTGCCCTACATCATAAGCTTCTCTTAGGCAGCAGTCCCATGCTCGGGGCCAGCTAACTGATTTTAGGCAGGAATGCTGAAAAACTATAGGAGCTTATTTTTATTTATAGTCTCATGCATTTTTTAAATTTTCATTACAGGTACTATTATTAAAATTCAAGGTCGCATAAATGTGATCCTTTGGATTTTTTTCCTTACATGTAGGCAACCATGCAGGGATGTCATGTACCAGATGAAAATCAAAATTTTTGGAGCCGGTGGAAGAAATTTTGTGCTCACTTTCCCTCCACTGAGAAATAAATCTGGAAGTAGTCATTGTTCAATTTTTTTTTTAATTTTAAGTGATCAAAATTATTAAAAAAATCATAGGACCTCGTTTCCCATTTTTGTAGGAGCCGGAGCCCCCAACATGGGATCCCACTCTTAGTCAGGTTCCCATGGAGAGGGCTGCTACTATTCTTAATGAGCAAGTGACCCCATAAAAAATGAGAGACATGGCAAGAGAGAATTTTAGAATCTTTTCCTAAAAGTAAGGGGTGGAAAGTTTTTAGGGGGAGGGGGAGGAGTTGGGGGAGGCGAAGGAGTTTGAGTGGGTGGAAAAAAAAAAGGAGCTGGAAGTTTCCCATACTTGCTTCTATTTTGTAGGAAGATAATTTACAAAATGTAAATTTATGAAATGTCAAATTCGGTTTAAACCATAGTTCCACGGAGTTCCCTAATGGGGGGATAGGGGGGTGAGGGGATGCGGGGATGGGGGGCCTAAGTTTGGGGATGGCGGGGGGACAGTGGGGAAGCGGTGCAAATACATATGGTACTTGAAAAATTAGTTATAAAAGGATGTATAAGGAATAAACATATTGCATTGAACATCAACAATTTAACATTTAAGTTTTAACTTTTTAACAATGAAGTTTCAAGTTTGAACCATTGTACCAATGAACATTGAAAATGGTCAAAATTTCATAACAATGATTCATGATTACAATCAAGTATCAACAATGTTCAAAAACAAACACTAAATACTAAATACTAATGAGTCAATGGCGAATCATCTCCAAAGTTCTCACCAAACTCCTCATCACTAGAACTGCTGGACGCCACATGCTCATTCTCCTCCAAACCAATACCAACCAGCCCTGTCTGTGTAGCATCTTGTATATGTGTAACTCAACCAAGGCTTTGCACATACCACTTCAGGGTCAATGCATAGGCAGCCATGTGTAAGGGAGTGTTGAGCTTCTCCCATCTATGATGAATGATTGGTTGAATATGTTCTATGTAGAATTGCAATGTGGGGTCCTTCCCTCGTACAACAACCTTTATTTGATCAAGCATAGTATCAATGCACTCATACACCTCTCAAAGCGCAGGTGCATTTGCATCCCCATATCTAATCACTGTGAAGACTAGATAATGAATATCAGACCTCCAACGATTGTAATGGCGCGATGTCTTGTAATTCCCTTGGCAATATTATTTGTGGTACGACAAGCCATCCAACATGAGGGGGGTTGCATAATTTTAGAGACGCGTTTTTAAATTTAAAAAAAAAGCCTTTTTGGCATCCACTAGTGCGAGGGACGTCTGCGTGTTTCCTAGGGGGTCGAGGGACGTTTGGGCATCCTCTGGACGTCCCAGAGTCTCCCCCAGACGCCCCCTTTTTGAGGGGACGCCCTAGAGATGTCCCCTCTTAGAGGTAAACGTCTTGGTGATGGTGACGGTTCGGGGTGATGGTGGAGGTGTCGCAGGGGCACATCTCCATGTCTTGGGGACATCTCCATTTCAGAAACGTAGGGATTTTGGGGGGGACGCGTTTCCGTGAAACACTGGTTTAAACTTTAAACATAATTAAAAATATAATAGTTTAAAATTATTATATTTTTATTTATAATTAAAGTCCAAACAAAATTTGTCCACTCATAAATTTACATTTGGTAGAATATTGACTTGCAAAATAGGTGCAGGTATGGGAAAATTCCAGCACCCCATTTTTTCCACCCCCTCAAACTTTCCCCCTAAAAATTTGTCAGCGCCTTACTTTTAGGAAAAGATTTTAAAATATCTCTATTGTTATGTTTTTCATTTTTCATGGGGCCACTTGCTCATTAAAAATAGGAGCAACAACCCCCTTCTTGGGGCCTTTACCTTAAAATTACCATGGAACCACTTATACTACAAACGCTCCTAAGATTAAGAGCCCACCTTCCATGGGACCAGTTCCTTAGAAACGCCCTGCATCAAACCCCTAGATATCTTGAAGTGATGGAGAAAAGTTTACACTTGTCATTGAAAATAAAACTTAAACACTTATATGCAATTGCATTCAACCCACCTCAAGGTAGAGAAATCCGTTTTTTTTTTTTCCACATCTTTCCTTATATAAAATTTCCACTTTTCTTCTATGGTAATTGTATATCTCAATTGGCATCCCCTGGTAACCATGTAGACCAATCACCATTCATTGCGTACCTGCCAGTTTGAAATCCATGGTTTGACCCTTGTATTCTCAGGGTCCCCTTCACTCTGGGCCAAGTTTACCAAGGAGAGGTGGGAATTATAATGGTAGTTCACTGACAACAAACCCCTAACCATGGCTAGGTAATGATGGGGTTTGTCAAAGAATTTAATAAGAGGAATCGTGGCAATGATGGAGACAACAATTCTATGAAAAGAAAAATATTGTCAGTAAATTATTTACTTTGTTTGAAAAAACTAATGATAATTACTTATAGAAATTCCTAAAATATTGTAACAAAGCAAAAAATTTTACAAACAATGAAACCCATTTTATGCAACATCCTCCTAAATTTTTGTTGCAATACCTACATAAAAAGTTGCAATTTACCCCCTCCATGGGACCACTAGGTACATTTTTGGAGTTTGTGTTGACCATGTATCTAAGGATAAAAATTGAGATAAGAGAACATCAGGGTGCTCTGGGGTACTTGTCATGTTTTTCATGTCTTAGTGTTTTGTTTTACCCTTGATTAACATTAAATAGCTTACAACTCAACAATCCAATCTTAAGGTAATTTTTCTATTCAATGAGCTCCCCATAGGTGCTTGCATCATTAGATGCAAATTGCTTTGGATGTCAAAGCAATGGTACTGAAAAAGACTCGCAAGTTTGTGCTGAAAGTATTCCACAAGGTAATGTACCTCCTCATGATAATCCCCTTGATGTTTTTTAGAAATTCCTAAGTTTGAAAAAGAATGCCATTGACTTCAAACATATACATTTATTGGTTAGTTTGTGGGCTAAATACCCTATGAATCCATGCTTAAATGCTGAATACAATTGTAATAGAAACCCCATGGTATTAAACTTGTCAGGGTGCAAACCCTGCTCAAGATCTTTTTCCATTTTAGGTTTGTAGTTTCAAAACAATGTGCCACCATACCTAAGCATGGTACTTGGTATGTTAGGAGCTCTTTACTGGTCTTTCCCCTTGGACTAGATACTTTATGGTCTTTGATAAAGCCAAGCTTAAGGTCCCCATTTAGGTGGAATTCCTGGGCCCGCTTATGCCTCTGTACCCATTCATGGAGCAACTTGTTACACTCGGGGCATTTCGTTTTTTTCAAATCCGATTGGTTTTATATTGCTGGACACCAAATGAGAGTTTGTGTAGAAGTTGACCTTACACAAGACCTTTGGGAAACCATAGATATTAAGATAGGTGGACAACAATTCACCCAACAAGTGATGTACATCATTTACCCAACACTTGTTTCCATTGATAGTCGGTGGAGCAGAAGATAATAGATTTCCCTCTCATGGGCACTTCCAACCTATCGGCTAAAGCCATCACTGAGCAAAACAAGCCACAAAAAAGTTTTTACAATGGTTGGCAAGTCATGGGCCAATGGAATGATAAATCCCTTACTACAAACCTTAAGCTGATTGTGGCCATTGTGTTTGTGAACCCATCACTAGTGGCTCAAGCCACAATTGCTCAGGGCCCTCAAGCTCTGCAAGCTAACCCTAGGTCAGTTGTGTCAAGTGCTCCACAAATAACTAATGTAGTGTTTGAATCACAAGAGTCTCTAACTCCAACATTCTTTGCTATGGAAAACATTCCCATGCTGTTGACACCACGACCTAAGGAAATCCCTCTTTCTCCTCATTGACAGGGAACGTGATGCTTACGAAGCCCTTCCCCAAGGAAAGAGGAGAATGAGTACGTGCAAGAAGAGCAATGATTAATATAACTTGCAAAGTATCTCACCAAAATTAAACAACAATTTTTTTTGAATAATAGCTTTGTGGCACTTGAAGGCCACGATGGCGAGACAATGAACCTTGATGGTTGCCCATGAATATTTTTTCATGGATTGTAGACGGTTTAATTGACCCAACCCACAAGTACATGGTTAAGGCTAGTTGTCAACAATTCTTTGAAATGCATATTTTATGTTTGCAAGAAGTAAAGATTACTAGTTTCCCCTATAGATAACAATCGAAATGATGTTGGTTAATTTTGTGCATACCGTTGATAACGCACCACTCATGCTTACCCTAACACCAATACACACCATGCCAACACATCACACAAGTGAGCTTGTAGGGAGATATCACTAAGCCGCAACAACCTTGCTCACTCTAAATGATACAAGTGCAAACCAACACTTGTCATTCATAACCTGCATTGAAATAACATTACTCATATAGCAAAGCTCAACCAACACTTGAATAAACATATTCATAAGCTAAAGCTCTAAGCCCAAACAATAACATCATTGCAGTACATAAACATAAACATAATGACCATTAGATGAAGCTTGAATCTCTATTCATTAAAATCAAAGGTACATGTATGGTCTCATATCACAATTGATAAGAAACAATATTGTCCAACAACATAATAACAACATAACATAAATGTCAACAATATTGCTTATCAACAAATACAACTTAACACATGGTGTTAACAACCTATTCAATTATACAAGGTGGGATTTTATAGGTGCAAGCCAATGTCTGGGTGTTACATGTCATAAATATGCGCTCCACAAAATGCACAACAAATTTCTATAATAGTAGGATCTAACTATTTTAAATTCAATTCCTTTCTAACAATCTCCTTAGACGTGTGTTATGTTGCATTAGATTTACTAAAAAATAATTAAGGTAACAACTTGTCTTAAAGAAGATATGTCTGAAGACTCGTTATGCTAGCTTGAACCAATGCTCCTCTTGCACTCCATAGTTTGCGCAACCTCCTTTCAATTAACAAAGTTCCTTTTTCTTTGTTGACCATTCTGCTGCCACTGGTGCATTCCAAGAGATGGTTAATCCTCTGTTAAGCGACCCTGGGTTTCTTGGTACATCTAAACAACCTCATCCTCACATGCCTCTAATCATGTTAGCACTTTGTCAAAACAAGGGCCTCATTTGTTTTGCCTATGTTCATACCCCTTACCTCTGTGTGCCAAGTCTCCAAAATTTGTGCATCCTTTGCGCCCTTTGAGTGTTCCATATAAACTTGCGCAATCCCATACTTCTCCAAAATTGGGGGCCAACAAATGATTTGGATTGATGCTACTTGTCACATGTCTATCCGTGACATGGGATGTGGCAGATTCCTCATGTTGATGACACCGTTTTTTGCCTCGTTTGTAATGGATTGAGAAGTGGACTAGTCTAACTATGCCACTTAGATTTTTTTTTTTTTTTTGGTAGGGAATCTTTTGGCTTGGGTAACCTCTACACTTTTAACAACACCTTTAAAGAGGGGCAATTTGGCAGTGGTTAGCAGAGGAGCTTCCTATGGCATACATGATAGTTTGCAAGGATTTTAACATGATCGAATCTACATAAGACAAAGACAGGAACCTGCGTAAGATATGGTGTGTTGGTGAAAGAGAAGTTTGTATTACATGAGGAACAAGTTAGGGTTGTATGATCTCAACCAGTGCTGCAAATTCTCTCATCTACCACTTGGTTCTCTTGGTCCAGCTTTTGCTAAGGAATTGATAGAGTGCTCAAGAGACGACATGGTGCTTCTCACTAAGCAAGACATCTTTACCTTTACCCATTGCTTTGATAAGCTAATTAGTTCATTTGCTGATTGTATGCACTTAAATTCACTCGCGTCATTTGTCATCACTAATAATACTATTAATCGACACTAATTCTACCCATCTCATTTAATTTCATCCGAGTATCACCCATTTCATTAATTTATCTAATATTCCCCTTTATTGTTCTTCATTTACTAACCTTATTCTCCCCGCACTTCTTCATTAATTTTCATAAATTCCTATTATCTTATCCTAATCCCACTTATCCATTATTTGAAAATTTTAAATTCCCATGACCCACCTAGTCACCTACACTAGCCTACTCCTAGGATTTCCTACAAGCCTACTTCCCTAGTCATGACTTAATCACCTTCTAATCCCATCCAACACTCACCTAAACTCCCTCTAATCATCATTAACCCCTCCTAATGGATTCTAGAAAATTTCAATTTTAGAATCCTCTCTATTCTCACCCTTCTTCTCTAGAAGCCTCTAAATCTAGAGGCTTCCAAGGAAAGTTTTATTCCTTTTAATTTTCCCTCCTTCCTCTATTTAAATCTACCTACCTCGCCACCCCCCCATGGCCAAAATAAGAGATGAATACATAGAAATTTCATGTCAATATTATCAATTTGATGCTATCATTTTAGTCCATCATCAAGCTAATATCATAAAAATCTGAGTCTATTCATAACAATCCTACATCTATAATCACTTGGTTTTCTCTTGTTTGGATTTTGATTTGTAGCATTTAGCTTTTAAGATGAAATGTAGGCATGAATGCTTCATTTGCTTTTCCATTTTATTTTGAATTGGCTTTAAATTTTAATAGTGGATTGATATTTTGAGTAGATTTAGATTAATTGCATAATCTCAAATTCATTGTGCTCAAAATTTCTATCTCACATTGGCGACCACGGTGGGACCAAGCTCCTTTTGAACTAATTTTGCGAATTGTAAAGTGTGATAGTGCAGCTTGTAAAGCAGATTTGGAACACATTTGAGACTTAATTTGATAAAATTTCTATTATTTAGTGAATAACTTTTTTGACAAATTCAGTTATGATTGTGCCATTTCAAAATCACGAATTTGCACCCAACCGCTATGGTATTGAGCCGAACGGACCCCTGACCATTGATCATTTACCCAGAGCTTAATTTTGTGCAACCAAAAAAATAAATATTATTATTATTTTTTTGATACAATATTGAATCTAAGTTGTGACTTTGTTTATTAACTTACATACTCCAAGTTTGTATATCATATTTATGATTAAATTGTGTAATAATGTTGGACTATCTGAGTCTCTATAGTTGTGTTTCGATGCATTAACCCTGTCTTGTAGGAGTGAGGAGGCTCTTGGGAGAATTTCTCACATCTATATGACTGGCCTGCATTCTATTAGAACGTCGCAAATTTACAGTATAATTAGGGGTATTTTGGTAATAACGGTCTGGTATGAATTCAACAATCTTATAGTGATTTTGACATTTTGCATAATACAGGATAATTAATCAATCTAACATTCAATTTCTGCAATCGCTACAATATTTTGTCTATATTCTGTAATCGCCGTGGTTACATTCATTACATTCTGGCAAGCTTTCATTTCAGTATACACTGGGAGGGCGCTGGCAAAGATAGTGGAGATTGGCTTTACACCTACTGATTGCATTTGACTCAGATTTTCAAAGTTATTTTTTGTTTTTTTTATGCATACAATGTCATCGTTGCAGTCCATAAGACCATTTTCCCTTTTCAGACATTTTGTCAAACATGTGTCTAAGTCCCCAGGGCGTAAATCCTCCCATAGGCTTTGTAGATCACCAACCACACACCCACTCGCCAGCGTTTTCCTTTGAGTTGTTTCATATGATAGTTTGAACGTCAATGCGGTGAGAAGGTACCTTTGGTAGGAAACATCTCAATCCAAACATTTTGCATGCAAAACGAAGCTGTTGAGGCTTGCATATAAAACAATACTATTGGGTTTCGGATCTGGAATTGGTTCGATCCGCTATATCAAAACGATCCTCATTTTGTTTCCAAACAATTTGTCCCACCAATTTTGCGCAATTCTGATAAAATTTATATTTCTTTTCAGAGTGCAGGTTGTAAGTATGCTGGCAATGGTGCATAGGTCAGGGTAAACCCTTGGCATTTTGTCAAACCGTCTGCAGGTCGTGGGTCTTTAATTTTGGCGTACACATCTACCTTGACACGCTCAGCGCTCATCAACTCTCATCAGCCCTCCATCCACCAGTCGAGCTTCCCTCAACATGACCATGACGCTAGTCTGCAGTCCATATATGCCTAAATAGCCACATGGCATTTCACCAATATATCTGTGGCTTAAGTCTCCAATAATTCCGCCACCTGTTCACAAACCACCTCCAGTCATTCCATCGCTAGTTCACAAACCGCCTTCGGTCATTCCACTGCCAACAAGTTGCCTCTGGTCATTCCGCCTCCCCTCATTCACAAACCTCCCATAGTCATTCTAATCAAAATATCCTCATCTTTTTATAGTTATTTTTAAATAGCATTTAATAAATTGTTTAGTTAATGTTTTTAATATATTAAAAGGTCATACTGCGTGTAATGTTGTGTCGGTACTTGTACATATAACTAATTCAAATCCTTGTATATTCCCTTTCCAATGTCATTTTGAAGGTAATCATTAGTAATGTAAATCTTTAAAGTTGTAAATCTTTAAAAGTTTATAGTTCTTTTTATCATAAAATAATAGTTTACTTCTAGACTCGATCCTTTTTTAAATATACAAATAAAGAGTAAAGTTTTTTACCCTGCAAGTAATACGATTATGAAAGACAAATTTATCAAAACTATTAACATTCTTTTTGTAGGTTGCCTTTCAATCTTAACAATCAAAATCGTTAAAAGAATCAAAATTATTAACGCTAAAATAACTTGTCTACTAACGTCATTTTAAGAGCTATTAACTCTCTGTTTGGATTCAAATTCTCCTTTTTCAATGTGTTATTTTTTGACGAAATTTGGCAAATTTTGAGCCATTCTGAGCCTCCTGCAAGGCCTAAAGCTACCCCCAGACACCACAAGGGGTGCTGCCCCTTGACCTTGCTGGGGCCCCATGTCCTAGCCCACTCACCCAAAGAAGTTATAGAGCCAAATCATGATTTTTTTAGGGTGTTTTATTAAGGCTTATTAGACTAACGTTTTGTTTCTTGCAGGGGTGAACCTAGAGGCTATTTTGTTTTGTCTAACACCTTTTTTTGCAGGTCATTATTTTGGTCTAACATTGTGTCTTGTAGGTTTCCCCTCAAACTACTAATCATTTTTTTGTAGGCCACTTGTCAAAGATCCCTTTTGGCACTTTGAAAATCATTTTTTAAATCACTTAATCATTTTGTATATATATCACTTTAGTCATTTTGTCTTACATCTTGTATATATCTCTTTAATCATTTTATCTTGTATATTCTTGCCTTTTGTAAATATCTCACACTTAATCTTAATTGGTTAAATAATCTTTTTTTGTCACCCAAGGGCTACAGTGGTATATGCTCTCCTTATTGCGTCCTTGCAGTGATTCTTGGAGGATAAAAAACCACCAATAAACCCTCCCCATTTTTTTCCTTTTAGAGGTTGGTGATGTGGATTTCAGACCACACACTAGACCAAACTCTGTGTTTCGGTAGAGTATAAAAATTAGGAGAGTTGTCATTAGACATCAAAGCAGAATTTTCCATAAAGGGTTTCATGGAGTGAGGGGTGGTTAAGTTCTAAAACGCAAGGCAGTTAGACAACGTTCCATATGGATTTGGGCCGCACCGTACCTTCGTGTATATTGGGGACTCCCTTAAACACCTTATGCAAATGTAGCACAAGACCTTTCGGCCATAATAGGCATTTCGTTGTTGGAGTCAAGATCAACTCCTAACAAAATTTTAAGTGCAGACGGAGTTGAGAGGGTTCAGTCGATTCCATAATGGGTCACCGCCCTACAACCTCACCCACGAAGCCGTTAGACGGTGCAAGCATTGGGTTACACACCCTTGAGTTTACTAATCATAGGTTTGTGATCTTCTTGTTTGGGTGTGTGTTGTGCTAAACCAATGCTATTTGTGAGTCAAGTCAATCTTTTACCCAAACCTATACACACCTATCTAGGTCATTTGCACACATAATCTTGTATATTCTTGCCTCATCATTATATCATTTTGTACATCCTTGTCATCATCCCATTATGCATATTGTCTTTGTATATCCTTTTCATTTAGCTTATCCCATCTCCCATATTGTCTTCATCCCATCACCTACATATTCTAATCACATCTTGTCCTTGCCCACATCCCCCATCTAGTCTAACCTCATCCTATCTAATCCTAGGTGGCTCTTTAGGTCACACCCATATCAAAACCATCCTCGTCTCATTTACATTACCCCCTATCATTTCATCATCACCAAAATATACTTGTCCATGTTTTAATCCCATTATCTCATTGCCCCATCACATAATCCCATCCCATTCCATGTTGAGCAAATTAATCTTAGGCTTGAGCTAGTCCTCTTGTTACCCATCCATATCATCCTATCACTCTACTCCACTATCACTCGTCATTTGGTCAGAACACATACCTAGTCAGTATCCTGCTAGCATCTTATCACTTTGTCGATGTCAATCTAGCAAACCCATCATCATCAATCTAGTTGTCTTGCCTATTCATAATTAGCACCCATCCAATCATCCTCTTACTAGTTTGAATCTAGGCACCCATCAAATCCCCAATCCTTTTGATAGCTTAAAAACTAGGCATTGTGATAGATCACTAACATTTATTGTACTATCAGTCTGAAATATGATCTCAGTCTTACATCATCTTCATTACATTTCATCTATCTTATTCTCATTGTCACCCATCATACTAGCTTGATCCTTCAAACTTACTTTGTTCAAGAGGCCATATTTAATCCTTAGTCTACCTCTGCATCGGGCCCTTTCATCATCCATCTTTTAGCATCCATCCCCATAAAGTTAGACCCCGTTATCATAGACTAATACATATTTTCCAACAAGGATGAGATCATCTTGCGGTTCCTTAAGATGGGTGTCCCACTCCCCGAAGGTGTTGATCCGGTTCAACTCATTTCACCTCGAGTCCAAACCCATTCATGTGAGTCCCATTCCAATCCTCCATCCACTAGTCATAACCCATCGTTTACCCCTTCTTACACTAGTAAAGGGAATCCAATTTTGGTTACCTTGTCTACTACTAGTCCATCCACCCAGTCACATCAACAACCATCTGATCTCAAGTCCAATGCTTCCACATCTAAATCACAAAGTGAAGTGGGTCCCTATACTCCCCTTCCTATGTCCTTCAAAGCCTTTTTCCAACAACTAGTCGTTGCTAACATGATGGTCTATCCACCCGTACGACATCTTGATCCCACCAAGCCTAAGCCATCTGGGTAAAAAGCTAATCCATATTATGCATATCACCAAACATGGGGGCATACCATTAATCAATGTCGAACTTTCCAATATTATGTTCAAAATCTCATCAATCGTGTTGACATAGTAATTGAGGATGAATCATATGAATCTATATACCAGGGTGAACAAAAAGAGGAATGCCAAGATTCCATTCCTGATCATGATCAAGCCCTTCCCCTTCCAAGCCAAGGTTAAGACACCACATCCATCCTCCACGATCCCCCAATCTTTGACAAATCCTCCATCGAAGATGAGTCTATTCCCCATGAACCTAGTCCTCATAATTCTTCCCATGGGCTTATCTTTGTCAAACCCATTGTTCCTCCATCATCTCCCCCTTATTCACCATATCAAAAACCTCCTAATGAGAGGTAAATTGCGGACAATGAATCTTCTACTAGCAATGTTACATCTTGTACATCAGAGTCAACACAAGTCTTATCTGCATCAGGATCATGTTCAACACCAGTATACGAATCAAATTCCTCATCATCAACATCATCCCTCATCGATATTACAATAGATGCTGATAATGCCTATTATTTTAGGATACCTCTAATCTAGATACCTCCAATACATCGCTAGACATACCTTTGGATCCCAATTAGGATGATGAAGTCATAAAAGAGTTCTTGTAAGCTTTATCTATTGAAGATTATCAAAGTGAATCTGATCCTACTTTGGTTAGTCTCAGTGATCCTTTTGTTGATCTTGAGGAGATTTTCTTTGACATCGAAACTGGGTCTCCTTGGAACCCCTTCAAGGATAATGCTGCCTTATCACCACTCATTGACCTCATCATAACAACTCCACCACCTTCATCCATCATAGATCATTTCCTTCACATCAATGATCATTTAATCACCTCCCTCCATAAGGTTGAACAAGAACATATATCGTTGGACTCTTCCCTAAGCAACATAATGAGTGCCACAAATGTAGAGATCCAAGAACATATTCCAAAAGTCATACATCATAATCAAATCACGTTTGATCCCATAATTCAAAATCAAGAAGAGTCAAATCATCAACCTAATCCAAAAGTGTCTTCCCCTAGTGAAGCCCAAAAATAGGCACTCAGGGACTATCAAAGTCAAAATAATCATTATATATCAAGTCAAAAATCAATCTCTCCTGGTGAAGCCCAAAATCAGGTACCAATGGACAATGAAAGTCAAATCCCATCTCAAAATCCAAATAATGTCAAAATCACAGCCAATAATTCATCACATTATCAGATCAAAGATGAATGACAAAGTCAAAATATCTTGGATCTCCTACAGTCCTTTGTCAATTGGCACCAATCAAATGAAGAATGTCCAACATCTCCAACGATGTATGCGATTGCTAGTCCTAATCCCCAATCACCCATCACACCTTATCACAAACCCACAATCCCATCAAGTCTTACCATCCATTTCAATCCATTACTCCCCCATCAATATCAATATCTAATCCAATCCATGCCTCACATCACCCACTTGGGCAACACTGTCTCTTATAGGGGTGATGAAGACAGTTGGTCTAGATATCTGGAGGGGTCACCATCAAGAATCATCAAAGGTCAGACAGACATCAATCCATACAACAATGACAACATGGTCCTAACATCACACATCTCTAGAACAAGTGTTGGATGAAGATCACAAAATATCTACATCTTGCATTTCACCCATATCCAATAAATTGAGATGTAAAAAAAAATCATTCGTCTAATGGTGAAAACCAATCTTCTAGTGCCTTAGGCAAGTACCAAGATGAAAATCGGTCTTCGGCATCACGGTAAAATAATCCATTGTCCACGTTTTACCTCGACACTTGGGGGCAAAAATCCCTCCACTTCATCCATTAAAGCCATCTCTTGTCAATCCCATCCGAATCATATCGTGCATCCTATTATGTCCCTCCTTTCTTCCATTCTTGACCTTCGTATGTGAATGGAAGATGTATTGAGAAATGTTTTGCAACCATCTTGGCATATCCTCTAATGGATACTCAGGCAACTAAACATTTGGTTCCTTCCTGATGTGGTCATTAGCGATCCCTCGTCACTTCTTCCTTGGCCCTCATCCCCTTTTCTGCATCACCCTCATCCTTTCATCTTCTCATCCGTTATTCCTTCCGTACCTCATCCTGGTTGCTAGATTTGGTGTTCCCTTTGCTAGTAACCCCATTTGTATAGTGTACATACATATTTCAAAAAGCCATAAAAATTGAAATATTCCAAAAAAACCCTAAAAATTATAAAATTATGAAAAGCCAAAAATAGTCCATCATGTCTTGTCTTATGCCTTTCCCCTAGTCGCATCCATCTTCATGCCTCTCATATTTCACAATCATGTTATCTATCCTCTTCTAATTCAGGGGCAAATCTAGTCTATATCGATCCTAATCCTTATCCATGTCCCCATATCTAAATCCTCATCCAAGTCCTTATCCTAACCCTAATCCTTATCTTTAAATCCTCCTTATCCAAATCTTAATCCATATCCACATCCATATCCTTACCTAAGTCCTAATCTTGATCGTGATGATCCCATCCAAATCCTAATCTAAGTCTACAATCACATCACAATTGTCCCAGTTCAACCCATTACCCAATCACTTAACCCATCATTAGATAAGACATAATGACATTGCATGTAGATACTTACGTGTGCTACTTGTATGCTCTGTGTTGTTTGACTTATTTGCATCATGTATATATCTTGTTTGTCTTATGTTTTATTTGCATTGTGTCTCTTTTTCTCTATTGGGCAACGAACGAGAATGCTATGAGGTCCCCAAAGCTATAATAATGCTTTTGAGTGCCCTCAAGGATGTAGAGTTCACTCTTTGCCCCCTTTTACGCACTTTGTCATGATGTCCTCCTGGTCATACTTATATCATGGCGCATACTACCAAGTGCTATATTTATCAGATTGCTTAGACTATGATGAGCCTTATGATCGTTGTGGTGGCTTGATCTTCTACACCTTCATAATTTATCTAATAATCTTTATTTCCCATCACTAATCCAATCCTTTCAACTCATCCAACTAACATCCAATCTTTTATCCTCATCTTCTCATATGAATCATATCCTCCAATCATTATCAACATCCCCTAATCGCTAATCATCATCATCTTCATCCTCTAATCAATCATTATCGTTTATCCTCTAGGCATAACTACATTGTCTTGAAGTCTTTTTAGACTATGTAGGCAACACTTGGTCACTTTTTAGTACCCAAGGATAGCTCGACCATTATCTCTCTCATCCATCCTCAACTTACATCAGTCTGATTTGTGAGCTATAATAGCACTCATTAATCAACTTGTCTATTGATCGATCATCATCCTCGCCATCATCCCCTTAATCTTTTCATCAATCGCCCACACCTGTCGATTGGGCCCGATAAGTCACAATATTTGTATTTTCTCCATTATCACTAATTGGTCAATTAAACATTTAAAGTTTACAGTTTCCTCCCTCAATTGGGGCATGACACGAATAGTAACTTTATCATCATATTATGGCTCATTGGGTTAATCCAATGCAGTCTGTTGGTCACTCTATCACATCATTTATTATGTTTCATTTCCTTCATTATATCAATCAACTTTAGCTTTGAGCTACACCCATAATTAATATTATCCAATCCTTATCCTAGCCTATAGCTCTCCCTTACATGTGTCCTTGCTTGGGAACGTCTAAAGCTTGCGGCCTTTTAAATCCTATCATCATCATGTTATAGTTGATTCCCCCTTGGGATGTGTCGACAATTGTGACAAAGTCATCTCTACTCACTGTGCATGTGTCTTTGCCAGGGGCATAATCAACTTGTAGCTCATTACTTGAGTCGAATTCATCTTCTTCATCTTCTATCTCACATTTGGCATCTCATCCCCTTGTCTATCTATCTCATCCCAGCCATCATTTCTTCTTTCGAGTGGTCATTCGTCTCATTCTTCTTCGCATGTCCCCTTGAGGGGGCATCATATCCACTAACATCATCTAATAACATTCATTTATGACATGGTTTTTCTTTGAAAGACCATTACTCCTTCCACTTCGATCACTCGCAACGCTCTTTCAAAGAGGGGCAAAATATATGCACAAAAATTCAATCGCTTCATTTGTGATCACTAATAATACTATTAGTCGACACTAATTTTGTCCATCTCATTTAAATTCATCCAAGTATCACCCCTTTCATTAATTTATTTAATATCCCCTTTTATTTTTCTTCATTTACTAACCTTATTTTCCCCCCACTTCATTAATTCTCATAAATTCCTATTATCTTATCCTAATCCCACTTATCCATTATTTGAGAATTTTAAATTCCCATAACCCACCTACCCATCTATACTAGTCTACTCGTAGGCTTTTCTACAAGCCTACTCCTCTAGTCATGACCTAATCACCTTCTAATCCCATCTAACACTCACCTAACTTCCCTCTAATCATCATTAACCCCTCCTAATGGATTCTAGAATTCTCCAGTTCTAAAATTCTCACCCTTCCTCTCTAAAAGACTTTAAATCTAGAGGCTTTCAAGGAATTTTTAATTCCTTTTAATTTTCTCTCCTTCCTCTATTTAAATCTACCCCCCTCCATGGCCAAAACAAGAGATGAATCCATAGAAATTCCATGTCAATATTATCAATTTCATGCTATCATTTTAGTCCATCAAGCTAATATCATAAAAATCCGAGTCTATTCATAGCAATCCTATATCTATAATCACTTAGTTTTCTCTTGTTTGGATCTTGATTTAGAGCATTTAGCTTTTAGGATGAAATGTAGGTATGAACGTTTCATTTGCCTTTCCATTTTATTCCTAATTGGCTTTAAATTTTAATAGTGGATTGATATTTTCAATAGATTTAGATTAATTGCATAATCTCAAATCCATTGTGCTCAAAATTTCTATCTCACACCAATATTATTCTATGAGACTATCAACCCATCAAGTTACACATAGAGTGGTCTGCCCCGTTCACTTGGGTTTTCAAAAACCAATTCTACCTCAATACTTCACATTGATAACATGAATAGATGCTTATGCATATCAGGCGGGTTTGTAACCTTGTTCACATGCTTTAGGTGCAAAAGGTTGGATTGATTGGTGGGATCGTACCATTTTCCATGCTACCTCTTTCTCAAGAGTGTTTTGCAAGCAATTTACCATGTTTAGAAAATGGGCCAACACTACTCATATCAAATAATTTAATAGGGTGTCCAAAAAGTTATAACTTTTGCCCCTCAATGAATCCTTACAAGTCTAGATAATTGAGTTGTGCCATAAAATTAGGCTTGTTGAGATTCATCAAACTTGTGATGCTCAAATCTAGTTTATAATCCACTGGCTCAAAATTGGGGATATAGTGTCTAAAGAGATTTTTGAAAAACTAAGAGTTAGGCACTTTGTTGTGCAAATTAAGGCACTTAAGGAGACTAGGGAGCAACTTACTAATCTACCAGACATATTGCTAGCCTTTGTTAATCATTACAAGCAAGTGTTTCAAGCCCAATCCTATAGTGATGAAAGGTAGATTGCTATGCAAAAATGTACAAGTGTGGTGCCTTGCAAGCTCTGCCCAAGGTAAATAATGGTTTGTGATAGGGTTCTCTCATTTGATGAGATTTAAACTGATGTGAATTGTATGGCTCATGGAAAAGCCCCAATAATTGATGGTTTTCTTTGTGAGTTATATCAAATCCTTTGGGACTGTGTTGGGCTAGATTTACATAAAGTATATCTTGAATCCATGGCCAATGGATCCCTAAAAAAACTCATTAATAAATGAAATATTAAGTTCATCCCCAAAGCTAGAGATCTAAATATCACCACCAATTAGAGACATATCACCCTCCTTAGTGTTTCTTACAAGATCATTTCCAAAGACCTTACCTTACAAATTAGTTACCTTCTTTCCTTCATTGTTAGACTTGAACATACAATCTTCATTAAAGGAAAAATATATTATTGATAAAGTTATAACTATATGGGAGGGGATGGAATGGGTTCAAACATACAAACAAAAAACTCTCTTTGTTAAAATAAATTTTGAGAAAGTTTAAACTAGGATTGAAAGGCCTTTTATACTTGCTATGTTGTTAGCCCTTGGTTTGGGCCCATATTTGTGTAGTCAATTCATATCCATTTTAGGGATGCCTTTGGATTTTTAACCATTAATGATCATTAATCTAAGAGTTTAGATCTATTAGTTAGGGTTGTCATTTATCCCCTTCACTTTATATGTCAGTTGTTGAAGGTTTTGGGTACTTGTTGGGGGACTATGCCTCTAAAGGTTTGGAGAAGATAATCTCTCTTCCTCATTCCTATCAAGACTAGCTCATTAATGGACATTTTGCTGATGACTCATTTCTCACCATCCTTGAAGAGGAGGTAATGGTCAAGAATACTATGGAATGTATGTAAACCTTCTGCCTTTAGTATCTAATGGGCTAAGACTCAATTCTACATGGAATCCTCTGGCCCCTAACCAACTGGTTTGATGCCTATAATTGGAATTGGATCTCTCATGGTGAAATGTTTAAATTCTTGTGGATTTCCTTTCCCTTCTAGGCCTCTCAAGTGGAGTTGTGGAATTATATTGTTTAGAGGGTTGATACAAATCTTTCCTACTGGATAACCAAACCCCTCCCTTGAATTACATTTTTAAAAATGCTTCAAAGTGTCAGCATCAACTCATGTGTACTACTTCCCCAAGTCCTAACGTTGCTTATAAAAAGCTGGAGACACTACTTAGAGACTTTCTTTGGGCCAACTCTGAAGGTAAAAAAGACTTTCATAAGATGGCTTGAGAGATATGTTGTATGCCTAAATATGCTGGCGGTTTGGGGCTAGCTGATATTCACAAATAAGGGATTTTCCTTCGTTGCAAATGGATTCCTCTAGCCATTGAAAGCAAGGAAGCTTGGAAGATTCTTCTTAGGCATTGCATCTCTTTTGGGAGTCGCTATGGAAGGGTGGCCTGGAGAGGCTTAAGGTTTCATACCTTGGTGATTGCTCTTAATTAAAATCAAAATTGTAAGCACAATTTTTTCTAAGATTATTTGGAAGGCTTGGGAAATTATCAAACCTTGGCTTGTTTGGAAAGAGGACCAATTTAGAACTAGGTTGTCTATTAATTTTCATTCTTTATGGTGGTCTCTAATCATAACTCACATTGTCAATGCTCTCTGAATATTTTGAAAGGACATCCACACTATTGTTGATATTTTTGATAAAAGAGCTAGGTTGTGGTCTTCTTGGCTTGCTCTCAAAATCATGTTTGGTCGCAACATTCAAAACTTTGAGTCTATTGTTGAAATATTGATAGTTATGCCTAAATATGCTCTACATAAAATTGGTCTTAAATCTCCCCCCAATGGTAGAAGGATTGGATTTGGAGTGTCTCTACCCTTTTGCTTGGGTACAAACCATGTCTTGGTTATCAATAGTTTGCTCCCAGTATTGTTCATTGGGAAATACTCAACAAATAATGTAACCTTAATAACTACTCTTCTTGTTGGAGCAAAATATTCCAAACTCTTTTTTCTTAGTATATTATTTACCAAGGACTCTTAATTGGAGGTAGATTTTTACATACATGGATTCCTCCTCCCAAATGTCATGCATGTGGATAAATAGAGTTTCTCAAACACATTTTCAAGTTTTATGTCAAGGCTCAATAGGTCTAGAAGTGGATCCATTAATATTTTCATCCCTTCAAACCAAAACCTTTTTCTTGGCACATGATCCTCCTTGGGGATTCAACTATGCTCCCTACAAATTTCAAGCAAATATGGTATTTTTTTGCATTGAGATTCTCTTTCAACTTTGGAAAGATAGAAACTATGTTGTGTTTAATAAAGACCATTTAGATAAAAAGTTTTCTACTACCAATAAAATTGTTACTGTATTTAATGTCATGTTGAAGTTCCAAGTTCAAGAAAAAAAGGTGGTGCTAGAGGTGGAACACCTCTGAATCCTCATTGGCTATTAGGGGAACGCCCCTTATACTGTTAGTAGAGTGCCTCCTCATTCTACTAAGAAAAATTCTCTAGAGAGGGACTAAGGGTAGATGGAATGAGGTGAAAGGCAATACAAATTGTGTAGTCATTCTATATTTTCCATGCCTCCACCCCATCAAAGTCTCTCATCCTCTAGAGGGCATTGAGGGTGTCCATCACCCCAAGCTAGTTATGGAGCTAAAGGCTAGGATGGTCAGGGAAAAATGCCTTGCTTGGATTTTGCAGTATCACATCCTCATTGCCAAATAGAGTAAGATAATGAAGAAAAAAATGCAGAACATGATGGTTGGGGTCCCATACCTGACATTGCACACCCTATAATCTTGATAGTTTGTTGCCTTAGCCTCTTCCTTCGGTGGGGTTGGTAGCACACGTTCCCTATAAATTTAGTCTTTGGTTATGCTATTTATGGTTTTTTCTAAGTGTTTATGGCACATGCCTCTGTAATCATATAATTTTTTATTGGTTGGCCTTAGGCCTTGATGTTGTAGACTTCGTGCTTTTATTAGAAGCTTGATCTCAATTTGACTCCTACTATGCTTTTTGCTCAAAGTGTGATTTCATACACACACACACACACACACACACACACACACACACACACACACACACACACACATTTATTTGAAAAATATATTACATGATTTTAATAATTAAAAAAAAAATGTTAAAGGCATTCTAAGGCCTTCTAGTTTGTTATATAAGGGGAAAAAATAAAAACCACTTCAAAATAAAATGAAAATTTAATTTTATATGTCAATTCAAAAGGGCAAGTAAACAAATTCTTTTTAAGTGGAAAGGTTTCAAAAGGCAAGGAAACAAATTATTTTTAATTGGAAAGGTTAGTAATTAAATATCAAGTAATATATTAATTTTGGTATTGTTAGATTCATTTTAAAGCACTAAATAAAGGTTAAAAATTTGCATAACAAGAAAATCTAGATTATTTATTTTTGTGGGATTTTACTCTAGAAGTCGTCTCAAATACAAAATGGAGATACCTAAAAACAACCCACAGGAGTTTATTAGTTGTTAAATTGCATGTTTATGTGTTGTTTATATACTTCGTTGATTATTGGTTTAAATTAGACATTTTAACCCATTTATTAACTTTCATTGGTCCTTGCACGTTCTCATAACACCTTTCAGTTGTCATATTCCTCCCCTAGGTTTGATCACATTTTAGGTTCCTTGTCCAAAGCGTTAATTTATGGTCTTGACAAAGGTTCTTTAGGGCCCTTTCCCCCAATGACCCATGTGATCCTTATCCCATTTATAATTTTTTTCTGATTGTTGGATGATCTATAAATAAACAAACATCATGGTAGATTTAGGCATCTAAAAGTCATATAAATCATACAAAAAGAATCTAGGCTTTTAGATAGAATTCATTGTTTTTCACATGAATTTATTCAGTATCTACAAGCATGTAGAGATATTAAGCAATCATTATAGCATTCATTGTATCACTAAAGTTCATGTTACCAACAAATTGCGTTGCACTAGTTTCCTGGCTAATGAATTACTACAATTATTAGAGTGTTTGTTTTTAATATTGTGCAAAGATCTAGGGGCCTATTAAGAATCAAGCTAAATGTAACACAGGTTCCAAAACACATTATATTTCTTATTGTTTTCAAATGTAGTTGCCGAATTAGGGCAAGAAGAAAAAGTCCAATTTCTTAGCAATATGAGAGAAGGTGCATAAAACTAACCAAGGTTTTTGGAGCCCCAAATCATATGAAAATAGTTGTCAAAACATATTTCACCTACCTAAAATTTGCTAGGAATGAAAATTGATAGTTTAGACATTTCCAAATGATTGTGGTGATTGTCACCCGATCTCCTAATATTCAAGTGACATCTCTAAACCTTACATTTTTTAATTTTTATTTGGTTTAGAAATTAATTAGGTATGATTTATGGTTTTACATCTATTTTAAGACTAGTTAAATGTTTATGGGCATTTGTGTTACATTTTAGTATAAATCTATTTATCCAATTTACATTTTGGTGAAATCACATTTTTGTGCATGCTCATTAACAATCGAGGGTTAGATCTTGTTCCTTGGGGTAAATATGACTATCTAAGTTTTTAAGGCTTGTTACATTGCATTCTTTTAGATCTTCTAGCCCTAGTTCCTTTGTGTTTCATTCCAAACCTTACACTAATTTTTCTTTAATATTTTTCAAACCCTATGGCACTTGAATGATGTGTGTGCTCAATGTTCAATCCCCTCTTACACCATCAAAATTAATTATATCTAGGGAGCCAACTAGGAAGAGTGATATAACTAATCACGAACCTATTGATTTTATTGAAATTCCTTTGATTAGTTCTAGATCTTGTTTGAAAAAAAATGCAACCCATAAATGTAGCTCGTATTATTCTAAAAATTGTGCTTTATATTTCAAATAATAATGATGTGGATTTTAATGAAAATTTTAAGAATGGTTCTCAAATTGATCATGCGTGTGAAATATATCATGGCCTACAAGCTTGCTTAGATGAATAAAATAGGGCTGAAAATCTTTTAATGTTTAGGAAACATATCATAGAAAACCTTGATAAGACAGCTAGATTGATGAATCTATTAAAAGATTTTGTAAGCCAAAGTATATATCAAGGGTCCCAATATAGGGTTATGATTCGAAAATTAACCGATAGGGTGGATAATTGATTTACAAGTGCTCATAATGTAAATTAAGTACTTATTTTATGTAATAGATTATAATATATGCCTTGTCATGTAGTCATTTCCAAAATTTATTTTGAACTTACTCATGCTCTATTTTTTATTGCTTCTAATTTTTGTTAGGATGTGAAGTCACTATACATGTGATGAGGTGACAATTACTATTCATAGTGGTGAGTTGGCGGTGACTGTGCTGATAAGGTGGTAGTGTGAGTTGGCAATGACTATACTTATGAGGTGGCACCTTGTTGATGTGGCATGGTCCACATGGAATATTCTATTAATTAAAATATTAGGAAAGAGAAATGGGGTGCATTTCTCCACTTAGTCACATGGGTGACCTTTGGAAGCATGTGGGAGACAAAATGGAAGTGAGTCTCATCATTGTCCTTAAGCATGTGCATGTGAAGTCAAAAGTTGAGAAATCTTTTGACTCATGTGGATGCACATGAGAAAATGGGAAACATGTCTACTATTCCAAATTGAGGCTACATGCAAATTGGAGCATACCATTTTGGAGCACATGGAGAAGGTCAAAGTGCATCTTGAAGATGCCATGCAATGTTGGACCTTGCACATGTAAGAGACAACTTTCACTATTGATGAATATTGATGCCACATGGAGGGTGGCACATTTTATTCTCTCTTCTCTTTTTTTATCGTTTATTCCCTTCTCCCTTTGTATTCTATTTATGTATGACCCTCTCTCATGTTTGTATAGAATATTGGAAGCTAGAGAACAAGTGTGTAATGCTTGTGAGCAAGTGCAAAAGCTTAGTGTAGTATCCTTGTGAGGAATCTTGAAAGCTTGTAAGTAGTTTGATAAATATATTTGCATAAGCTTGTATGCTTGAGATAAAACATTGTAAGAGGAGTGTGTTGTGAGGAAGCTTTGTTAGAGAGGTTTTGCTGAAGTTAATAAGAAGACTGGATATTGCCATTTGCCTGTGGTTTTTCCCTTGCTTGTTGTCAAGGGGTTCCATGTATATCTCGTATTATTTGGTGATATTATTTGTCATTATTTATTTTAGCTTGTTTTTCTACATTGTTTTCTTGCATAGTAGGATATTATTTCCTAACATCTGGTATCAGAGTTAGGATCTTTGAAAAACTCTATTTGTGAGTGTTTTCTGTTGAGTTAGGGAACTTTGTGCAAGTGGGAGCTACTAAAAATGACATGAGAAGTAACTAGATTTGAAGTAGATAAATTTGATGGCAAAAATTTCTCCCTGTGGAAGATGAAGGTGGAAGATCTCTTGGTACAAAATGACCAAGCTCTAGCCTTGAAGGGTATTGCATACAAACCCATTAGTATAAAAAATAAATATTGGAGCAATATGGACATGAAGGCAGTTTCTACAATCCATCTTTATCTTGCATATTTTGTGCTCCTCAAGGTTGTTGAGGATAATATTGCAAACTAATTATGGGAGAAATTAAACAAGTTGTACCAAAAAAATTTAGCTAAAAACAAAGTATTCTTGAAGAAACAACTATATAGTTTGAGGATGAAGGAAAATTCATCCGTTATTGCTCACTTGAATGAGTTCAACACTATTGTCAGCAAGCTATTCTCCATCAGTGTGAAGATGGAGGATGAGGACAAGGCAATAACCTTGTTGTATTCACTCCCTAATAGTTAGGATCATGTGGTGATGACCATCAACAATTCATCATCTTGAGATCTTAAGTTTGATGATGTGGTAGTAGCATTACTTGGAGAGGAAATGAGAATAATGTCTTCTGGTGCATCCTCAAGTAATGAAGCCTTGGTTATGAGAGGGAGATCCAGTGAGAGTAGCACACAAGGGAGATCACCATCTAGATCAAAGTCTAGAGGACCGAAACATAAGACCAAGTGATGGCATTGTGAAAATACAGGACACTTGTAGAAGGATTGAAGGCATTTGAAGAATGAGAAGAAGGATGTAAATCAGAATCCACCTTCAATTGAGGCCAACACATCAAATATAAAGGAAGCGACAACACATAAGGATTTTTGCCTTAATAGCGGTAGATCTAGTGATAATGCCTAGGTGTTGGACTTAGGTGCATCTTTTCACATGTCTCCACATAGAGATTGGTTCATGTGTTATTAACCATGTAGTGGAGAGTCTGTTTATATGGGTGATGATCATCCATTAGAGATTGTGGGAAGATGGGACATAAGGATCAGGTCGCATGATCGTATAATCAGAATGTTGAAGGATGTGCATCATATTCCTATGTTGAAGAAGAATATGATGTCCATCAAGAGGATGGATGAGCTAGGGTATTCTTGTACCTTTGGGAATGGTAAATATAGAATTTTTAAAGGATCCTTAGTGGTGGAAAAAGAAGAATTTTATGGCTCCTTGTCGACTGTGCAAAGATTCAACAAGTACTACAATAACACCAACATCAAAGATTACTCATGGTGATGTGATGTTAGTTGGAAGTAAGCCCTACAAAAGGGTTGAGTTTAAAGCACAAGTCGAAGTCCAGGATTGATTTGAAATCAAGTATAGTTCTTAGTAATAAATAAGAAGGGGTGTAAGATGTGGTATCCTATTGACCACATGTTAGCCAAGATGTTGCAAGTGATAGAAAAATCCATGCAAAGGAGGAGGTACAATAGACACCTGAAATTGTACCTATTTTAAGTAGTTGAGGAAGATGAAGAAGAACAAGTTGAGACCTGATGTTCTCAAAAGGAGAAGGCCAATGCCAAACCATATAACTTAAAGTTTCTTGAGTGTTGTGCATATGGCTGTGGTGTAGTAGAAATGAGTAGCTAGGAGGATTGTAGTGTAGCTAATGTGAATAACCAGGTAGATCGATGCATGGAACAACACTAGAGGCACATGAGTTGGTTATTTGGAAAATATTTGGTTGAGCGTGATGCATTTTGGATGCATTCTTGAGGCTTGAAAACTTGATAGGTTCATTGATGCACTGAGAAGCATGATGACTTCCATGGAGTGGTTGATAGGTCTAGTGAACTTGTGCCATGTTTGGACATGGTTGATAGCTAAAGGCTATGAGGAGAAGTTTGGTATTGACTTCTATGTCATCTTATTTCTTAACTAATATCAAGAGTGATACATGTACTGGTTCTTGTTTAGAGTTAGAGCAACTTGATTCGTACATGGTGATCTCTCTAGAAGAGATAGAGTAGCCAGAGGGATATAAGGATGAGGTAAAGAGTTGATGGTTTACAGATTGAAGACTATATGAGTTGAAATAGACATGTGAATGGGGGTACAATGGCACCTTCATGGAGAACCAAAGTGTTTAGCAAAGGTTTTTGTTATATGTGTTGATGACATGTTAGATGCAAGCCCCAATATGATCACTAGTGTGATGGCTTAATGACAAGGATGCAATGAAGGTGGTATGAAGAGCAAACTAGGGATGGAGATTCATAAGGACAAGAAAGCAAGGAAGTATCCTACTTCTTGTAGTGTGATTTGTATTCCTAGGAGCATCCTATAATTAAAGAGAAAACATGTTGTTGTCCTATGTATTGGATTCATTAGGATTAGGAAGCCTCATGATGCCATAGTGAGCACTAGACTAGATACTTCCAAGCAGTGGGCATTGTGAGTGGTTCATGGCAGAATCCCAACAAGAGGATTGGTTTGTGTGTGGAGAAGTGAAGAATCACTTTAGGTGATACAATCTACTATGGAGGAGCAGATGTTGACAAATCCAGTTAGGACAAATTTTTTTTAGTAGTGCAACAAAAATTCTAATAGGTTTATGTCAAGGCAACAGAGGGCATGGTTGGCAACTAGATGGAAGAATACATAGGTATGGCAAAGCCTATGTAAATTAACTTCAAGTGAAAGAATGTTAGGATATGAAGTCACTATTCACATGTCACTATTCATGTGATGAGGTGGTAGTTACTATTCACAATAGTGAGTTGGCAATGACTATGTTGATGATGTGGAAGCATGAGTTGGCAGTGATTGTACTTATGAGGTGGCACCTTGTTGATGCAGCATGGTCCACATAGAATATTTTATTGATTAAAATATTAGGAGAGAGAAATGGGGTACATTTATCCGCTTAGTCACATGGGTGACCATTTGAAGCATTTGGGAGACAAAATGGAAGTGAGTCTCATCATTGTCCTTAAGCACATGCATGTGAAGTCAAAAATTGAAGAATATTTTGACTCATGTGGATGCACATGGGAAAGTGGGGAACATGTCTACTATTCTAGATTGATGTCACATGCAAAGTGGGGTGTACCATTTTGGAGCACATGGAGAAGGTCAAAGTGTATCATGAAGATGCTATGCAATATTGGACCTTGCACATGTGAGAGGCAACTTTCACTATTGATGAATAATGAGGCCACATGGAGGGTGGCACATTTTATTCTCTCTTTTTTTCATCCTTTATTCCCTTCTCCCTTTGTATTATATTTATGTATGATTCTCCCTAAAGTATGTAGAGAAGCTTGGAAGCTAGAGAACAAGTGTGTAATGCTTGTGAGCAAGTGTAGAAGCTTGGTGTAGTATCCTTGTGAGGATTCTTGAAAGCTTGTAATTAGTTTGTTAAAGAGATTTGCATAAGCTTGTATGCTTGAGAGAAATCATTGTAAGAGGAGTGTGTTGTGAGGAGGCTTTTTTGGAGAGGTTTTTCTAAAGTTAATAAGAAGACTGGATGTTGCCATTTTCCCATGGTTTTTCCCTTACTTGTTGTCAAGGGTTACTACGTACTTCTCATGTTATCTAGTGATATTATTTGTCACTATTTATTTTGGCTTATTTCTCCACATTGTTTTCGACATAGTAGGATATTATTTCTGAATAATTTTCTTCTATTGCTCCACATGTTTCTTATTCTTATTAAAATTCTATGATTTCTCAACATGTTCTCATTGCTTCTCAAATCCTTTAAAATTATTAGCATGTTTCAATTTATTCTCAAGTTTTTCAAATGTCTCAACATTTTGTTTCTAATATTCCTCTTGTTCAAAAATCTCTTGCTTATAATAATTTTCAAATTGCTTCACATGTTTCCAATCCTTATATTTTGCAAAATTATTCTATTCCAACCTATTCTAAATCTTCAAATGAATACTATGATGGATACATTGCATGACTTGAAAAATCAAATTTAGGTTCTTTCTCAAGGGACTCAAAATCCAAAAAGTAGGGTCACTTCTAATGATACTCTTTTAAGCAGCTAAAGATCTTGCATATCCATTTCTAATAGGATTTGTTGCTCCAAAGTTTGAATTGTTCAATGGAAAGGGAGATTTTTCTAATCACATTCGTGCTTTCTATGCCTATTGCTTATATTTTTCTCATGATGATCAATTATTAGCTTAAATATTTCTAAGGAGCTTGAATGGTCTAGGAGGATGTGGAATTTTGGTTGACTCATGCCATATGCCATCTTCACCAACAAATTTAGGACCATCCCAGTCACACATGGTCATATCACACATTTCTAACTCATCTTTGTTGATGTCACAACTCTAAAAGTATTAGCATTGATTTTCTCAATCTCATGTATAAGATGAAAAAACAATGATTATGAATAGTTATGAAGTGGTTGATCCTCATTATTGAAACAATTAAACTGACACTTTGTTCTTTACACTTGTAGATTAGTGATTCTTCCAATCTTTATAACAACACAAATATAATAGGAAGTGCAATAGTGGTTAGACATCTTGTAACACATCATACCTCTCAGATCATTGTACAAAACTATTTCATAATAAAATCTTGCAACTTACAATTCTGATAAGGTGTTTATTGTTCTCTTATTTTTTCCCCTTGTATCATAACAATAGTATATCTTTCAACCTTTATCATTTCATATATGCTTATGCAAAAACTAGTTTAATTTGTTAAGTATGGTTGTCCACCAAGTCCCTCCTGGTCCTTGGATCAGTGGAATTAGAGTGTACAAACTTCATATCATACCCTAGTGCTATTAAAGTTACCATTTAAAATCCTTATATGTTTGTATGCACACTTGTATGAGGTGTGATTATAATAAATTAGGGCTCGATACTTGTCACCCTTCATCATACCTTCCTTCATGTCCTTAGATGGATTTTATAAATGTTGATAGAGGATGTTTTGTAAATATAAAAATAACATTTGGAAGAAAGCCATGCATGTGAAAGAACAAGAATCATTGATCACTTCACTCAGCATCATAAGCATCTTCATACTCCTTCCAATATGACTCCTTCATAATGACCTTTTAGGGGTCAAAATTTGTACAAGGTACAAGTAAATCCATATGTCCTAGTGTTTGAAGGAAAAAGAGACGCACTTACCATAGATAACTAGTTGGATCTAATAAGTTCATAGTTTGTGGTGAATCTTGAAGTATAGGTTAGGCTTGAAACCTTATATCCATTCTAACATGGATTGTTTCCATATCTCCTATCTATGATAAGCCTACAATTTTTCTTGCAAATTAGAATTAAAAGTTAAGAAGTAAGAAAGAAGATTCTAAGTCTTATAAAAAAATGCACTCTAAGAGTTCCAAGTCTAGAATCAAACAGAATTATAACAAAGGATATGCCCATGTGTGCCATCCTCAAAGGAATAATACATTGTCAAATGATCAAAATAAATAGTGCAAAACTAGGAAGTAATGTACAATTCATAAATCCAATATTCACTCCAATGAAGAGTGTCATGCTAGGAAAACACTACTTGCACAACTCAAAGTCGTGGGTACTAACATTGAAACAATGGAAAAAGGTAAATATATCATGAATTTTGAACCTACTGCTATGGTAGGTACTAGAATCATCAATTCTTTCTTAAATTTAGATTCATAGGAAACAAAAAGTGAAGGACAAATCAATGGACAACCGATACACTTCATCGTTAACAATAAAAGTTAGAAGAACCTGATTTATCATAAAGTAGTTCATACATTGAACTTTCCACTAACACCTTGCCCATGACTGTACTTCATTATATGGTTTAGTTTGAGATATGATAAATGCACCAATTAAAAATGATGTACCAAATCAAGCCTTTTCAAGATGCAATCCTTTGTGGTATTGTGATGTTTTACTTGGGAAACCATACCTTTACCATCAACATGCAATTTATGAAGCAAATCCCACAAGTGTTGTCATAGATGTTGGTGATATGAGATACAACATATTAGAATTAGGTTCTAAGCTTTCACTCACTATCTCCAAGAATTGTAAGAAGCTAGTTAGTTTTAGTAAAAAAAACATGCTCTTAATGATGAGACTTAAATGTGAGAACATCCTTGTGACTCAAAATCATATCAAAGTTAATTCAATAGATACAATAGCTGAATATCGTGCTAGACAAATACATGGATATATTTCAATGACTAAAATAAGTTCCTACACACTGCATGGTAAAGCACATTATTGATATGATTCCATGACTACTCTACCTAATGCATATCTATACGATATATAATTTTTGGAAAACCAAGAAATCACGTAGAAAATCCATGAACTAGTGGATAAAGGACACATTAGACTCAACTCATTGCTTTGTGGAAACCTAATCATGCTCATGCCAAATAAGGATAACACGTGGAGGTTTTAAATTGATTACAAAGTTATTAGAAATATTAGTGAATAACTACTACCACCTTCCTAGGATAAAGAGCCTATTGGACCAACTCCATTGTGCTAAATTCTTCGCTAAAATCAATCTTAAGTATAGGTATCGTCAAATTTATATTGAACCTAAAAACATCTGGAAGAAATATTTCAAATCCGAGGAATATCTGTTTAAGTGGTTGCTTATGACCTTCAACTTAATTAAGACACTAATGACATTCATGTGGATGATGAATGACATCCTTTGGCCTCCCAATACTTAATTTGATTGAGTCTACCTTGATGACATCGTAATATTCATAGAAAATGGGATGAGTATTTGTGCCCTATTCAACAAACACTTCACACTTTGTAGCATCTAAAGTTGGATGTTAACATGGATAAATGTTCATTTGTCATACAAGAGATACAATGTCTAGGATTAAAAATTTTCTATAAGAGATCTATAACATTGTAGGAGATGTAGCTTCTTGGAATTAGAAAGTTTCTACATGAGATTTGTACATAGATTCTCTCATGTAACTTAGCCTTTGAATCAAATTACCAAAGGTAGCACCAAAGCAACTTTCATATGGTCAACCACACAACAAAAAACATTTGAAGAATGGAAGTACATACTTTGTTATGTGCTTGTACTTGTGTTACCTGATCTTAAACAAAATTTGAGATATAAACTAGTGCATCTTAATATGAACTTGGAGTATTCCTCACTTGACATCATCACCTAGTTGTTTTAGTATGGTAAAGTGGATTTAGGTCAAGAACACTACACTAAACCATACTAAACAATATTGCAATCCAAATTTGAAAAAAATTTAACAATATTACAATAAGTTCACATACCTAATTATATGAATCCAAAAGAATTAAATGCTTTAAATTTAAAAAGAGAAGGTTCTTAGATATATACCTAAATTGTACCAAACTAGTGTGTTGTTAGAGGCTGAAATGAAGTGTAAACAAATTTGATGAATGCCTTCCTCTGCTTTTGCTCTTTAAAAACCTCGCTCAATTTGTTGCAATTCATTGTAGATCTTATAAAAATCCTTCTCATTAATTACAACCCTAATTAGCTTAAATCACCTTTCAAAACATAAAAAATGGGGATAGTTATGAGAGGTTTTCCTTAGTCAGGCCCATGTTCTTTGACAAGTTGGAAATCAACAGTCAATACATTCCATCTAGTAGTCTACTGGAATATGAAGATCATGAGCCATATCTTTATCCTTATAATGAGGTGCAAGTAATTAGTATAGTATATATGCTCTTTCACTAATCCTTTAATTATAATTTTGTTATAGGCGTGTTTTTGTAACAATGTAATCCTTTGGTTTTACACTTCCATATATGGCTTATGAATATAAATCGGCATGTCTTTCTTTCCCCTAGATGTATCAATGC